>JALIGW010000002.1:47740777-48253277 GCA_023053685.1 Diadophis punctatus similis | reverse complement strand
TCTGCAATTACTTCTTATTGAATGTCTCTTTTTCAAAGTATAGCAGATTAGCTTTTTTGGGAAAAAATAGATAGCATTTATTAAAGTAAATACAGTAATTGAACGTGGGAAAATACTGTAAATGCTGCAGAGTAGAAAGAGGTCAGCTCATTTGTTCCATTCAGCAGGTGGGTTTGGTGTATTCAGTAAACACAGAAATATCTCAAAAGTATTGAACTGGGGAAAAGAAAATACTACATACATTAATTATCAATGTATTTGCGCATTAAATCTCACAGCATGATGCACTCTCTAACTATAAACAGTGATTCTCAAAAGAAAATTAGAAGTAGATAAATTCAAATGATTGGAGAGCATTTATATCTTTGTTCTTTTTTAAAAAAATAATCTTTATTCAGTTTTTTAATATTAAAAACATACATGCTAACATACAACATCAAAGAAAGAAAAAGAAGAAAAGGAAAAAGGAAAAAGGAAAGAAGAGGAAAAACAAAAACAAAAAGAAATACAAATACTGATACACAAAAACAGCATTTCATTTTAACAGCTATACCTTAGTTATATCTTTGTTCTAATTTGCTAGCAGTTTTGTTCAATTTAAGGGCGAATTTAGCTGGTTTTATGAAAACTGTTACTGCTTGCTATTCATATGAACTTTTTGAAAATGAAAATGAAACTACTGGCATTAAATTAATTATCTGTTGAATAAGAGAATTAGACCTAATTTGTGTATTACGTAGATAGTAACAACATACAAACGAACGAGAATAAAAAGTTGGTCATTTAAATTTCGATTTCTCTTCCAGGTGAATCATCCAGGCTACAATTCAACAAAAGGGAAATATAGTACCATTGTCTCAGTTTATGAGGTGCATTTATTCAAGAAGATATGAACCAATGATTTTCATATAAATAGGTTGTAACTATAGCTGAATCCTAATCTTAGGTAATTAGGGGGCATGGAAAGTTATATTGTAAATGTTTTGATGTTTCAGAAGGAAGAGAGAAATTCCCATTTCACATGCCTCCAAGGCAGCAAAAGATAGGAAAGGTTTGATATACCCACTGCATCATCTGTGGAAACAGTATTCCTGCAAATAACTTCCTTAGCAGTTCCAAGGATTCTGCTATTTCTGAAACCAATTTTGGTCTGAAGTTTTATCTTAGTTTATTTGAAATTTTAGGTGAGTCGTATATCTCTAACCCTGTAAGTCTGCAGTCTGTGGAACGTGTATTAAAATAGAAAATTGCCTGTTCATATGTTTGTTCTAATATTAGAGGTGAGAACCCTATTTTTCCACCCCTTCTGGAGCAGTTTTTGAGCAAAGTTACTTTTATCTTTCTGCCTTGTGGGAAATGGATATTTGTATTAAACTCTGAATATTCCGAATAGAAAATGGCAACCAATCAGTGACATTGCCCACAAGACAGTCTCCAAGGGGATGGGACTCTTGGGTAGGAAAAAGAATACAGAGCCCCAAAAGAATCTGCAACAAGGCACTAATGAAATTATAGTCAAAGTTATGAATATGTATTTATGTAAGTCTGCAAAATGTGGCATTTACAATAGATCCCATTAAATCTCATAGAACAAGATGCTGCCTCTCATGTTCTTTGATGGCTTGCTTGGAATATCTTTACCAGAAGCAGCAAGTGGAGAAAAGGAACCAAAGACCGGTGAATAAGTACTGGACTCTGTGATTCCTCAACGGCATTTTCATTACTCCATTGTTGCCAGGGATTTATTAATTTTTTTCTGTCTCATGCTGGGAAAGAAATAATTAGCAGCCACATGCCCAAAGGGAAGGATGTCACATGCCCAAAGGGGAACTGCCGGCCTATTGCTTCCACTACAACAGGGAATAAATTACTCTTTTTCGGCTTTCTTTGACTTGGCTGCCTCTTGTAGGCATCAGCAGGAACTTTGATGGGAAAGGGCGATGGGTGCCGGAAAGCTGCAGTGTAGGCTATTGACATTTGTTTACAGAGTAGGCCTGTGCAAAGTAACACAGATTGACTTTGACAAAGAGATCACTAGGGTGGCGATGTGTTTCTCTATGTCAAAGCAAATCAGCCATGAGATTTGCCTCAAAGAAGCAATTTGTATCATCTCAATTTTTATCATCTATGGAGAAACGCTGAGGGAGAAGCTCTGCTCCTCCTGTGTTCAAAATCCTTCCAGCATTGGGTCTTGCTGAGGAATTCTTTGTTTCTTTTTCTTACAACTAGATTGACAATATTTCATTGAAAATTGGTCAATAAATTAAAAAAAAGACTCCTAGTAAGTTTTGGAACAGTGCAGTGAAATCTGGTTTTAATGGAGTAATCTGGGGAAGGAAAGGATCATTAGTTACATATCTCCATTAAATGTGAAAATGTGTCACTCTGGTGATTTGCCTCATTTGCATAATGACATAATTATGCAAATGAAGGAAGTAACATCGAAATGTGGCAGGGTGTGATGATGTTCTTACTCAAATGGTTCAAATTATGTAATTATATAATGACACAAATGGATGTCAGTTTTTTTTACAATAATTTTATTAAAAATTACAATTAAAATGTATAAACTAATACAAACTAAAAAAATAGAAAGTGCAGGAAACATAATGCAAATAAAAATTGAGAAGAAAGAATACAGTATGTGTGCGTGTGTGTATACATACATACATACACACACACACTGTCTTTCATCTCAAGTATAAACTATTTTAGTAATTTATCTCTTTCTTTTAAAATACAATGGATGATCTCTTCTTTCCATATCTCATCTCTTATCTATAAATCAATCTTTATAGCTTCATCATTCAATCCTGATCAACAAAAAGCCCGTTAAGTTTTGCTAGAGGTAACAACGTAACTATTTTTATGAAATAAAACAACTTTATACTCCTTTGTTTTACTTTTAACAATTTTAATCTCTATTCCCCTCAACTAATATCCTAGAAACAGAGCCCACTGTCTTGAAGTTCCTCAGGAAAGAAACAATTGTTTGGAGCACTTGTGGATGATCTCAAGTGCTCTCCTTGTCTAGGAAAGAATTCAGAAGAGCTGGCCTACTTGACAGCAATTCATTCTGCTATGGTAGTTAAAATATGACCTAAAAATGGCAGCATTTTCAGTTCATTATTTCTTCCCCGAAAGTCTGCGATTTGGTATAGTTTGGATCATGTTTAACTACATTATGCATTCCCTTACCAAATTCAAAGCAGGGTGTAGTAGAAAATTTCATTCATAGAAAAGAGGTATGTTTGTTGTGATAACAAGTATCGCTAATTTTATTTTGTAATATACGTTTATGGATGGAGCAGACAAGTCAAAATGTCCAAAGTCATTTGTCTCCTTATTGAAAGGTTGGAGGGCTACAGTAATGGCTGCTATCTTGCTCCCATCCCCCACCCCCAACCCAAACAGTTACGAACAGAGCTATACATGTGTTTATTTCTGTTCTAAATCCAGTTGAAATTCTTTCTGCTAAAACAGCATTTCCAAGCAGGGGCAATTCCTGGTGCATAGAAAAATCAAAGTAAAGAGAGGCCATGACGTCTGGGAATTCTAGGAGCTGAAATGTACCTGTCTAGGGGTTGCTCAGGTTCAGAAATACTGTCATAACTTAATCATAGTACTAACTTTATTATCGATTCTGACCATGCATGAACAAGAGTTTGTGTTGCCTGGCAATTCAGTCACCTTTCTTTACTGGATTTCTTTAAGTGAACTAGAGATGTTAAAACTACAGAAGCCTTGCTATCTTAAAATATATGATCGAAGTCCTACATAAGTGTCCCACATAGTTTAAAAGAGGACCATACTAGCGATGAACAAAGTGGTGATTTAATCCAAGCTTCTTACACAAGAGAAGGTTCAGGACTATAGCTCATTAAATCACATAAGGATCTATGTACGTGAAAGGGATTATTTTATAGCTTCATCTCAGAAACCAGGTTGTTTAACTATTGTGGTAAAACTATACTAATAAGAAGATTGTCAGGGTTCCAAATTGCATCCAAAACTAAATCAGAGCCCGAGGCAAAGTATTCCTCAAAGTTCCAATTTATTAGCAGAGCCAAGTTGGCACATCTGGGAGAAACCTGAATCTGAAGTCCCAGGGGTTTCTCCACCCAGTTGAAAGTTCAAGCCCTTGTCCCCACACCCCCAAGTCCATCACGTTGACCAATCTTCATCTGCCAACTTGGCAGCAACTCCCATCTTCTTCCGTGCAGGTGCTGAAGTGCGAAGACAAAGGATGACCTTGACCATCTAGAAGGCATTTTTTATGGCTACATGCAGACATCCCTCATGCAACTGCCCTTCCCAAATTCCCACAGCTAAGAATAAATTTTAAAATAGCATAAAGTGTGGCAGGCTAAAGACCCCAACTAAACTGGCTTCGGTCTGACAAAGATGTTATGATTCTGTCATTGATGGATGTAGCCGCATATTCTGCACCTAAACTCTCACGCTGGAGGCAATGTGATACAGCTATTAAAGCTTTACTAAGTTTACTACCATGCCTAAATAAAGTGTGGAAGCTCCAAAGACAATTTGAAATCTTTTATCAGTAAATAAATAAAAGGAAATCAAAGTCATTTTTTCAAAGAAATCATAAACAGTCACAATAAAAGATTGTGAAGTGCCAGATATCTGCCTAGGGTTCCTTCTACAGCACCCTGGCAGTCTTTCCAGGAACTGTCCCATAAAAATTTTCTTCTTTCGGCAACCTCTCTTAAGACTCAATCTTACAATTCAATGTAAACGCTGTATTACACTGTTGGATTAATTTTAAAAAGTACACATTATTGATTCAGGAGACCATAGCAATTCCGATGCATCTAACCACGCATGGATATAAGTTGACAGAAATGATATCTTTTAAAAAAAATAACGCAGCTACATAATTTGCATTCTTTGCTTCATGGTTTCGCTACACAAATAACATATACATCAGCATGAAAAATCGATCCACTGTATGTGGCGTTTGAGACAGTAAAGGGTATTAAACCAAGATGTCACTGCATATTTAAAAACCATGCAGGTATGTTTCAAACAAGGGTGGCATTGTTCTTCTCTTTCACTGGAATATCTGTTCTTTAGGGCGCCAGCTGCATTATAATAATTTAGCATACAAAGTGTGTGTGTGTGTGTGTCTGTGTCTGTGTCTGTGTCTGTGTCTATGTGTATTTCATTAAAGCTATTATTTTTATTCATATACAAAGCTATAGAATTTCAGTTGGTAATTTAATGATATAATTATCAGCTTTTCAAACAGATGATGCACTTCTAGGATTTCATTATTTTGACCATAGATCTGTTATGTAGAGAATATGCTGTTGACCCTCTCTTTTATCTCGCTTATGAATTTCTATTGTTCAATCCTATCATTTCAGTTCACCAGAAAGCTTAATGCAATGTCAACTTAATTTCCATTGGATTTTATTCCAAACAGACAATTTGAGATGAGACTGTCAGAGGCAGCTATTATGCATATCTAATATCACACTAAGAGTTGAAAGATGCTCTGTTGGCCAAAGTATGTACGGCATGATCTAAATGAAATCTTGTTCATTTCAGGAGCTCTGGGCAGCATTCCTACCATATATGCTTTGTGAAGTGGTTACTATCTGAGATTGCTTCATGCTGCTTCATTAGAGCCCTCTTGTCTGTATTGGTTATAATATTTCCTCTCTTATTTTGCAGCTGAAATACATATTGTAAGTCACTGCTTCCTACTGTGTAAGAATAGACATGTCTGAACTGACTACAGAATTTGAGATAGTGGTCACCAATGGTCCCTCTAACATTGAAATCACTGTGTGGCAGTTGGAAACTGCTGCGCTGCATTTTCTTTTCTGGAGGGACCGAACCGGCCTCCCTGGATGAAGAGTAAGCTGGTGGGCAGCAGCCTTTGATCTCGCTCTCCTCCTCTCCCTAGCAGAGGAGCCCGCCTGGGGAGGCAAGAGTTGAAGCCTCGGGCTCACTTCGTTGAAGGCTCCTTTCCCCCACCCCCCGCCCATCCCGATCGGCTGGTGATCAATGTTCCCTCTGACATAAGAAAACACCGCGGGGCAGTTTGAAACTGCTGCATGGAGTTTTCTTATCACTTGTGTGGCCGCGCAGCCGCACAGCTTAGAGGGAACATTGGTGGTCACTTGAAACCTGCCTAGAGATGTTTGGGATAAAGTATGAAAACATGATAAAACATGAGTGAGTAAACAAGCAGTGTAGAAGTCCATAGCTTCTAGATAGCTAGAAATTATTCTTTTGCTGGCTGAAAAGAAGAAGAATATGTCCCAGCAGAACATTTTCTGTGCATGTTCTTATTAATGATAACTGTCAATCATATGAACAAAACAAAATTAAATTCATGTGAGAATACAAATTTCTCAACCTTTCCCAGTAGATAAATCAAATTGTTTTTCTACCTTTTATTTTCTACTTTTTAGACCCGAAGACCTTTATTTTGGTCTGAAGAATAGATTACTACAGTGTGGTCCCATTATTGCCCTAACGTTGGGAAGTTTCTCCTTCTTCAGGAAACAGATAATAGTGTGGCTTATCAGAGTATATGAATTGCAAGATTCAATCTAAATTTTCAATTTAATATCAAAATTCTATTTGGTAAAAAAGGGCATGTGTGTGTGTCCATTAAATTTTCCAACTAGCTTGAAGGCAGTTTGAATGGATGATTTATTGATTCAGTTTTGAATCAGTATTTAGAATTTAATATACAATGCCCCCCCCATCCCAGCAACTGAAGGAAATGGACATTGTAGTCTAGTATTTATATAAGAATGTTAGACTGGAGAAAAAAAATACTACCAAGTAGTCCAAGATAAAATCTCCATTAAGACTACAAATCAATTTGCCAATTGCTGAACCTGATTCAATCTTCTTTACCAATTCTTCCAGGAAGACATTGCTAAGGAAGAACTTTCTCCCATGTCTTTGATTTGTATTCCCCTAACAAAAGAACTATGCAGCCAATTAGGGTTAGAAATTTGTACTTGAAATTTGTGGAGTTGCTTTCAACAAAAAGGTTGCCGTGATGAGCATAACCATTCATTAGAAGGCAAAATTATGATTTTGTTGTCCTTCTTCTCCTCTAGTCTGAAGGTTCCTGGCTTATTTCCTTTCTTCCTCCTTTCTCCCTCATTCCTTTCCAGGTAGGTACATTTCATGCTGTTGTTTGTTTGTTTGTTTGTCTAAAGGGAAAAAATAATAATGTTAGGTGGGCAGAGTGCCTGGCATTAAATTAAGAGAGCAATTCTCTAGTATCTAAAGGCATCATGTTAATAATAACAATTTTATTTTACAGTCACAGACCAAAATACAAGTGCAACAAAAAGAAAAAGAAAAAAATACAATCACAAACAATTAACACCAGAAGCCTTGGCTAAAGGGAATTACAACGTTCTCCTCTAATAGTTACAGCTCTTAAGAAAAATTTTGAAACCTGAGAAGTAATATAGGAGGAATTATCCCCTAGACAATATAAGGCCAAATTACTAGCATTAGAACCAGAGGGATCAATTCCAAGAAGAGACAATAATTTAATTCTGGCTGTGTTATACATAGGGCAGTATGATAAGACATGCTCCACAGTTTCAACCTCAGCCCTATCACAGGGGCATAGTTGCTCACTAATCTGGAGCCTCTTGAATCGCCCGTCGAGTAGTGCTGAGGGCAAAATATTAAAACGGGCTAGGGAAAAGACTCTTCTATATTTGGGGATGCTTAGAGTATAGAAATATGAAGCCATCCTCAATCCATAATTATTAGAATGGCTGAAAATCAAAGGGGAGCAAGTTTTATTGGCTCTGGATCTTAAATATAGCAAATCTATGTCCACAAGTCATTGGACTAACCTAAACTGGGCGTCCTTAAGACCATAATCTCCCAGAGCACCTCCCGTAAAACCTAGAAGGCATCATGTTGTTTAGCTTGCCCTTGTCACCTCTCGATTGGACTACTGTAATGCGCTCTACATGGGGCTACCCTTGAAAAGTATTCGGAGACTGCAATTGGTGCAAAGTGCGGCTGCGCGAGCTTTGGTGGGTGTCTCTAGATACACCCATGTAACACCCATACTCCGCCAGCTGCATTGGTTGCCCATTGGTCTCCGGGTGCAATTCAAGGTGTTGATTATCATCTTTAAAGCCCTACATGGCTTAGGACCAGGCTATCTCCAGGACCGCATCCTACCTCATACATCTCTACGACCAGTTAGGTCCCACAGAGTTGGTCTCCTCCAGGTCCCTGTAACCAAACAATGTCAGTTGGTGGGACCTAGGGGGAGAGCCTTCTCTGTGGGAGCTCTGGGTCTCTGGAACCAACTACCCCCAGAGATCCGAACTATTCCCACCTTGCTGGCCTTCCGGAAAGCCATTAAGACATGGCTCTTCCTGCAGGCAGGGTGTTGAGTGGGTTGCATGTGTGGTTTTTTTATTCTTTTAATTGTTATTTTATTGTTGTTTTTATACTGTATTATAGCTGTTCTTATATATGTTGTACACCGCCTGAGTCCCTAGGGAGTAGGGCGGCATATAAGAATTGCCAAATAAAATAAATATAAATAAATAAACAGGTCAAGACATAAGCCCATAAGAGTAAATTTCCCTAAAAATACAGCAGAAGTGTCCAACTTGGATCAGGAGTGGCAGATTGGCCTGATAGATATTTAAAAATTTACAAAGAAAACAATGTAAAAATGTTGATCTTATTGTTGATAAATATTATCAATCTATACACATTATAGTAGTCATCAGTTTGATATAAACATGTCCGTCTTCAAAATGCTTGCTTTCTAGGCTATGTTAATTCAGAGACTGCAAAATATAAATCAGATCCTTTAGAGTGATGTCAACTAGAAATAAAAATCAATTAGATACTCACCAGGGTTTTTTTCAGGGACCTAGAGGGAACGGCTTTTCACCATTTCAGACTATGTCTGTTAAGAATTGCCTTTATTTCCCTCTGTTCTTCATTAGTTTCACCAGTATTGCAACACCACTTATGTCAACCAAATCAGATTGGCCTCAGGAAATATTTTTTTTATCAAACTCCAACAGATTTTGTTGTAATTTTTCAGCAGCATTCAATTCTTCCATAGAGACTGTACCTTGGCAGTTCCTGAAGAAGTTGGCCTCCTCATCAACACAAAGACCGAAGTGATGCATCAGCCAGCTCTGAAAGCTCAACACCAAGAGCCCACCATCACAGTGAAGGGACAAAAGCCGCAAGCAATGGACCAATTTATGTACCTTGGCAGCACCCTCTCCTGCGGAGTGACAATTGACATTGAGGTCAACTGCAGAATCGCCAAGGCAAGCTCTGCATTTGGCAGACTATTTATTTATTATTTATTTATTTTGTGAGATTTATATACCGCCTCACAATGCAAGCACTCTCTAAGCGGTTTACACCAGTAAGCAATGTATATTTATATTGCCCCCAACAATCTGGGTCCTCATTTTACCTACCTTGGAAGGATGGAAGGCTGAGTCAACCTTGAGCCGGTGAGATTTGAACCGCTGACCTGCGGATCACAGTCAGCTAAAGTGGCCTGCAGTACTGCCTCTAACCGCTGCGCCACCTCGGCTCTGACCAATGTGTTGGACTTCCATGGAATAAGTTTTGCTACAAAGCTCAAAGTCTACTGAGCAGTAGTGCTAACTACACTAATGTATGCAAGTGAGACTTGTATTGTATACAGGAGGCACACTAGGCAATTGAACCACTTCCACATGACCTGCCTCCTCAGACTTCTGAGGATCCAGTAGCAGGACAAGGTGCCAGACACATAAGTCCTCTCCAGAGCAGGCCTGCCATCAGTTCACACTCCGCTGATGAAAGCCCAGACACGTTGGGCAGGCCATGTTGCAAGGATGGCAGACCACCACATCCCTAAACAGCTCCTCTATGGTGAGCTGTCTAAAGGAAAGTGACCTCACAGGGTACAAAGCACGCAATACAAAGACATGTTGAAAGCCTTCTTCAAGTCCCTGGATATTGACACCACCTCCTGGCACAAGATCGATCAACATGGTGCACGTTGACATTGAGGTCAACTGCAGAATCACCAAGGCAAGCTCTGCATTTGGCAGACTACTGAGCAATATGTTGGACTGCCGTGGAATAAGCCTTGCTACAAAGCTCAAAGTCTACTGAGCAGTAGTGCTAACTACACTAATGTATGCCAGTGAGACTTGGACTGTACACAGGAGGCACACTAGGCAAAGCAAGCGATACAAAGACACGTTGAAAGCCTCCTTCAAGTCCCTGGATATTGACACCACCTCCTGGCACAAGATCAATCAACATGGCACACGTTGATCCAACAAGACTGCCAGACATTTGAAGACAGAAGAGCAACCATAGCACAAGAGAAGCGAGCACTTTGCAAAGCAAGAGCTGCAAATGTTGCAACAATGGTGCCCACATGTCTCCCCGACATGTGGCAGAACATTTAGTGCCCTTATAGGCCTTACCAGCCACCTGCGGACACACCATGGACAGCCTACAACCTGTTAGATGTCAAGGTCTTCTTCGAACACGATGGACGGACATCATCAGAGGCTGTACCTTGGCAGTTCCTGAAGAATCTTGAGTTGCTCCAGCTGTTGGAAATCTCCAGTGAAGCAAAGTTGGTAGCATTTTAGTTTCTATTTGGTTGTCATCTTCAAAATGTAGGGCTCTGTTTTTCAAAAGTCAAAGTTAGAATGACTTTCTGGGTTTACCAGGGTATGTAACCAATGCCTCTTTACTAAATGACAAACCATTATTCTTGCAAAATACTCGCTACACATTCCTATAGTAGTTACTCTATGCTTGCAGGACATGCTTTGCATACCTTTATTATGACAGTGAGGATGTGTCTGTAACTACGAATTTGCACACTGAAGTTTATCTGCCTTTGGAAAAGCTCAAAATAGGGTATGCTAACTATCTTCATTTTTTAAAAATTGGTTGCTGAAAGTTTTGTGTGTGTGTGTGTGTGTATTCAGTGTAAATTTTCAATTAACTTTGCAGAAACATATGTCTTTAGCCATAAGAAAATACAAAAAAGCTCTTCATAGTTTAAAACCCCTTTTCCCACCTTTAATGTAGTGATTTTAAAAACTCCAGAAGAATACAACACTAATGCAGTTTATTTTAAAAACAGTCAGAAAGAGGTCTGCTTCAAAATAAAACTTTTCAAGATTGTCAAGCCTGAGGATTAACAGAGGTCAATGCAATCAAGTGCAAGGTTATGCTAATTGTTGACTTTAGAATTTGCAAGCAGCGTTTCCTGATGGTAGCACATATCTGATAGTGTTTGTAACCTGGTGACATTTGCACCATGGGCTTTGATTACGGTATTTATTTTGATGATGCAATTGTTAAAGCTACTGATAAACTCTCATTAAAAGTTAATATATATGATTACTATTGGTGGCAAGCAATGGCTATCATGTTGAATGTTTGTTAGAAGAAAATTTTGGAAAATCTGAGTCACAAATGAGCACACTGGATGACTGAAGTGAAGGATGGTTTATTTGACAGTGTAGTGTGTGATACAACTCTTGTCCATGGGCAAAAGGGCTAAAGGCAGTAATAGTTATAGTAAAGTTGTACTGGTGTTTGAAAGGTGTGTGAAAGGAAATGTTGGTTGGGGTGCTTGCTTCTGGAGATGTGCGAAGACTGGCAAAGAGGAAATATCACCTTTCCCCCCCTTATTTCTTTATCTTATAAAGAATCCTTATTTCCTTATCTGGATATTTGGTTTGTCTGTTGTTGAGTGGGGAAATTTGTCTTGTCCATTCTAGGAGATTTTAACATTTTGATGGGATTTTGCTTTCTTAAATAAATTGGTATTTACTGATTTCTTAAATGGAAAGTACTTTGCCAGTTTCAGCCTACACATCAACGTAGGCTGAAAAGCTTAAGTCCTGGTCTTTTGAAACATTCATAACATCAGTTGTTATTTGTGACAATACCTAGACCAGTGATGGCGAACCTTTTTTTCCTCGGGTGCCGAAATAGTGCACGCGCGCGCTATCGCATGCATGCGCGTGCCCAAACCCATATTCAATGACCCCCCACGCACCCCCGCTCCCCGACTTCTGGTGGGCCCGGTAGGCCCATTTTTTGCCCTCCCCAGGCTCCAGAGGCCCCCCTGGAGACCCTCCAGAAGCCAAAAACGCCCTCCCAGAAGCTCCGCGCGAGCCAAAAAACAGCTGGCGGGTGCCCACATGCGCGCTGGAGCTGAGCTAGGGCAACGGCTAGCGTGCCAGCAGATATGGCTCCGCGTGCCACCTGTGGCACGCGTGCCATAGGTTCGCCATCACGGACCTAGAACAATATTTTGAAAGAGATGTTTCATGTATATTAATCCGATTTTCAATAAAAATAATTTTAATTTGCAGAAAGGCATTTCCACTATCCTGAAATCTGGTGAAACACAAACTGACATATAATTTCATAATGTGAACCATTGTAGTTGGCCTTGTTTTTACTAACCTGTCTTCAAAAATGTGCTTTCCTCAGTGGTAGATAAAGAATATAGATTGAGTATAGTTTTTCAGTAAAGAATATAAACCACCTGCAGACTAACTGCTCTTTCTTTTTCGGGGTGGAATGAAGAAGACAGCAATCTTTGTTGATTCTTTCCTCTACCTGCAAATTTTTATGTCATCTGCCTCCCCATCTGTTCTGACGTTTTGGGTAATTTTCAGAACACTGGATGAGATTGTGTTAATGGCTCCAAAGGGAATCAGTGAAAATTGCTTTGCGTTTTTCCAACTGGGGAGAACATTCCGAGTGCAACTTATCTTTAGAAACTTTGCTGCTGGCAGAAAAGTTGCTGAACACAAAAACTCATTTTGTTGTTGTTTTCATGGAAACAATACAAAAGGTACTCATTTGATCTGTAAACTAATACGAGGATAAACAGTTTGTAGCCTTACATTATTGTTACTGTTGTATCAGGGGTGAAATTCAGCAGGTTCGGACAGGTTCTATAGAACCGGTGGCGGCGATTATGCGCAGTTCAGAGAACTGGTAAATCATACCACTGATTGGTCCCTCCCCTCCCCAGCCCTCCCACTCACTCCTTCTCTCCTCCTTCTTGGGCTCATACACCCAGAGCAAACATGAGAAGGAGGCGAGAAGCAGCCAGGTTGAACGCTAGAAGACTTGGCCGAACTTTTCTACCGGTTCTGTAGGCGTGGCTTGGTGGGCATGGCTTGGCCACGCCCACAGAACCGGTGGGGAAAGATTTGAATGTTGCAACTTGCACTATTGAGTAACTTCTCAAGAGCTGCAGGTAGTTCATAGCTGATGTTATTGGGACACAAAGATGTCATTTATTTAGAATTTTCTGGAACTGGAACAAATAGCTAGTTGGAACGAATACAGTATTTATTAGATTTATTATTAGAGTTGGAAGGGACCTTGTAGGTCATCTAGTCCAACCCCCTGCTCAAGCAGGAGTTCCTACACCATGTGAGACAGATGGCAGTCCAGTCTCCCCTTGAAGGTCGCAAGTGTTGGGGCTCTCACAACCTCCGCTGGCAAGCTGTTCCACTGGTTGATCGCTCTCACCGTCAGAAAGTTTATCCTCACTTCCAGGGTGAATCTCTCCTTGGTCAGCTTCCATCCGTTATTCCTTGTCTGGCTCTCTGGTGCCATAGAGACTGGGTGTTTACTTACCATTGATACGCCCGTTCTCGTTGGTTGAAGCCAGCATTCAGTGAGGGTTGTCCACAGCCAATCACATCAAGGACTGAGTCCATCAATCAATACTGTACATGAAATGGTTCTGCTTTTAGTTACAATGATGATGACTATGATTTGGAAGACCTGAAAAACTAAATGAGGGGTAGACTGTCAGGGAGAAATAGATTACTGCAATATACTGTACATGGGGCTGCCATGGAAGTACATTAGAAGCTTCAGATGGTGCAAAATGTAACAGTGCAGGCAGTTTTGAGTGCTTGTTGTTCAGCATGTATGACACTTCTGCTTCATAAGTTGCATTTGTGGGATACAGATGATTCGTTGATTTAAAGTCTTTTAAGGTACTTCATAGATTAGGGCTGGGTTACTTACAGGACCATCTCTCTCCACCCTATTAGATATGACAAGAATGACATGCTCTGGGTCCCATCTGCAAAAGAGTGCCATCTATTGGACACCGGATAATTTTTTCTGCCCTGGTGCCCACCCTTTGGAACAACATTCCCTCAGAAATTAGATTTGCACCCTTTCTGCTGGCTTCTTGCAAGGCACTAACTTTGCCATTTAGTCTGAGGCCTTGATACCATGGATGAGCTCAGGGCTTGTTTGAATGGTTGAGTCTCCTCAGCTGCTATTTTTATGTTGTTGTTGTTTTTAACTGTTGTTTTTATTTATTTTTTTACTGTTTTAATTATGAGTCACCCAGGGTCATATATATGAGATGGGCAGCCTGCAAATTTACTAAGTTACTAACTAAATCTATCAATTGAGCCAACAATGATGTGATGGCCTATATTATCAATTGTTTTCATGAAATTAATATTAGTTTATGCAATATGCTATTTGGAAATGGTGCTTTGTCTGTTTTCTCCAATGCTTTTTAGAAAGCATTGTAAGTCATGCCTTTTTAGTAGCTTTTATTCCAAATTTGTTTTATTTTTATTATTATTACTGTTACCTTGAGAATGCTTATCAGATGGAAAGTCAGCAAACATCAATCAAGAACATATTATTTTTGTGCTTCAGTTATTATCTTGGCAAAAGAAGTACACATGTGGTTTGTTCTAACATAATTACCAGCACTCAGAAAAAAAGCAGAATACAGAAAAAATAAGATTCACATTTAAAACAAAATCTGACCATTGAAATTGCTTGTGATTAGCAATGGCCGTAAATCTGTCTTTTAAAAAAAGAAATGCTATATGAAAGTAGCTTCATTCTTTGTAAAGGCAAATGTTTTTTCCCCTAAATTCCTTTGTGTTGTTTTTATTTATCATTGAAAATGGGTGAGAACATTGTGTGTTTTGGTTTGCAGCTTATCTTTTTATTAGTTTGCAGCATTTTTAGCTGCCTCCCTTTCTTGATTTAACCTCGATTTGTTCCGTTGACTTTTTTACTGAGTGATAGAAAAATTGCTGCTACAAATTGCTGTACAGATGATTGCACAATCAGATAAAACACAATCCCTGCTCAATCCATAATGGAGGCAAGTGCAAAATTACTGCACTGTCTCCCATAAAAATTCAACAAGAACTTGCTATTAGCAATAGCACTTTGACTTATATACCGCTTTAGAGTGCTTTACAGCTCTCTCTAAGAGGTTTACAGTCAGCATATTGCCCCCAACAATCTGGGTCCTCATTCCTATGAAATGTATCTCAAAATCAGTACCTTTTGTTATCAGAATTAAATGAGTGATCAAAAAATGGAGAAGAAATTCCTGAAACAACTTTAGATCTAACAACTGATTAATTTGTTATAATTCAGTTAGGGAGCAAGAGAGCTTCCAGGTAGAATTCAAGTTTTTTATTTATTCAGAGATTCACATTTCCTATGCCACGTTGGCCATTCAAAGACCTATTTATGTTGTAAACATCACTCATGCAATTTATTATCACATTGCTAAGAGAAACACTGAAGCTAGAAATCACTTAAAAGTAATTGGGAGTCTCTTACACATTACTAGCCTTGTGTGACTTAAACTGTAGAAGCTGTGAACTGATGTCTGGACTCATTGCTAGTCTGGAATAAATTTAAATAACAAGGGGAAGGAAGACTATTTTAAATAGGTATTGGTAACTGTCTTGTTTTGGATGGAGTTGGATTCAATTAGCAACATCATTAGAATTCTGAGGTAATGGAAAATTAAAAAATGGTTTGCGCTACTGTGAAGCTGTATTTGTGGATGAATATATTTGGGTGTATAAAAATTAGACAGTTCCACAAATGGAAACCCTTCATACAAAAAAAAAGATTATTAGATTAAAAACTTTGCCCATATTTTTTTTCAACAAGTAGAAATGTATGCTTTGGGCATGTGATTCAAACAGATGACAGACTAGAATTTCACAAGATGGGGGAAGTAGAAGAAACAGCACACGTTGTAAGATGGGCAGCATCAACAACCTGGAATGTCCTTGGATCTGCTGCAAATTGCCCACATAGTCACCAGGGGTCAGGCTCAACCAGATGGTGCCATTCAATAAAGTCTGTTTCTATTTTCTTAAATTGAATGATAATCTTGTATGCCTAGTTTACAATCCCATTGTTGATTTAAAACCGCTTGGTATCCAAAGGTACTTTAAATGTCATTTATTCTCTCTATGTGTCACTCTGCGTTTTGTATGTGGGAAATTATACACAAAATAGAAAACTCTGGAAAAAGGAAAATATATATTTTATTCAAAACAATTCTGGCATCAAAGGAATTTATGAACTAATAACAAAATCCTGCACTGAATGAGTACAGCAACTCTTCCTGTTTACAAATTGTATTTGACAATCTTACCCAATTTCTCATTCTTTCATTCCCCAAATTGTAACTCATTCAACAAATGACATGTAATAAGAACTGTAAGTTACAGCATGGAAATAAATCCCTGCTAGGCAAGAATTGCATGGTATCATGTGTTATGTTTAAGAATCAGACTACATTGAAAGTTATTTTATTTTCTAAAACTAAAACCAGATATACAACATCGAATTGCATTGCCCCAGAGTCTTACATTCTTTTTTTTTTGCAGTAAGTGGACTTTTGTTAGAATTTAGGGATTCTTGGATATCATGCTTGTGTGTTGTGTGTGTGTGTGTGTGTGTTGTAATAATATTGTATGAAAATAAATATTCAAGGCTTAAAATATACTATCTGAAGTAACAGATTTTTTTTGCATTCCAATTGAACTTTTAAGAAAATTTATTTGGGAATTGATACTAGAATTTTCTGTGTCAAATGAAATGGCCGCCTTGATGGATTAACTTGCCTTTCACCTGTCGCTCTTCCAATGAAGAAAAATGTCAATTGTAAAGCTGCCTGAAATCCATTGTAAGATTTTCAAGATTTGGATTAAAAAAAAATACATTCAATGCAATGCAATGATTCTATTGTCTTTTTCAAAATAAAACACAAATTGGGGACCAAATCCAGCCCTTCATTTATAAGCAGAAAGTGTAGGTATGATACTACATACTGGTCCTGTATCAATCCGTTTTTGGATTACAGCTAAGGAATTGAATGAGATCTTCTTGGGAAGGAGAAACAGCGAGGACAGAACATCTTATACTGGAAAGGGAACAATTTATATGACCCCAAAACTTTCAAAGCTGAAGTTATCCTTTTTATATTTCCCTTGACATCACATACATGCCCCAAAGGGGTGGAGTTTGCATCCCTCTGTTGCTTTGGTCACTGACAAAAGAGGGACGTTTCTGTGGATGCCCATTGATAAATCCATTATCTTCCAGCTCCATCCAAAATGTCTCACAATCCTACAATCTGGATCACCTGCATACAAAGGCTATCCTAACTAACTAAAGTCCAGAACACTGGATTAATAATTTTATGAATGTGTCCCATCTGTGGTATAACATTACTTATACCTGGAGCAGAGGCCTAATACATGGAAATTATTTTTGGAAATGGATACTAGCACTAACTGCATTATATACTACCCTCAGATCCTTTGACCATGCAGAGACCAGGTACTGGATCATGTCTTTTGTTGTGTACATATACCTTCATTATAAACTATAGCAAACATAATTAATCATATCTAAGACTCCCAATAAACTATGCTAACTAAATACTTCCTTGGAATAGTAAAAAATAACCTATGTATTGAAAGTAAAGATTAAAATACAGACTTTCTTACTTTCCATATGCATTTACCATAGAAATATACTTTATAATTCTACAAACAACATTTTATATTAAAGCTTTCAGTCTGCAAATCATTCTGATTTTAGCATGGCAAAATCTATGTTTTGGTTCTTGTCTTTACGTTTCCCTTTTTAGTGAAAGAGGGAATAGTGGTTGAGTAATGAAAATCAGCAAAAATAAGTAAATGCAAATGATACAAACACATTTATTTAGAAAAATAAACTGAAAATGCCTATTTATCTGATACATTTTCCATGAAGAACAGATTTTTAGCTATAAAAATGTCATGTGTCAAATACGCAATACAAACATGTTTTCTCCCTTAATAGTAATTGGGAGGTTTCTGTCGGTATTCATTAGGAACATACCAGTTATCTTGGTCAATTTGTTTGTTGTTACACTGATACAAAAATGTATTAAAATTAGATAGATTCTAAAATCTGTGTTAGCTTGTTGATGCTTTCTTGTTATCATTATTGTTATCTCAGTTCTAAGGAGCAAGTATTTGCTTTTTGAAAGAGTCCAGCTGCAAAGTGATGGAGGGACATTATATTTTCTTCGTTTTTGTACACAAATTTAATTTATTTTTTTTATTTTTTGCTCTCAAACTCTCAACATACATCTTCTTGTTGGCTAAAATTTCATGTGGCCATCTGTGCAAATGATGGCTTACATCATTCCCCTGAATGAAAGTGACAGTGCAAATATTAGAAGTGCATTGAGATGCATGCTGTAACAGTTGTATTGTTTCAGCAAAGGACAGGAAACAACCTTTTCCCAAGCATTTTAGCATCAACTGTCTCTCTTCTATGGCTTTGAATTTGCACAGGAGACAATAGTAGCCTTCTCTTCCACCCAATATGCATTGGCATCGCCTGATCCATTTAAGTGCTTCCAACTTTCATTTTGCTACATCTGTTTAACACATTTGGCTGGATCACAGGAATGCTGTTCGGCAATTGTTGTTTCTGCAATGGGTCAGAACAGTAACTGACTTTTGTTTCTTCTGTCAGAGTGCATGGTGCTTAAGGCTGTGGCTTTTGTCAGGACTCAGCTCATAGCTATTAAATGAGGCCGGTGTAGTAATGCAGATGGCACCAGATATCAGTTGTGCTCAGGCTCAAGAGTGCTCATGCTCTAAGGAAAGTCCATGTTGTTATTATTTAGTATTGCCTGAAAAAGGTTGCACTGTCAAATCTGTCATAGGAGAACTGGTTAGTGTGTCGTCAAATATTAAGATACCTTCTAGCCTGAAGGAGCTGCAACAGAGAAAAGACAAAAAAGAAAAAAATAAAGTTAATGATACCAAATAAACCAAATACCAAATATATAAAAGGATACCATATGATCAATTACATTTATTTTTCTTTGGAAAATTACTTTTCATGTTGCTTAAAAAGAATGCAAAACTACTTGGAATCCCTTGAAACATTTATGTGGCAGTTCTCAATGCATGCAATAGTAGCTTTATTCTTTAGTTTAACTCAGTAGCAGGGGCATATATTATGTTAGACTAACCTAATCTCTTATCTAAGATCTAGGTTAAGAATATTTAACTGAGTAAGGGAAGATCAAAGTTGCTTTTCATTCCGTTAGTTGCTCTCTAAAGCATAGAAGCCTTAAGGACATGCCTTTATATTATGGATACAAACTGAATAGTTAACAGAATAGTTAATAGTTAATAATAATAAAATGTAAAATTTAATTGCAAATAAATTATAAACTGAATACTAACTCAGAACTTTGGCTTTATCAGTAAATAATACAATACAGATATATACCACCGCTGAAAAAAAGTATAATACTAAGTACAGACGTTAATAGTTATTCTCCAGTGGCAGTGATAGGATCATGGTGGCTCACGTGGTTCGGACGCTGGGTTGACAAGCAGCAAGCTCGTGTTCAAGACCTGAGTGCTGCCTGTGGGATGGGGTGAGCTCCCGTCATTCACTTCAGTTCCTGCTAGGGACATGAAAGGAACTCCCAATTGGGCATCCCCCCATGAAAGGTTAATCCTTTCACTCTGGAAGCACCTTGGTGCGTCTGACATGAGTGTGATGCAACTGGCAGTGATAAAGTACTAAATAGTACTTGAATGCACCCAAGAATAATTATTTGAGAATGTTTTACATGATCTCTAGGCATGGGAAAAAAAATATTTATATTAAAATAATTAAGTAAAGGAAACATAGCTTCAGAATAACAGAAAAGTCAACCCTATTTTTTACTATGTCCTATTCCTACCTCTAATAAAATGCTATTATAGCATCTAGTATAAATAGTTCAAAAATATTTCTATGAAATTTATATATTGATAGTTGACTTTTCCTTTTAGCTTCTGTAAGAATACAATGTTACAATGTCGCATGAAAGAGCATATTTACTGAGACAATATAGTCTACCTATTCAGTTGAATTTTTTTGAAAAAAAAAGTAATCACCAGTCTAAACTTTAGGAAAGAAAAATATATTCTCTCTCTCTCTCTCTCTCTCTCTCACACACACACACACACACACTCACTCACTCTCTCTCTCTCTCTCTCTCTCTCTCTCTCTCTCTCTCTCTCTCTCTCTCTCTCTGTCTGTCTCTCTCTCTCTCTCTCACTCACACACACACACACACACACACACACACACACACACACAGAGAGAGAGAGAGAGAGAGAGAGAGAGAGAAACAAATCCCACATACTGCACAACACACAAAGTGAATATATTTTTCCATAAAAATTGAACAAGACAAGGACCAAAAACCATTACCATAACATTACCATACCTGAGTAACAGAAATCCAGAAAACCACTGAATGGTGATAAATGACAGAGTTGCTACAGTTGCTTTAACTCTTTATTTTTGCAGTCTAGACCTACAAAAATCTTACGTCTCACTTGGACACTTTCTGTAAAAGTTCACTCCTTGAACTTTTTTTCCTGATTCAGCATAGCTATTCTTATTCATGATTTTGATTAACTTACATTTGGGATTTGTTTCTAATACAAGAGTTATGAAGAAGAAGTTATCAAGCCTTCTCAAGTCAAATTTCTGTGACCTTTGCTACTGTGCTTCCTGATTAAGTGGGTCAGCACAAATTGAAATCCTTTAAAACACACATGGCCGATTTGTGTTATATAGCAGTGATGGTAACCTTTTTCTCGACATGTGCCAAAAGCGCGTGCACGCGCAACAGCACGCACATCTGTGCTGGCACCCATAATGCATGCGCCCGTGACCCCCATGCGCCCCATCCCCCTGCATATGCGCACGGGATGCCCCATGCTCCTCCACGCATGCATGCGAGACATCTGCGCTCCCCAGTGCATGACCCCTGCACTCCCCCCACCCCCACACACGCATCTCCCGCATGCACCCCACTCTCCACGCATGTGCAGCAGATACCCAAAAATCAGCTGGCTGGTGGGAGGCGCGTGCGCATGCGGGGTGGCGCTGAGCTGGGTGATGGCTTGCATGCCTGGAGACAGGGTTCTGTGTGCCACCTGTGGCACACGTGCCATAGGTTTGCCATCATGGTTATATAGCAATGCATCAGACTTTTGTGAGCAGGACTATAAAACTGAGTAACCTCAGCCAAAAATTGAGTAACCTAACAACACAAAATACAAGGTTTCAACTAAGAATATTACACATGCTTTTTCTACTCTGAAGTTTGCAAGACATGGACACTGAATACCAACAGAAACATACCTGACCATCATACCATAATTATTGTACATGATACCACCATTTACAGTCAAGTATTCTAAATTTAAATAGGTAAAAATGCACACACCCGGCACATTCTGATGCCTCACTGTTGAGAAGACTCAACTTGTGTTAACTTACTGGGGCTTGATTCATAATATCTTACTGTATATCTTTTTAATTCTAATACTTGCCATATGTTGAAATATTACACTTATATTTCCCTTCATTCTGCCTTCTAATAGTCACTATGTTGTACTGTGCTTTCTGCAGGCTTCAAATCCTTATTTATTCAAGGAACAGTCTTTGTATCAAAAACCTTTGAATGTGACTTTTGGGGGGTGGGGGACTTTTGTCGATCTTTTTGGATTTTAGAATGGTTTAAGTGGAAAAATGGGAATCTTAATCTGTTTCATGTCTTAAGCCTTCCTTTGAAGTGCTGCTCATTCCAGCAATATCATGATAACACTTGGCCAGTCCTGTTTTGGTACACATTCTCCCAAACAACAAATGAAAAAGTGCAGTTGTGGCTGTAAATTATCTTATCTAACTTATTTCTCTCCAATTAGAAGATTCTAATGATCCAAGGATACAAGTCAGAAATGAAGGATGGATGGATCAAACAAGTCAACATTTTAGTATTGGACAACTCTGATACTTCCTATCAGTTTTAAATGGCTGATGGAAGTTCTATCGGCAGGGCTACAGGATTTTTTAAAAGTGTGATCTTTACAGCTCATTAAGTATCACCAATAATGAATTTTGATAATTGGATCTTGGTTAAAGAATTTGTTGCTGCACTTTCCCACAGCTATTTTGGTTGCTCTTCTTTACCAAAAGTATAACGTGGCTATATTTAGTTCCATAAAACAGATTCCGTTTCCCTGCAAGACAAATTTTAAAATATAGAATTCTATTGAATCTTTTTTTACTTATTGTTTTTGTCCAGTTGTTAAATGGAATAACATAGAATACAATATCTGATAGTTGTAACATCATTATGCACTGTCCTCTTAAACACAAAGATTTAGATTTCAACTTAAGAGGGATTTTAATTAATTCACTGTGACATTGCAAGTATCTTAAAGTAAGTTTCATAGCCCATTGAAGTTCCAACCTCCAGGGAACATAATTTTTGTTTTTTCGTATGTAAAGCAACTGAATAGACTAAAACATAACATATGTAAGATCATCAACATTTTGGAATGTCTGTAACATGCTTTAATTTCTGATGGGTTTCTTTCCACAGTGGGAAAATCCAATAACAACACCTGCTATTTTCATGCAAGCCTTATTTTTATTTTTTTTGCAGCGCTTTTAAGCAAATAGAGAGAAAAATGAGAAAAGAACTGCATAATAAAAAGGAACAAAGAGAAAATAGGTCAGAAAAATGCAAGCATCCGCATAATAGAAATAGGCCTACAATAATGCAATAAAAGTGTAGTGATGACAAATTCCGTGCACATATTTTGAAAAAAAAATGTGCTAAATGATTGGAACAAAAGTGTTTCTAAATAAATAACTGTGACAGATGTAAATAAATGTAAGCTGTATGCTATTACTTAGCAATTATTGTTGCTGATAGGCTAAGAAGAATCTAACATGGAATAAGGGTTAGCCTTACAACTAATTGTAAATTATGGCTCAAAGATACCTAAATGGTTACTTAAAATGCTTGCAGTTATAGGAATCTGTAAAGTTGTCTCATATCATTGATGCTTATGGTCCAGGTTATAGACAGTGACTAACTGACTCTTCCAGGAATATATGCAGGTGTTTTTCCAGCTTTGTCTGGAGGTAACACAGAAATATGGACTGGTATTTTACCATACATTTTCCTAGGATAGGAAAATCATATTACTTACTCCCATCAGTAAAGTATATGAAAGAACCATCTAGTTCTCATATCTATGAACAATCCATATAAGACTTCTAAAAATTTATCATAACTTGTAAATGCGACAGGTTTTTTTAAGTTTCCTTCTATTATCCTCCTCTCCCTTGCAATTAACATTTTCAGAAGCCTCTGTCCATTCTACATTTCCAGTTTTACATATTCATTGAAATATCTAAGACTGGATAGATCCACAAGCCTACTCCTTAGCATCTTATAACAGAAGGCTGTTTTCACAGCATGAGAAATAGATCACCCCTACACATGCAGCCTCAATACATTATCATTTTGAAAAAGAGTGTATAAAATTCAAAAAAGTACACAAATTCAAAAATACAACCAACAAATAATAGGGAAAAAGAGAAAGCAAATATATAAACAATCTAAGTGATGGCGAAACTTTTCGGCATCAAGTGCCGAAAAGGAAGTGCACACGCGCTCGTCTGGGCCACAACCCGGAAGAGGAGCTGCCCAGGAGACATGCACAAGCCAGAAAATGAACTTCTGGTTTCGGGTGTGCACATGCATGCTGGCCAACTAGTCTTCCGGTTACTGGCATGCATGCGCGTGCGACGATCAGCTGGCCAGTCCCATGCTCACACCGGAAACTGGAAGACCAGCTCTTCCAGTTTCCGGCACTGCCGCAAGCAGGGAGGCCAGCTGATCGTTGTGCACGCATGCGTGCCAGAAACCCGGAAGAGGAATGGGTGATGTCACATGTACCAGGCAACATGGCTCCGTGTGCCACTTCGGGCACGCGTGCCATAGGTTCATCATCATGGATCTAAGCATATCATGTTTATTAAATATTAACAATTTATAAACACTTCAATTTTTTAAAATAGACCTTTGTTGTAAATCAGGGGTGTCAAACTGGCGGCTCACGGGCTGGATGCATCAAGCGCAGGCCACGCCCAACCCAGCTCCGCAAAGGGAAACAATGTCCCGATATATCATGCGATGGCAATGTGATGCCGCGAGTTTGATACCTGTGTTGTAAATGAAATCTGTGCCAAACAGAAACACATTGCACCATATATTTTTTTGCTTTGGGAAAAAAGATTGCATTTTCATATACTGATGTCACGTATTTCCTCCCCATTTCCATTTGGTCCCAAATTGGTGCTACACCTACAATCCAGTTTGCAGGAGAACCTGTCTCACTACTGCTTTGGTACTGGGTTTTTCTCACAATCCAACTGGTATTTCTTTTCGCTGTCTACTGGACCTATTTTTTCATCTTCACAAGATCAACTCTTTTGAATGCTTTGCCACTTCCATTTCCCCCCTTATCCTTTCTTATGGTCTCTTTTTTAGAGTCTTAATTTGCTCTTGCCCCTCCCTTCACTTACTTCTCTAAGGTTCTCCTTCTATAACTCGGTTTCTCAGTTCCTGTTCCTGAATTAATCTTTAATTTATGTCATCCTAAGCAATCCAGCTCTCCAATTTGTTTCCTTCACCCTTTACGTAGCAACATTATTCATGCATTCCAATGAGAGACAGGGATTCATAAACATATCTCAATTGCTTCCTTAGGCCACCAAGTGACCCAAATAATATCAATTAATTTGGAAGAGCAGAAGAAAGAAGCCTATACTTGAAATGCTGATTCACAGTCATAGAAGTCTCTAAACTTGTTTGATTTGCAGTGGGGAATTGCTGTATTTCTGTTGCCATTCTTATTTGCACTAAAAATTCTCATCTCATGAGTCATGTCTGAAAATTGTCTATCAAGTCTAGACAGTTAAATAAGGGTTAAGGGTCCAGAAACCTATGATTTACTTCCAAGCCCAGAAGTGAACTTTGAGAACTTGATTGCTTCCTCTTATTACCAACACTCTTCAATGAAAGTTGTTGCTTAGAAACCAAGCATAAAGACTCAATCCACTACTTAACTCCACTAACCATTGATCAAGTCACCAATCACTTGTTCCAATTTCAGAATCAAATGTCAGACCAGATGGGCCAGTTAACCCAAGAGATGGGACAGAATCTACAAAAGTCATTATTAGAGCAGCTGCAGCAGCTACAGCTCTTTGATATTTCGTTCTTGTCTCATTGACAGACAATTACGGTATGTTAGAAATTCCAGAAAATGTACTTCCTCCATCATAAATGTGAACTATACATTTCTCTGAGATTAGATGGTTTCTTTAATTACTGAAAGTATCTGCTAATAAATATTCACTACGGTAAGACTTTCTGATAGCCCTATTGTTCCTGAAACAATATAGTTTCTTTTAAATGATCTAAATTAAAGACAGTCAACCTATCTAATGGTAATGAATTCTATATTTAACTCTTATTGTTCATAATCTCCTCAGATATAGCATCAATAGATGAGCAAAATAGTAATACTGAAAAGTAAGTTTGTAATTTTCCATTAATACATATGTATAGGCGTGTTTAGCATGTTGCACTTCTGATGAACCTTGTTTTACTATCAGAAAAAATCCAATGTACAGGAGTTTATTTATTTAATTATTAGTGAGATTTATATACCGCCTCATAGTTCAAGTACTCTCTAAGCAGTTTACACCATTAAGCAATGTATATTTTATATTGCCCCCAACAATCTGGGTCCTCATTTTACCTACCTCGGAAGGATGGAAGGCTGAGTCAACCTTGAGCCGGTGAGATTTGAACAGCTGAACTGCTGATCACAGTCAGCTAAAGTAGCCTGCAGATCTGCACTCTAACTGCTGCGCCACCTCGGCTCTTTTGTTAATTTTGTCCTTAATAATTCCAATGTTCCTATTGTGCAGCTTCTATAGTTTTATACTCTTTATTACCTATAGCTTTAAAAGTATAATGGCTACCTGATAGAGGAGAGAACTATATTAAAGTTATCCTTTAAAGCAAGGCACTCCAACCTTGGCAACTTTAAGACTGGTAGACTTCCCATGGTAGCTGGAGAATTCTGAGAGTTGAACTCCACAAGTCTTAAAGCTGCCAAGGTTGGAGACCACTGCTTTAAAGAACCTAAACATTTAAAAGCTTGTGAATATTTTTAAATAACCTTTTTAAATTAATGGAAACATGTATACATTTCTATGGCTAACAATTAATATCTACAGTCTTGGACATGAAAACAGAATTACTACAATTTCTGGTGGTTCTGATGAACTCACCACTACTCTGTTAATTTCTTCTAACATTTGTTTGGAAATCTAGTACATATGGTAGAAAAAGCTGTTTGTTATTCCAATAAACGGGCAGCCAAAATAATAAGTTTTATATTTTCATTTTGCAAGAAATGATGTTTTATTCATTGCCTCAGTACAAGCAAGACTACATCACAAATGTACGAGGGTGAGTCAAAATGTAATGCCATTTTCTTTATTTCAGGTGAAGTTTTTGATAAAAATACCTGAAATTTTTCCCAGTTATAAATGATTATATCATTTACGTTCTGAAATATTTTGTTTCTTACTTTTCAGGTTTTTAGACTCACAAGGAAAATTCAAAATGGCTGCCTCCTTAGAGTTGCGTCAAAAACAAAGAACAGTGATTGAATTCCTTGTTGCTGAAGGGGAAACCCCTGTGAACATTCACAGACGATTACAAAATATGTTTGAGGACAATACTTTAGATTATAGCAATGTATACAGGTGGGTCCGTCGTCTGAATGATGAAAATGTGGGAACTGTGAAAACTGCAGTGAAGAAGTGGCTCAAAGAACAGTCAACAAAATTTTACGAGGCAGGGATACATGCTCTCATTCGAAGGTGGAACATTGCTATTGAGAGAAAGGGTGACTATGTTGAGAAGTAGGGATGTGATCCACAGAGGACCAGCTTCATTTTGATGTATGCTACATGTTCCTGTGTTGGTAATTATACCTGTCCTAAAGAAAATGGCATTACCTTTTGACTCACCCTCGTATTTAAACCTTTCAAACCAAACTACAGATATTGCTCTTCTGTTTCAAAGCCCCGGCAAAACATTTCATTCCCTGCATGAGACAGATAGCTGACTTGGTCAGTAGATTTTGACAGCGGATTTGATTAACGAAAAAGGTTAAATGGCAAAAATCAATGTAGCAGCATAGTTGAAGCTGCTACGATGAACTGATGGCCTAGATTGATAGCCATTACATGCCTTTGTATCCAGAAATAGATTTGTTCCCCACATATCTGCTAAGAATAAATGGAAACAATGATTGTTCAAAAGAAATGACAGCTGTAACTTAAAAGCATCATTTCCAACTTGGTGCCTCTCAGATAGGTTGGAGTTTACTTCCTATAATTGTGTTGATCCTGCTGACTGGAAGATTACTGAACAAAGTTGTCGTGCATTCAAGGACAAAATCCACTAAAATCAGTCTATGCCACTGTTTCGGGAAGGCTAACTTAGAAAAACTATAATATTAAAATAATGTTACCATAATACTCTTAAAAATCTCTGAGTGTTGATTTCAAGAGCTCTAAGGTTTTTTTTAAAAAAATCTGATTGACACAAGTAAATCCAGATTTAAATGTATTTGCTAATACAGGTAGTCCTCAACTTACAGTTGTAACTTGGGAAATTCCATCACAAGTCATGATAGTCATTAAGTCAAGACACTCATGTGACCGACTCAATTTTATGATCTTCTTTGTAGCACTTAAGCAAACACCATAGTTGTAAAGTGAATACTGTGGTTGTTAAGTGAGTCAATGCATTCTCTAAGTGTGGTCTTTTTGCTGGAAACTGGCCAAAGAGCCTGGTTTCCAGCAAAAAAAAGTCATAAATGTCAGAACATGATTGAATGCAGAATGCTGCAACTGGCTATAAAAGACAATCCAGCTGTTAATATTTGAAATGTGATTATGTGACTGCTGGAGGAAGGGGTGCCGCATTGGAACTGTGGAACTAGATCAAATACCTTTTGGGAGTTCTGTTGTAATTTTGATTGGTCACTAAGCAACCAGTCATTAAGCGAGGACTGCCTGTACACAATTTTGAGAACACTAGCATCTGACTGTGTTTTCGAATATGAACATTCACATATGAAAGCCAAAAATTGTCATTAGCTCTGAAAAGTATGCTTTTCAGATACATACATACATACATACATACATACATACATACATACATACATACATACATACATATGTGTGTCTGTAGCATTTTTTGCTGATAAATGAAAATAAAGGGAGACTATATATATGTACTGTATATTGTTTCCTAGTCATAAAATATTTCTTAAGAAACATATTTTCATTTACATGGGTTTTACAGGACATACAGGAAAGCAGCCAGAAGAAAGCAGATAACACAAGTTCATTTAACTATATTTTTGTGTAATGTATTGCAAAATTTGAACCATTACTTGTATAAGCTCTCCTACTAGACGATTCCTGCTTGACTCTTCCGTCTGCTGCCCATTGTTAAAACAAACCACTAAACCTTAATGCTTAATCCAAACTCGGGATCTTGGCTTCTTGTTCTCTTTTCAAATGATTCTTAACCTGAACTTATTCTTGTTTATCAATTTTCATTTATTTAAAATCTACAAATCACAACTGTATGTTTAAGCAACGTGCTTTTTAATTTACTCATTCACACAAATAGGACTAGCCATGCAGAAGAAAACAAACTGGGTCCACTTATGATTCTTATGATGACGATTCTATGTGAATGCAAAGGAAAAACAGAAAATGTGGTTCCTGTCAATCTCAGATAGGTACACAAAAAAATTATATACTGGGGCATGAGAACATATTTAGTTATTTATTTTATTTTTAAAATAAATGTTAGCCCTCTGTGCCTTCCATTAATCTGAAAGTAGGATATCATAAAGCAAACTAATCTGATCAGAATATTTAGTGCTATAAAAGAGAACTATCACAATAATACGCAAGTGTGAAGGACTGTATAGAAACTTGAAAAACAAAGAAACAACTATGATAATGGAGCATAGCAGTTAAAACCTAGACTAATAGCCAAGATGGATGGTCCAAGGAGTATTTCACCCTGCATTTTATTATTTATTTACTTATTAAATTTATTGGCTGCAGATCTTATCACAATTTTGTACTTGGCCTCAAATAGTGCCAATTGAAATTCAACTATAAACATTAAATGTACAAATAAATTCAACAATCTGACCAATACTTATTGGAAGTATGTATGTATGTATGCATATGTATGTATCTCTAAATCAGAGTAGATGTAAGTGATTTCATTAATAAAATAAGTTCAAAGCATGTCATTATGCATTTGTGGAAAATTTTCATTGGTAACTTGATATTTGGAATGTAATAACCCACCTACCTTCAAAACAAGGCAGCTGGACATGTTGTGCTAATGCAACTGAGGCAGAGAATAAATATTTGTTTGTTCCTCCATCATGGGATAAGCCGTAAACTATGATGTCCATCTATATTTCACTCATATACTTTTCCACTGACACAGTGATATACACGCACAAATATAAAATGAATCTTTCTGATACATATTCATAAGATTGTGAAATTGTATTACATACACAGTATACGGAGTTGGGTTGTTGTTGTTTTTTTACTGTTGCCAGGAATGTTTTCTTCAGGAGATGGTTCAATTACTTTCCCCCCCAAATAATCATCTAAAAGTAAGTTCCTTGAATTAGTGCCAGCAGCAGAGAATAATCTATGCCAACTGAAGTGAAAGTTAGCAAGCTAAAAAAGCAATAAATAAAATGTTTCATAATTTCTTTTCTCTGAAAGACAGGCATACTTCTAAGACAGGGATGGGCAACTTTTCAGGATCTGGAGGATCCACATTTTTTATTTATACCTACATGGCAACTATTGGGTTTTGATACTGTTTGGCTGGATTTTTAGGGTGAAATTGCTTTTTAAGTCCCACAAAACTACAGAAATAGTCATGTAAATGGGTGCTGCTCTAACATACTAAAAAAAAGCACTAGTTTTTATCACTTTATAACAGCGGTCCCCAAACTTTTCAGTTTGACGGACTGGCAGGGGGGAGAGGGGATATTCCATGTGAGTAGCAGGTGCACGCACCCATCACTTGTGTAAATGGAGCTTCATGTGTGGCTGCGCCTGCCTGGTGCTCTTATAAGTGGAGCTTCGCTTGCAAGTGCACCTGCCTGCCACTTGTGAAAGTGGAGCTGCACTTACACATGCCAGTTTGGTGATCTGATTCCAAATGGGCTGTGGTCCAGGGATTGGGGACCCCTGCTTTATAGAAAGCAACGTCCCTTAGAGCAGTGGTTCCCAACCTTTTTGTGATCGAGTACCACTTGGAGGTCCCGTACAGTCGCCGCGTACCACCTGGTTCCAGAGAAACTAAATTCGATCAGATATCACTTTATTTCCATAATTGTACCATTCCTTTTTTGGCCCCGCGCATCCAGCAACTGGATTCTCGGGCCGCTGGGACCAGGTGGCATGTGGCAACAGTTGTGTTAGGCAGTAAACATTTTTGTGAAGTAAAAAATAACTAACTAAAAATCGTTCATGACCCCAAAAGTGTTCGCGTACCACCTGGAAGGCCCTCGCGTACCACTAGTGGTACACGTACCACAGGTTGGGAACCACTGCCTTAGAGGAAGGGTAAAAGCACATTAATGCTTGCCAAATATCTCAGGTATCACACAACCAACAGATGTCTCTCTCTCACACACACACACATATATACATATACATACAGACATACCCACACTGATGTACATATTTTTTAAGACTTACAAAGTCCAAAATAAATGACAATAAAATAATACTTGCTTAATCATTAAATATTGTGATGGATAAGTAGAATGTAAAGTAACAGACTGCTTTACAGATCACTCTTGTCTCAAGTCATTTTCACAACAATCTTGTGAAGTTAATTCTGTCTCATAACTTTCCCTTTATATAGTATCCTGTCATACGTGTCAACTCAAATGGAAAGCCTTTTTAGAAGACAGTTATTTGCTATTCCAAATGAAATGTTGATTGCCATTGAAAGGCAGTTTATTGTTAAACAGGGAGAAAGTAAATGAAGCAAGAACTAACTATAATGTAATAGTCAACATGTACTATGCATTGATTTACTATGTACTATGCATTGATTTACAGTATAACCAAGATTTCTACAAATCATAAAAAGCACATCGTTTTTAACCAAACAAATAAGATAATAGAAAAATATATATGCTAGTCATTCATGATGCTTTGGATGAACTGTTCTATTTTCATTGGCTGGGATATTCTTTAAGACACAGAAGAAAATAACTTACTTTGATATTTTAGTTAGGTTAACAAACCAATGCAATCAATTAAGATATTTAGATATGATGTACCGTATTTTTCGGAGTATAAGATGCACTTCCCCCCCAAAAGAGGCTGAAAATTTGGGTGCATCTTACACTCTGAATGTAGCCCGCCCACCCACCGGCCCCCACCCTTTGGTCTCTGCCTCCCAGCAATTTGCCTCCTTGCAGCAAACAGCAAACAACCTGTTTCAGTTTCAGCTTCAGCACAGCCTGATTATAGCACAAGCAGCTGATTGTTGGTTGGATTGGTCTCCCAACCATCAGCTGCAGAGATTGCCATTGCCTATTGCTGCCTCCACGCACCCCATTTTCGGCCTCCGCATCCCATTTTTTGCCTCTGCGTGGCCCATTTTCTGCCCATTCCGATCCCCACCGCCCGGAATGGGCGGAAAATGGGGCATGCGGAGGCAAAAAACAGGGCGTGCTGAGGCGGCAATAGGTATGGCAATCCCTGTAGCCTGAAACAGCTGATCGTCGGGAGGCCGATCCAATGGACAATAAGCTGCTTGTGCTAATCAGGCTGTGCTGAAGCTGAAACAGACTGTTTGCTGTGTGCTGCAAGGAGGCAAATTGCTGGGAGGCAATGTTCCCTCTAACATTGAAAATCACTGTGTGGCAATTGGAAACTGCTGTGCTGCGTTTTCTTTTCTGGAGGGACTGAACCGGCCTCCCTGGATGACGAGTAAGCTCCCTGGATGAAGAGTAAGCAGCCTTTGATCTCGCTCTCCTCCTCTCCCTAGCAGCGGAGCCCGCCTGGGGAGGCAAGAGTTAAAGCCTCCACCTCTCTTCGTTGAAGGCTCCTTTCCCCCCACCCGCTCAGCTGGTGATCAATGTTCCCTGTGCGGCGTTTTTTAATCACGTGTGCGGGCCGCGCAGCTGTGCGGCTTAGAGGGAATATTGCTGGGAGGCAGATTTTTTTTCTTGTTTTCCTCCCCCAAAAAGGTAAGTGCATCTTATAGTCCATAGTGTCTTATACTCCGAAAACTATGGGTAATTTGTTTGCTAAAAACTATTTGTTATTATGAAGAAGTGCTGTAGGACTTGCTGCACAGTGTGTTTATCATCAAAATATGTACCTGCCACTAATATCTAGATTTTAACATACCAATATATTGTATAGCATTATCACCTACAGCAAAGGATGTCTAGCTAGGAAGCACGAGAAGAAATATACTATACTACTCTATAATATATTTGCAAAGTTCAGAACCAGCTTCTACAAATTTTCTCAGTTTATGCATGATTACCTGGACTTAAAGTAATGAAATCCAAATTTAATGCACTTTTAAATTACTACTAAAATATTTTAACTTGGGAAGCAATCAAGATGGAACTGTTATGTAATCTTTGCTATTTGCATTCGTTTTTGCCTAAAGCATCTGATCCATCCCTTGGTGCTTGTCCAGCATTAAGACTATCATACTCTCATCTAATTTGATCATTTTACATGATATTTCTTGGACTACATAAATCATATGTGTATATATATATATGTATATATATTCTCAAAGAAGAATCAGATTATATGTAAATTATGCTTTGATGATGAACTATACCAAACAATTTTGATGAACTAAACTAAAAGATGGAAACTAATCAAGGAGAGATGCAACCTGGAATTAAGGAGAAACTTCCTAACAGTGAGAACAATTAACCAGATTAACAATTGTAACCAGCTTGCCTTCAGAAGTTCTGGATGCTTAATCACTGGAGGTTTTTGTCTGAAACGGTATCAGGTTCTCCTGTCTGAGCAGGGGACTGGGCTAGAAGACCTCCAAGATCCCTTCCAGATCTATTCTATTCTATCGTTCTATCCCTTTTTATATTAGGAATAGGGTTGCAAAAATTTACAATCAAACAGAAAATACATAAGGCTCCAGAAAATAGGCTTTTGTGTGATTATCTGAACATTACACTAGAATTATGTGGATAGCAGATATAGATATAGCAGAGATAGCAGATATCTCTCCCAAGTCATATAAAATCATAGAATATATGACTTGGGAGAGATCTTACAGAATCTATAATCCTGCTCATTAGTTATCATAGTTAATTGAGGACTAACTATGGTAATTGGAATCAGAATTTCCATTGCTAAGCAATGTGTCATATCACATGACCACATCACTTAGCGACAACAATCTTGGTAGTTCCTATTGCCATTGTTAACCATCTCAAAGGTGTTTAGGATCCATTCCAATCAAAGCCATTTCCTGGCTTGTCCCTCTCAGCCCTGAGCTTGGTAAAGTAAGGCAGTGCCTCTTTCCTCCACTTGAACTCCCCCACTATCTCCGCCTATCTGTCTCCTCTTTTCTGCCCTTTGGCCACATGCTTGTCTGTTGCCACCATCTGCCTCCACTGCTCACCAATCCCCACCAACCATTTCAATGGCCAGAATTTCAAGAACTGGCTGTACATCCCTTCGTTCAGCACAATGGTGACTTTTATTGCTAAATGAATGGATGTTAAGACAGGACTATCTACATCCCCAAACCTCCAGCACTGAGGAATTCAGTACTTTTCAAAGCGGACTGTTCCTCTGCCTAACAGCAATTGCCATGAAAATAATATTAATAATCAGCTTGAATCTTTTTCCTTTTAATTTTGGTATATTGGTTTCAATGGAGAACAAGTTGCATATAAGAGTCTTTTAAATACCTAAATAGGCTAAAACAACCTCTCAAGCCGAGCTTTGCAAGGCTGAAAAAGCAGCCTTTAAAGCAGACCTTTGCAAGGCTAAAACAACCCCTCAAACCGAGCTTTGCAAGCCTGAAAACAATATTTCAAACCAAGCTTTGCAAGGCTAATATACCTATTCCAAGCAGTTTGCTAAGGACGCTAGCCAGATGGATGCTGGTAGGCAGAATTTTTTTTCTTATTTTCCTCCCCAAAAACTTATACTACGGTGCGTCTTATACTCCGAAAAATATGGTACTTGATATTATATGAACTTTAGTCTTCTGTATTGCAGTCATATCCTTTTACCATTTCTCTAAGAATCTTTGCTTTTAGACCTTGGTGCCACACTATCTGCATCTTCTCCATTTCTGTTGAGGGACAGAGCCACAATGAGTGTGTTAATGATGTAAAGTGATGGGGCTGTGTAAACACACATGAATAAGATGGGAACTATTATTCCAAAATTAGAAATAAAGGTTAACACTCAGCAAATTTAACTCTTACTATTTCACAAGACAAAATGCATTTTAAAATGAGACAGGGGAATAAACAAACTTTACTGGAGCAATTTTAAGGTTTCCCAAAATTATAATGTTTTGAAAAACAGGTTGATATAAACTATCTTTATATAACCGGCAGAGGGTTTATTTTTAACATTATTTAAGATTACAATTTCAAGCTTAATAGCCATAATCCTCATTGGAAACATGCTCTAACTTTTGAAGGATCTTCATAGAACGGATAGATCTGTTTTTAAAAAGAAAATTAATTCTGAAGATACTTTACTATTTCTAAGAGATTACAAAATCCTTACTTTAAGCAATTGCTTTAAGTTAGATACCATCTGTCACCATACCATGCAAGAGTTTAATTTTTGCAGCAGCCCTAAAGGAATTGCAATTAGTCCCCAGTAGACTATTTTGTTGCAAATGAGTTAAAATTAGATGGAGCTACATTTAAGCAACATTGCTTTTTAATATAGGAACCTAGAACATTATTGGTGCAAAAACTCATTTGAAATGAGATGGGAGGGAAGGAACCTATATAGTACTTGTTATTCTTACTATTTAGTAGTAAAACAATATCAAAATATGGTCAGAGTTAAGCAGCTTTCAAGATATGGTCTACTACCACCAGTCTTGGATCAATTATTTTTTGAATCTGAGTTTATTTTTCGGAGTATAAGACGCACCTTTTTACCCCCCCAAAAGAGGGTGAAAACTTGGGTGCGTCTTATACATCGAATGTAGCCCCACCCAGCCACCCCCACCCTTTGGTCTCTGCCTCCCATCAATTTACCTCTGCAGCAAACAGCCAGAGCCCGATTAGCACAAGCAGGTCAGAATCAGCCTCCCGATAGACAACTGAGAGGCTGCCACGTGGTAAAATGAAAGTGAAACTAAAGCTGCACGGAGGCAAATTGGGGAGGTGGACTGCTGGCAAGGAGGTAAGGCAATAACTATAAATGTCTATAGAATGTTCAAATTATTAGACTTATTTTTTAAAGACTGCTTTTTTATTGTTCTAGACAACTTAACAAAATGAAGAAGCTTTTTAAAATAAATGCTTGATCTGAAGAGGCCCAGTGCTTTTGTATCTTCTTTTAAATAGCAGAATACTACTTCTCAATCTTATTTATGGATTCTTATTATTCCTATATCTGCTTTAGTATACTGGAAAGAAGCAGAAATATTCCTCAGAAGTATTTACTTTTTTTAAAGAAGAAAACATAGTAAGGATGTTTATAATTCTTCTCTCCAACATTTGCAAATCTACTTACAGTATTTTCTTTTAGCAGCCACTGCAGTGTCTGATAATTTTAAGAACTAGACAACTAACTATCTAAATGGCAGCATGTTTATGGCAGTTTTAATCAGAATGAAGTTCCTTTTAGTGAAAAAAAAGTACCATAGGAAAGTTCTCCTTTCCTTGTCTGTCAAGGTTCCTGTCAAGGTCCCTATATCTAGGCATAATTTATTGAAAAAGATATCCTAAATAAATCTTTTGCTGTTTGAATTACTTTTATGTGGGATGACCAGATGATAAGCAGGATATACCTGCTGAAATTCCTTTTCGCTTATCACTTTCGGGCTTGTTTTACTTCTGGTCACTGTAAGTAGAAGACTTTTAATGGGCTTTGCATAGAAAACATTTTTTTCCTTGTTTTCCTCCCCCAAAACTAAGGTGCGTCTTATAATCCGGTGCGTCTTATACTCTGAAAAATACGGTAAGTCTTTGCCCCCCCTTCTTTCTCCAAACACTGTATCTGTCAGTTCTAGTACAGTTATATGTAATATGAATACATGCAGCTCTAGACTAAAACTGTAGAAGCTGTTTGAGAGAAGTTACTAAGATTTGAGTTTTAAAATTCTTTTCCACGTGGGTCCAGAAAGTCAGTCCCCTCCTACAGAAACTGAAGGTCTCATTGCTTATGAGCAGATGCACTTAGGTAAAATGGGAGTAAATAAGGGGTAACTCAAAGAGCCTCTAACTTGTTGAAGGGATTAATGCAAAATAATGTATTTTATATTTGATCTTTGTAGGCAACCCACTTCTTTTACATTTCCACTCAATGTGAAATGAATGGGGAATCTGTAGCTTTAGAGAAATTTTACTTTGTTAAGTAAAAACATCACAAATACATAAGAATAAACGGTACATGAGTGCTTAATTGTGTTGACTATGTGCTATGTTTTTACCACCTTTTAGCACCCAGAAGTTTTGTAACTATAGAATTTACATGCTAATAAACATCAATGGGATTTACTTCACTAAGGCATGAAGGAAGAATATTTTTTTGATTTTTTTTTCAGAACAAATTAAATTGACATATCATTTGTAAGATTAGTTTTTAAAATGTAAAATCATTTACAGATTTGACAGTGACTTTTAAATGAGAATTCAGTATCCATGCAGGCAGTATCTAAATATCTGTTCTCACTAAAGAATTTGTCTACAAAATCTATCTTTCTTTAAGTATGGTATGACCTACTGTATATAGTATCATCCAAGCAATTCTGGATGACATGCAAATATGAAAACCATCTTTAAAAAATCCAGAAAACAGTAATAAATAAAGAACAATGTACTGTACTAGGTAAGAAAACACTAAGAACCAAGGAATCCAATTATCCATGTGGGGTCCAAAGCCTATTGTAAAAACTGGATTTTAGGAGTATTCCTTTAAAATAAGATAATAGCTATGCAAACTTGGGAGGATGGGAAGGCATTGCTAGAGGGAAGGCATTGCCACAGAAAATGTACATCTCAACTGTTACACAAGATAACAGAATGTTAAGAATGGGACCTGGAACATGCCTTCATTGCTAGAACTAATAGAAGAGAAAACATAATCAAAGAGATAATAGATTATATATCATTATTAATCTAGGATTAGAGGAACTGAGACCATGAATACCAATACCAATTGCCTGGGAATCAGTGTGATTCACTGGCTAGGGTAATTATGTAAGACCTCTACCAACCCTACAACCAGCCATTGAAACTAACTGGTTTTAGGCAGGTCATTGATTTCTAGCTACTGTATCTCCTTGGTACTGTCATGAGATAGTCAGTTTTATTTTATCTTTAATTCTAAGTGCCACCAAGTCATTTTTCGATTCCTAACAATCACATAAATTTTCTCCATGATGATCTATCTCTAACTTGGTCTTTCATGTCTTCCAACGGTGCACACATTGCCATTGTAATTGATTCAATCAATCAATCAATCAAATCAATCATATTGATAGCATAGCATCATCTTCTATTTCCTTCCACCATTCCCAACATTACAGCCTTTTCCAGAGAGCTATCCCTTCATATAATGTGTCTGAATTAGGGTAATTTGAGTCTGGTCATTCATAACTTAAGTAAGAACTCTGGGTTGATTTATTTGATGATGCATTGATTGTTTCCACCGTATTCTCAAGAGTCTTCTACAATAGGAGTCCCCAACCCCTGTGTCGTGGCCCACTACTGGGCTGTTCGGAACCAGACCACGAGAGAGGAAGGTTGGTGTGCACACAGCTCAACTTGTGTGAGCAGTGGGCTGGCACACACGCACATGTGCATGTGACTCAACTTGCAGTTGACCTGCATGTGCATGTGTGCTGGCCCACCACTCATGCAGCCCGGTTCTCCCCCCCAGCTGGGCCATCAAGTTGCAAAAGTTGAGAACTGTTGTTTTACAACACCAAGTTTAAAAATGCCAATACTCTTCTAATTGTGCTTCTTCAAAGTCCAACCTTTGCTTGCATAGAGTGTCACAGGGAATACCATGGCTTGCCTGAGTCTGATCTTTGTTGTATGATTGATGTTCGTCCATCGTATTCGAAGAGGACCTTGACATCTATCAATTGGGGGGGGGATGTCAAGACTTGCGTGTGAATTGGATTAAAGTGAGGGAGAGGTGCGCATAGTCAGCCTCACTCTCTCTTCCCAGATTCCATCTTGCTCCAAATAGCAGGACAAGACTCGAGACAGTTGGAGATGGGCTGGGCGCAGTGGTTGACCAGGGCGTCTTTCGTGTCTTGCCGTGCTCTTAGCGTACCACATCACTTGCAGAGATCACCTTCATGACCGTTGTCCTATTCTAGTAGGTTTCATCTGCTCAGTCCGCCGGAATCTGTCTTCACATGCTCGGGATAGACAAGTCCCTATCTCACCGAAGGTCGATGACCCTGTTGTGACCCAGCACCACAACCCCCAGAAACACACACACACAACCGTTTGTTATTCAAACAAAAAGGGTCCTTTTACTAATGAGGTTTCTTAGCAAAAGCTCAGGGGTTTTAAAAGTCCATAAACAATACAATAGTAAAGTCTCGGGGAATAATGTTCCTTTGGTTCTTTGAGGGTTAAATATCAAACGTTCAAATGTTCAAAACAATACTCAGTAAGTCTCTTCTTATCTTACAAGTTGGCTGGCTTCCCGGAATAAGCCTTTCAGAAGCTGCTTTCTCCAAATACAAGTTTTCCGAGCCGGACTCCAGATGCAAACGAAACTATGAATGTGCTGCAGATAATTGACGCATTGTTCTCAGCACTGAGTGCTGATTGCGCCAGCCTAATATAGGCACTGAAGGGCGTGGCCCAATTAGCCCTCAGTGCTACCTCCGAGTAGACCTATGCTTACTCAGCCAGTCCTGTCTTCTGGCTGCTCTACGAGCTCTAGCATCCAGCAGAGGTTCTTCATCTCCTGATGATTCACTCTGCTGCGCAGGTGCAGAGGGTCCTGGCTGATCGTCCTGCTCTGGCACCAAGTCCTCATCACCAGCCATCTCCGGTGCCAGGCACATGGGCTGGTACTGCTGCACCATGAGCGGCTCTACGTCCTCCGGATCCTCCATCATTTGCGCCGGACGCGGCCAAGGCACAACAGACCCAACGGCTACTCTCAACCTGGTTTGGCCAGCCTGTCAAAGCTGCTGCCCAGGGTGTGGCCGCTGCGCATGCTACAGCTGCTAGAAGAGAATATGCTCTTCTAAGGCCTTACAGTTGCTCTACCAAATGTTAGTTTGCAGCCTATTTCTTATTTGCTTATTCCTTTATTGATAATGCTTGATCCTAAGCTATGTACCACTTTTATATCCTCATTGCCAGCTCTAAAATTGGTTGTTCTACCTCTTGTCATCAGCTTGGTCTATTTTAGATTTAACTTTAGTCTGATTTTTTTACTTCACTCCTTAATTTTTTATTACCAGAGTTTGCAGAAACTTTTCATTTTTGGCTATCAGGGCAGTCATCAGAATTGCCCAGGTAACTGATGCTCTTCCAATTTTAAAATCACACTCAACTGCTTCCAATGCAACTTAATATATTGTATATTTAGCATATAGGTTGAATAAATAAGGGGAAAGGTTACAGCTCTGTCTCTGTGGCCAATCTGTTTCACCATATTCTATCTATACCAGAGGTCTTCAAACTTGGCAACTTTAAGACTTGTGGACTTCAATTTCCAGAATTCTCCAGCCAGCTATGCTGGCTGGAGAATTCTGGGAGTTGAAGTCCACAAGTCTTAAAGTTACCAAGTTTGAAGACCTCTGATCTATACTGAGGCTGCCTGACCGACACATAAATATGTATGAGGAATATGAGGTGTTCTCGGATTACCATTTTTCTGAGCACATTCCACAGCTTTGTGTGATTGATACAATTAAAGATCCTGCTATAATCAGTGAAGCACATAGTGGCTTGTGATATTCTTTGGCTTTCTCAATTATCCGCATGCATCAGAAATAGTCTATGGAGATTTTCTGTTATCCAGGTCATGACTGTCCCAAAGGTGTTTTGTCAAGAGGCAACTGGACTTTCTGTTTTTTTCTTTGAAGACATTGCACTTCTCATCCAAGAAGCTTCTTCGGCTGAACTCCAATTGTCTCTTGAAAAAGCACCTTTGGGATGATCAGAAATAGTGTCTTGCATTCCTTGACCTTTTTAAAACCTAGCTTGAACATCTGGCATTTCTTTTTCCATATAGGACTCTAATCTGCATTGGATAATTCTAAGTATTATTTTGCTAGTCTATAAAACTAACATGGACTAAATCGATTTCTGATGTTTTTTTCCAGAAATCTTTTATGTTTCAGTACATTTTAAGAAAAATTGCCATTAGCATGTAATCATAAACATTGATTTATGAACCTACCTTATGTATTCAATATTTTTAAATTCAGATTTTCCAATTGATTGAAATGATTTCTCAATAGATAACATTGTCAACTACTATATAACTGCCTGAAAATATAATTTATACTTAGCTATAGAGGTACCTCCACTAGTTTTACTAATGACTTTGTACTTGACCTGATCTAAATCCAGATAAAATGTGAACTGCTCCTGCTGGGTTCTTAAATGAGATTTAAATTAACTACATAGATTCTTTAACTTGAGTGCACGGACTGCTCAATACAGACAGATAAGATTTTCTGTGTAACTGCTAGACAACCATGAAAAACTTACCCTCTAGGATTAATAATTTCTTCACTTTTTTTGTTTGTTTTTAAACTTAAATGTTTCAAATACATAATGTAGTATGAAGTGTATATTATAAATTGCTTGTGTTTTAAATGCAATAATTAACAAATGCAGGTTGAAAGGGTTACAAAGCTCACATGTTAAATACAAAAATAATCCAAGCTAATGGGTAGTTCAACAAGTGCTTCAAACATAAAATTGTCTGTAGATGTAACATTTTTGAACTTAACTCTCACTATATGTTAGATTTAAACTTAATTATAGGAACAGCTTAACAGGATTTCTCTTGATCGCATACATATTTTTGCATCGGCATATATCCTGCATCTATAAAATCTCAGCATGTTATATTATAAAATATCCTGATTATGAAAGAAAGCTGTCAGGGTTAGTTAAATTAAGTAATTCTAAAATTGAGTCCATCAAGACTAAGGTGGCTCCAATATTGCTAAAAATATTGCTACCTTTAAGATTACATTTGAATACCAGAAAAACTGTCTCCGCTTACAAAATAGCATAATTTATGAGATAACTAATGCAGGAAGCCTCTTTCTCAGAGTACTGGTTGTCTACTTTTCTTAACACATTTCTCTTTCTGATCAAACAAAATCTACTTTTTGTCCCCATGTTCTGGTGTGTTCCCACCTGGATTGTACTCTGCAGTTTGCTATACTATATATTTGATGTTCCTTGCTATGTTCAGAATTACAGAGTTGGAAAGGGCCTTGGAGGCTTCTGGTCCAACCTCCTGCTCAAGCAGGAGATCCTGTACTATATCAGACAAGTGGGTATCCATCTCTTCTTAAAAACTTCCAGTGATGCAGCACCAGGGGCGGCTTGCTTTCTTACCTTGCTACTGTGTGTGTGATGCGCTGCGTGTGCATCACCACGTTTCATGCGTGTGCCCCCTCGCTACGTGTGCGCCCCCTCGCGTGATTTTGCATGTGCAGAAGCAAAAAATCACCGAAATCTCGCGCGTGCGTGCGTCCCCTTGCACGCGCAGGAAGAAAAAAATCACTGAAATTCTGGAAAAAAGATGGCAGCTCCTAGGGACCGGCAACCGACCGCACCATAACCTCTTGGTGACGTCACCAGCCCGCCACTATCGGTGCGATAGAGTGGACCGCACCAGTAGGAACCCACCACTGGGCAGCACCCACAACTTCTAAAGGCAAGTCTTCATTTTATTTGTCTCTTTTGGCTTTTAGTTACAGGTAGTTCTCGACTTATGACTGTAATGGAGCTTGCCCATTATAGTTTCAGGCTGTGAGGGTTACTAAGTGAGCAACCCTGACACCTTCTCCAACATGAGCTACAAAATTCTGGAGATCTGCAGAAGAGGCCACTCATATCCTCCTCCCCACCTCTTTCACCAATCACTCATTTATCTTGCACTGGAGAAAGAGAGCTGACTGCTACACTACTCGGACTGCTTTGAAAATGTTGCCTGCTTTCAGGATGGATCCATGTGGCCTAGCGAGGGATGGAGTAGCCTGATTTCTTTCCCAATGAGATCTAGAGCTAGAGCTCCTGAGATCTATAGTACAGAAGATAAGGAGTGATCAGCGACAGGGGATGGAGAGGAAGGTGTGGGACCGGTAGGTTAAGAAGGAAGCTCAAGGTCTGGGGGACTTGGTAGGATTTGAAAGCAGACCTAAGGGCTGTAGGAATCTGGCATGGTGGGATGGAAGGGAGATAGGTGGAGGTGTTGGTTGTAAGGGAGAATCTGGTCAAATTTTGTTCACATGATTGAAAGGGCACTGCAGCAGCTGTAACTTTGAAACTGCTTGTAAGTAGCTTTGAAGGGTCCATTGTAATTTCAAACAGTCACTAAACGACTGGTTTTAAGTTGAGGATTATTAGTGCTGTGGTTGCCTTCATCTTATATGCCACCAAAACCCATTGTTGAAATGGGCAGCCTTAGAATTCTAAATTCTAAATGCTTAAGCAAATATTATACCATGAAACATCTACAAGAAAGCCACCAAAGAGCACCAGAAACTGTTCAAATATTGTACTGGATTACATTTGCCAGCAACACCCTCTTATAGGTCCTCATAATGTTTCAACAGAATACCACTAGTTTGAATCCCATTTTTCCAAAACAATACAAGTAGTCCTCAACTTACAACAGTTTGATTAGTGACCATTCAAAGGTACAGCAGCACTGAAAAACACTGTTGCAGCATCCCCATTGACACATGATCAAAATTCAGATGCTTGGCAACTAACTCATATTTATGATAGTTATAATGTCCCAGGGTCATGTGATCACCTTTTGCGACTTTCTGACAAGTAAAGTATAATGAGGAAGCTGGCAGGAGATTTCAAATATCGAACAATTGATGCTTAACAACATTGCAAGAGTTTGTTAAAAAAAAGCAACGGGAAGGACATGGTCATGTGACATTGTCATTTGACATATAAGAACACTAAAATAATAATAATTGTGCTTTACAACTACATTACTTAGTGATATAAATTCCAGTTGCAATTACTCTCTTTAACTGAGAACTACCTGATATGCTAGGGGTCCCCAAACTTGACAACTTTAAGACTTGTGGACTTTAACTCCCAGAATTCTCCAGCCAGCATAGCTGGCTGGAGAATTCTGGGAGTTGAAGTCCACAAGTCTTAAAGTTGCCAAGTTTGAAGACCACTGTGCTAAAGAATGAACCACCATCATATAGATATGATGAACAATCTTCATCACTCACTTAACAACAGTTCAATAGCAATAGCACTTAGACTTATATACCGCTTCACAGTGCTTTTACAGCGCTCTCTATGCAGTTTATTGAGTCAGCATATTGCCCCCAACAATCTAGGTCCTCATTTTACCGACCTCAGAGGGATGGAAGGCTGAGTCAACCTTGAGCCGGTCAGAATTGAAATCCTGGAGTGAGCAGTGAGTTAACCCTGCAGTACTGCATTCTAACCACTGCACCACCACAGCTCTGTTAATTATCAAATTAACAACTTCCTCAAAAAAAGAATCTGTTATAACATAAATCTGAACTTAACACTTTCATTCTTCCCCTGCAGTCATATGATCATAATTCAGGTGATTGACAGTTGGTTCCCATTTACATCTAATTGCAATGTCCCATGGTCCTGTGATTGCAATTTGCCATTGGTTAAAATGGACTTAAATGCATGACCATCTGACTTGACTTATGATATGGTAACTTGACTGATGATTCAGCAAAAATGATTATAAAACTGGGTCCCTGATTTATAAAATTGGGACTTGTCTTATGACTGCATGTCTTATAACAGAAATTTTGGTCCCGAATGTGGTCATAAATCAAGGATTATCTGTACTATGACATTTATATTTCAAAATTATTTCTGAAATCCTATATACATAATCACTTTACACTGGAGTAAAATATAATATATGTATATTATATATGTATAATATACATATATACATATAATATATGTATACATGGAATTTATGTAACATATAGTGCACATAAATGATACTTGTATTCCCTTTCAGAGTGAGCAACAATTTATTTATTTATTTATTTGTTTGTGAGATTTATATACCGACTCACAATGCAAGCACTCTCTAAGCGGTTTACACCAATAAGCAATGTATATTTCTGTATATAATACACAAAGCACATCAATAAATATATTATAAGTAAAAGAAAGAAAAGGCAGAAGATAAGAATAAAGGAAAAGATATCTAAATCTATTTAACATCATATTCATCCACTACATTTTTTCATGTCTTTCTATACTTGCAAATGCTACCTGATTCTACCATTCTAATGTCATTCTTTTGCACTGGTCGCTTATTTAATTTTTTTAACTTATTTAATCTACTTTATTTTTCCTTAAAAGCATCAGTTTGATGCATCAGTTTGATGCTTTTAGTTTGATGCTTTTTTATTTTTTCACTGAATTATGTGTTAGATCTAGATTTCCGGTAAACAGAGTTATTTTCTCAGTTCCAATAATAAACAGTCAGCCTTATGAAAGATACCATTTGCGAGGGGATGGAAGAGCATCATAAATTCTTCACTTTTGTAAACAGATTTTATTTCCTTTCAAATCCTCTAAGTACATCCACACAATTTTTCATTTAACTTTAAAAAATGGACTTGTTCAACTCCCATTTGATATTCGTCAGAAGAAGAAAAAATCTAGGGAGCCAAAAAATAAGTAGATGAAATAGTGACTCACAGATGATAAGCACATAAGTGAGCCAAAACTTTAGTGGAGCAAATAAAAATGAAAAGTCTGGTAACTGTAATTTTATTTGGAAAATGTGATCAGAAGATACTTAAAAGCAACAACACTACTGTATTAATTTAGGCATCAGTACCTTACTGCAAATACAAAATTATTGTGTATGCTTTTTTTCCTGTCCATATTTTAATTATGTTGAGAAATGAAAGCTGGCTGCTGTTTTTCTATTTTTTTTTTGCCAGAAATATAGACCATTCATTGCCTAAAGCTAGAGCAGCCAGGGCTGATCTGTTAATTCAGTATAAGAACACAAACCATAATATAAATATTAATTGAGTATATATTTTTGTTAATGTTTCAAGCCACTATTTCTCCTTTTGCCACATTCCATCATAAGATACATCAAAACTCAAACAAAATATATCCTTAACAACTATCATTAGACATTAATCTAGTGAACTTCAACCGTATTTTCATATTTGTTTCATAAGATTCAAGATGAACAACTATGTGGCTACATAGCTGTATGGTAATGGTGTAGTAGAGTTTCCTGCCTGAGTAGGGGGCTGGACTAAAGACCTCCAAAGTCCCTGTTATTCTGTTATCTGTGTCCATCATAGTTGGCATAATTAACTAAGAAAATAAGATGGAATAATAGCTTCAAATGTTCAAAGGTCAAATACTATTATGTGATAATGAAATTCATGAAATCATTCCTGTTCATCTTGGCAAAGGCAACATTTTCAAAATCTGAAAGCTGTCAGATAAAATATACAACAATAGAGGAAAAACAAGAAGCAGAATGACAACCATTTTCTCTATGGGAATTGTAAAATGTTCAATTCATCAGAAAACATGATCTGCCATCCTGTTTATACATAGGTACAAGTTTCTGCTCTGATGTTCAGAAAGTAGATTTTTAAAAGTACAGGGAATTATTTCTGTGGTTTAAAACAAATTAGGAAAAATCCACTTTCAAAGGCTACAATCCATTTTAATAACTCTAAGACTAATTAGTTGGTGCAGGGGTGGGTTCCTCCCAGTTTGGACCGGATCACCCAAACCGGTAGCGACCCACTGGTGACGTCACTGTCAGTGCTGGTCTGTGTACGCCGCCATCTTTTTTGGGGGGATTTTGTGCGAATTTTTCCCCTTCCGCGGCTTGAAAAAGGGCTCGTCCGCCTGCCCACGGGTAAATTCTGACCTTTATTTCTTCACCCGAAGCACAGCTAATGAGCTCTTCAGCTGTGTTTCGGGCTCATTCCTGCTTCTGAGCATGTGCGGTAGCCAAATCGCACGAGGGGATGCGCACGTGTGAGCTGAGCGCGCGAGTACGTGTGAAACGTTGCGATGCAAACCGGTGGCGAAGGTAAGTGGAACCCACCCCTGAGTTGGTGCAATATTATTATGTTGTATATAGCTATAATGCAATCTATTGTCATTCGGCGAGTTCATTCTCTGCAGGCATGTTTTTAAATAGTTACAAGAGCATCATCCATAAATAAGAGAAGACCCACTACTGTACAGAAACCCTCTGTTTCCAGAAGAATTTGAAATGGGATCCAAAGTACCATAATAATATGCTCAGCAGGCACAGAATGCTGACTGCAGGCAGAAAAAAAAGTGAAGTACTGCAATTGAGTATCTGGAAAGCAGCAAAGCACAACTAATGTTCTGCTTCTTTAGGAGAAGAGTGGTAAAGAAATCAAGCAGTGGCTGGGGTTTTTTTTGTTATTGGAAACCTGGCCCAACTTTGGGCTAGCACTATTGTATTTCTCTAATCTGTATGGGATGTACAGTAAGTTAAATGTTCTTGGCTCTATCATACTCTGTCCCTTTTTGGTCCTCTGCTTATTGTCTTCGCAGATTTTTGTTGTTGATGTTGTGAGATCTGGTATCAAGTTCCTAAGGGTAATATTAACACACATGGATTTTTAAATGAATACCTATCTTCATATTTTGAAACTCTGGAGTTCATTTAATTATTTGGCTCATCTTCAAATGCGGACTTAAAAATTAGGAACTGATCCTTGGTTTTCAAACAAAAATAAGCCCTTCAAGATGTCATATAATATAAAAAATATTTTGCAGTCAATCTGCAAATTTGAGTATTCATATTGTATTCATATGATTTTTGTACTAGCAAAAAGCTGGATAATCTATAGTTTTGGTTTCCTTGTGATGCCCCTACACATACATACATACATATTGTACATACATACATACATACATACATACATACATACATACATACATACATACATACACAAACACACACACACACACACACACATTCACAAGATCAGGTACAGATAAGCATCCAATTAGATTAATGTGACATCACAGAAGAAATCAGTGTAAACAGTATAGCATATAGGACTCAAAAAGTATGGTTACTTGGCCTAATGCTATTAGCATCTGTTCTGGGTCCTCCAGAATCCTACATTTTGTGTTTAGAGTTTATGGAAAGATTTTAATGAGTGAGAATAAAGTCTTCAATCCCTAAAAAGACTGGCCTAAATGAAGTGATCTTTCTCCACTGTCCATTGTTTAATGGAAGAAAATGCAAAGCATAATGAACCCATTTTACTCTTTGTAAAGGCTAAAATGATACAAATTTAGCATTTGATACAAAAGGGGGACTTTCAATTCCACTTTATGGATAACTTCCACTTGTTATTCCAAAAGAATTTTGAAGGGATAATTAGAAATTCACAACCTACCAATAATAACCTTTAAAAATAGAATGAAATTTAAAAGAAAAAAGAAAAAGAAAAGAAACTGGCCCATCTGGATTGGAATATGACCATTAAAGCTAGTAGGACTTTCAAATCAAAATTCTTGCAATATAGCATTATGAAATGCCATGTTTATTCCTCTTTCCCCTTTTTGCTTCAGCTTTCATATATTTATTTCTATGAAACTTTAGATAATTTCATTGTTTTGCTGTCAACTATAAATGTCACACACAAAATAGTGACATTTCTGAATACAACTATGTCTTCTGTTCTATCACTACACAATTATGTTTTTCTTTTTATTAAAGCAGCACCATTCTCTAGGGAAATATGGAATATATGATGAGCACAGCAAGCAATCCTATGCTCTAATAAATAAGCACACGTGGCAGCTTTTATATCTGTGGCAACACAGCTTTTATCTGTGGCAACACAGCTCAGTAAGAATTGGTTCATCAAAATGTATGCTGTCTCAAGACATTTTCCAAAATGAAAATGAAGGGAGTATCTAATAAGAGCATGCACACAAGAAAAGTAAATAGCTAAACAGGATCATCCCATGAACCTTTCCTGCTGCTTGAAAAGTAAGCAGCAGGTTTGCAATGTTTGTCATAAAATGAATTTGTTATTAAATTGCTTTGCAATTATGTAGTTTCAGAAAGTAGTATCAACTTTAAACTTCTGACATGTAAAATTTGGGATTCAGCAAGACATGGCAAAAGAAGATATACAGTATCTTTAGAAAGGACAAAACCTTTCCTAAATCCCAAAGAGCCTCTGGGTCAATAAAAGTCCCGAAAGAATATTTTTCAATAATTTTTCTTCTATCCCTTTTTGCAAAACACAATGTGATTTGATAAATGCTTTTATGGCTGTCTAACATTACTGTTTTCTTCAACCAATCAGATATATTAAACGATCTCATACAGAAAATTTAGTTCACATTACTTTGATTTCATTGAGGGCTGCATCAGGGTTGTGCTTGACCTCGGGGGCTGGGATGAGCGTGGCCAGGGTGGGCGTGGCCAGCTCAACATCACTCGTGTAGGGGGCACCTGTGGTGGCCTGAGCGCTCTGCCAGTGAAAACGGGCTCCCAAACTCCGTTTTCGCTGACAGAGGCACTGCAAGCCGATCCTTCACTGTTTCCAGGGTAGCCCTGCGGGCCAGATCTAAGCAGTCCATGGGCCGGATCCAGTCCCTGGGCTTTGAGTTTGACACCCCTGGGCTAGGCAGTTCCATGCCTTTTTATTTTTACAAACCACCCTTGTTTCCACCACACCCATGTATTGCTTCATACCATTACCGTTTGTTCTTCATACTTCTATCATCTTTCTTTTTGAGGATCTCTTCAACTCTGTGCAGTCACTTGGTTAGTCTTTCCTTTCCTCTTAACCTGTTCACTCTTACTTCACGTGTTGTGCAATATCATATTTCTTCCTTCTCTTACTCAAACATAACAGATTTCATACAGATACTCACTTTTGTATTCAATCTACATTAATTTTATCCTACCCTTGCTTTATCATGCCCATTTCTAAATGCACCATTCCGATACACTGAACTTACTTTTAAGTTTCTTCTGACTTTCATAGAATAAAGTGAGCAAGGACATGCTCTTATAAACAGCCTTCTTAAACATTCATTCCTTACAACAAAACACAATACTTTTTAGTATCACTTGTACTTCTTAATTTTTTTTCATCCAGCTTCAATAAACATTTTACCAATGTACAAATTTACCATTTACTGGTGCCTATTGCAATTGTTCACTCAGTTTCCCCATTAAAAAAAAATCCTAGTCCTTCAATATATTAATTTTCACAACCTCTTTGTGTACTTCTCTTTGCATCACATGTTCTTGGCAAATCATTTGATATCAGCAACTTATTTTCACATGCCAACCAACAGATTTCTTACATTATCACCATGATTCTTTATACATTTATCGTGCATGAATACATTAAAATAACCAAGAGTACATAACAATTCCTTATTTCATTCCATGCTTGGTGTTCAACTATTCATTAAGAATTCAATTAATTCTCACCATATTATACTCTTATCGCATTCTGCAACCAACTTTCAACTCAATACTTATGTAAAACATTCCATAATTCAAGCCCACTCACACTATCATACACTTTCTCTGAATCAACAACTGTACAATAAATGTTCCCTTCACATTCATAAATTATTAAGTTACTTTATAAAGAACAAAAATGATATCTGCATTCCTCCTGCCTGGCATAAAACCACACTGCAGTTCCTAAATTTTACTCAATGTCGCTTTCCATACCCTTTCTATCAGAATACACTTTCCCAGATCCAGACAACAAATTAATCTCCCTTCAGTTTTTACATTCCTCTTTTCCTTTTAATAGTGGAACAATAATTGATTATTTCAATCATCAAACAGATTTAGTTTTCATACATATGTTAAATCATTTATATAGCCTCTCCACTAACAAACCACATCACTGTTTTAATATTTCCTCAATCATACCATCTATACCTGCTGTTACCCTTCAGCACTCTTACAGCACAAAACAGAACTTTTTCTAAGCAGATATTCAGCAATTGTTATTTTCAAACATTCATTCATTGAAAGATTTATAACAGAAAATAACCTACAACTGCTTCTAGGGAGCTGCAAAATTCCAAGCAAATCTGAAATTCTCAATTATCTTGATGTTAAAATAGAACATAATTTTTTTGAAAAAGTATGAGGCACACTTTTCCAGAGCACTCCTTTTAATTAGTAACTAGATTCTTGTTTTCATTGTTCATATAGAACACTTAATCAAAAAATGGATGAGGAACAAAAGAATCATCATGATAGAATTAGAAAAAAAGTTAACTTATTATGTTGCCAACTCTGATACTAAGACTGAAGCTTCCACTTGAGAATTTTCACCAACTTTAAAAAGAATCTAATTAAAATATTCTTATGCAGCTCAGCTAGTTTTCTAAACCTCCCCCATTATATTGCTATCTGCTAAGCTGAAAATCTTGAAGTGGCATGCAGAAAGTTATGATATGGACTTATATTTACTCCATATATATATATATGTGTGTGTGTGTGTGTGTGTGTGTGTGTGTGTGTGTGTGTGTGTGTGTGTGTGTGTATATATATATATATATATATATATATATATATATATATATATATATATATATGTAGAATTCATAATAGTTTTCAAATATTCTGTTGAAATAATAACCTGTACAATAAATTAAGACCATCACCTAAAAAGAATTATGTGAGTAACAGATTTTAATATGTTGCCTATGTATTAGCACTGTTTAGGATTTGAATGCAAAAATGTGACTTGGATTGTGCACTGGTGCATACAACCTGCAAGAAATCTCTCCAAGAAGTTGCTGCCTTGAACAGCTCCTCAAAGATGATCATGAATGGGTGCCAAGGCTTAACAGAAAAGCAAGTGAGGAAGCCCCACTTCCTCACAGATTCCCACTTCCTCACAGGTTCCAATAAAAAAAAAAGATTCAAACAAAATGACTAGTATGTAAGATTGTTTGTAAAAAAAAAAGCTTATCATAAGATGACTTCACTGATTTGATCTTTTTTTTCCAACCAGCTTAAATAAGTATTATTAATAATGTTTCTAAATATCAGAAGATCCTTTGCAGTAACTGAGAAAGTCAAGCATGTTATCAAGATTGGGAGATGGGAAAAATATCTCCAGAATTCAAATATTTAAATTCAATCCTTTTTAAAATATTGTTAATAACTTTTTCAAAAATTTAAGCAATTAATAAGTAAAAAGTAATTAATGGCAAAATTCCTAGTGTTCTCAACTGAATTTTTATAAGCAAAAATTGAAGTCTTAAGTATGACCTACAATTAACAAATAAAAATTATTTCATGTTTTCAGAATGGCAGAAGTTGAGTGTCCTCCAACATTGCCTTCTGAGGAATTACTTTTTTTTTTTGCACTCATTTTTCTGGATGCAGAAAATATTTTGGAATATAACATTTTAGGACATTTCTTCATTGGAAGTAAAAACTCTCTATTGAAACTACTACTCAAATGTTCTTAATTAATTCTGATTAATCACTAATTACCTTCAAAAAACTATCTTTAAAAGTATCACATACTATAAAATAAATTGTGCAATACACATTGTTTTCTACTGATTAGACTTCACTCCTAATTGATACTCCACATTTATAGTTTCCCAGAGAATTGCTTGTGTCACCTCTGTGATATCCTTAATAAGTACCAAAAATTGTTAGCATGAGGTGCCCAGAGTTGCTCAAGGTGGCTATATAAATCTTTTTCATACATACATATGTAAGTACATACATACACATACACATACACACATACATATATTGTTACACCAGTTTTCAACCATTAAATATTGGACTTTGCTACTAACAACATTAAACAATGTTCTTTCTACTTACCATGTAATTTTTTTGCCACTTCACAGAAAAAAGGGTGCAATATATTTGGGCTTTTTATTGCTTTTGTAGAAAGTGCTCTTTACCTTTTTTCAATGTTTGTACATAAGAAAAAAACAAAAGCAAAAACAGTTTTCCAAGTGGGGGAAAATCACACTGTTGTTGTGGTTGATTTCCTCAGGATGGTCTTTTGGGGTTTTGGTGCAGTTGGTGGAGGCACAGTTGCAGGTCTGAGAGAGGGAAAGCTATTACTGGGACATATGCCCACCCCTCCATTTTCTAATGGGGGAGGAGGAAGTGGTGGAGGAGGTGGTGGCAAGGGAGGACACTGTTGAGGAGGTTTTCCTGGGATGTGAGCAGATTCATTGTGCAAATGAACCTCCCTGTTTTTAATATTATACCGCACGTCACAATCAGCACAATAGCCATGGTACTGCACCTTTTCATTAAATCGTACCCGTTCCCGTGTTCCAGCCTGAGGACATCTGTCTTTCTCAGTTCTGTGCATAAGAGGTTGCATCGGAACTTTGTCCAAATTATTATTTGATATACCATATGTATCTCCATTTGGAATTTTATTAGGTCCTCCTGGTAAGCCTCCATTTCGTAGCAGAGTCCCATTAGTCTTTACAGGATTGGCAGAGATAACTGGCCTGTGGGTGTCTTCACACTTCACTGGAGTCAGCCGTGGAGGAGGTGGTGGGGGATTAGGTTTCCTTAATACTGTTAGAATAGCAGATGGATGGGGCGGAGCCCTCTTGAGTGGGGCACTGCCTTGAACCTTTATTTTTTCCAAACTTGATGCTGTTGTGCTACTTGAACTGCTATTCAACGTGTCTGTTTTTGAGCTGTCAGTCATCTCATCTTCCAACTGCAGATCAGAAGTGAGTGTATCAATCTGGTCAACCACCTGCATGAAAATCAAATGCAAATAATGGTAAGGATTTATGTGAATTGAAAACAGTAGAATTTGCAACCTTTTTATAGATATAGTAAGTAATCTATACATCAACAAAGTGCCATTTGATATAAATGTATTAAGGACACAAGAAAAATAGGACAGAGTCTATCTTTTATGTTCCTTGATGTAAATGAGACATTTTCACATTTGGATTATAATATTAGAATGGCAACTACCAGAAAAGCTGAGGTGGCGCACTGGTTAAAAGCAGCACTGCAAGTTCAGCTGACTGCTAGTTCAGCAGTTCAGCTGTTCAAATCTCACCGGCTCAAGGTTGACTCAGCCTTCCATCCTTCTGAGGTCGGTAAAATGAGGACCCAGATTGTTGGGGGCAATATCTGAACGCTGTAAACCGCTTAGAGAGGGCTGTAAAGCACTATGAAGCGGTATATAAGTCTAAGTGCTATTGCTATTGCTATAACAGGAAGCTTAAGAGGGTATCTTTAGAGCAACCTGCAGCAAATGGAACATCAGAATTATTGCAGAAAAAGTTTGAAGAATTAGACAAAAAGTTGTCCAACTCACTTAGTATTAAATTGACCAATTTTGATTAAAGAATGGATAAAACACTTGTTAAGAGGAAAGAAGAAATGGAAAAGTTAAAAATATGGAAAAACTAACAAACTGAATGTAGATGTAACAATTAATGACAAAGTAGTAATTTTGAAATATAAAATGGAATTTATAGAGACATGGAAAGAAATTCAGATAATCTGGCATTTAAGTTGAGAAAGAAGAAATTTTTCTTGAAATTCAAAGCAATTCTAGAGGATTCTGGAGAAAAGGTAATTCAAGCTTTATCAGTTTTTTTGGATTGGAATGAAAAGGCAGAAATTAATACAATTTATAGAATAAACACAAGATTTATGAAATTAAGAAATGTTCCAAGGGTTGTTCTATACTTTTTTTTTTCAGAAAAACACAACCATATTCTGCAACAGAATTTTAACCCAAGATTGAAATTTGATGATAGAGATATAATTGTGTTTAAAGAAACTTAAATTAGAATACTGTGTATTCTACATACAGAAAAGAGTACTTCTTTCTTACCGATAGACTTAAACAGAATAAGATTCCATTTTGATGGGATAAACTGGAAGGAGTAATTTTTACTTTTAAACAGAAACTTAACTTAAAATATTTGGTTTTGATTGAATTTTATGAAGAAAGGAAGAGAATTTCCAGAAAAATTCAAAGAAGTACTGGAGACAATACAAATGGATGTGACAGATAAGACCAAATCCTCCAAAGGTACAACAGGAAAGTGAGAGGGATGATACTAAATTAGGTGCTAGATGTATTGAATTTTAAAAAGATATGTTAAGTTAGGATGAATTGCAGTTGTTATTCTTGGGGATAATTTCTGTGATAAACATGAATATTTGTCTAAAATGATGTTTTTGTTTTAGACAATACCGGTCTTGATAATTGATGCACCATTTAAACAGTGGCAAAAGGATTAATTTAATTTCTATGGCAAAGGAAGTTAAATACTGGTCACTAAACAACCACTCAAAATTATGACAGACCTGAAAAAAGGGGACTTATGACCCAGAATTAGAAATTCCAACAGTAAGATCCCTTCCATAGTCAAGTGACCAAACTTTGGGCACAAGGCAACACAGCTACATTTACAGCCATTTGCAGCATTTTGTTGTTACATGACAGCATTTTATGATGATTTTGTTGAAAACTGGCACTTCTGACTTTTGACAAAACCACATCTATAACAAACCATTCGTTTGCTTTACGATTATGGCATTCATTTTACAACTACCACATTTGCTTAACAACGGACACACACAAAAAAATATTGTAAAATAGGTGAGTCTCGTTACAATATGCAACCGTAATGATAGGGTCCATTATGATTTTATGTTGAAGAGTTTAAAGTCATCCCTCTACTCTATTTTGGAAGCCTAGTACCTGATACTATGGTATATTGATCTTAGCAGCAGGGAAAGGAGAAATCCAATGGTTTGGAGATAAAATGACGTAAGTGTTCTGTTAATGAGAAATTCCCAAATTCATGGAACTCCAGCCTCTATCAGTTTCATAAAGAAGTGTTTGCAAGTCTTCCTGACACAGAGTTGAGCCAGATATACATCACTTTAGCTGTTCAACTGAGATAATAGAGGATGATAACAATGTGATGTCATCTAGAACTGGCAACAAAATCCCATGCATTTTTGTTGCCTAAATAAATACCGTAAATACTAGTTGTTTGAACACAAAGGAAATGTAAACTTGTTCCATTTCTCAGCATTTCCCAGCATTTTAAAGTCAGATTTAAAAGGCACATACTCCATTTGTGTCATAATTGTTCTACAGGTTTTGTCCACCATTTTTGTTATGTATAATATATACCATATTTTTCGCACTATAAGACGCACCGGTCCATAAGACGCACCTAAGTTTAGAGGAGGAAAACTAGAAAAAAAAATCAGGCAGAGCCTGAGACGACCACAGATAGGTGTCCTCTCATATGCCAGCTCTGCCTATTGACTCCTGCACTGTGGAAAACAGACAGAAGAGACAGGCAATGACAAAGACAGAAGAGGGGTTCAGCACTGTAAAAGGACCCCGCTACAACAGCCCGGCTGTTATTCACCAAAGGACCAGTACCCTTTCCCATCCACTTTGGGGGGAGGGGAGTGTGTCTTATGGAGCAGAAAATATGGTAATTTATAAACAACTATTTGTAATTTACATATTTTCATAAAATTATAAGGCTTCAAGTCAGAATTTATTTAATTCATTTGTCTTGCATGTCAGGCTCTATTACTTGCTTGTCAATTAAAACCACAATGCTTTTTTTAAATTATTGAATATACTTTGCTATAATTAATTTTATTGTAATAATTTATTTATTTATTTATTTGGGATTCTTATAGGCCGCCCTACTCCCTGGGGACTCATGGCGGCATAATCACTACATGCTGCATTTGTCTTACAACTACTGTGCCCTAAGATCATTTATGTTGCTTAAAACTGTTTGAAAATCCCAATCTTTTCACATTAAACTCATGGAAATTGCATTCAACAAAACATCAATTCATAAATGTGCTTTAGGATTCAAATTCTAAACTCAAAAACAAACAATAACTTAAAAATCAAGCTTTAACTTATTCTTTGTAAATTGTGTCTCCACCATTAGTGATCTGCTAGGGCAACCAAGTCAATTATTTTAGCCAGCCAAGTTTTTGACAAACCATTTTTGCAATCTCATATAGCAGAAAAACAGCAACACTAACATTAATTGACCCAACATGTCCTTAAATTGTCAACTGGCAATGGTGCTGCAATAATTATATATAAGTCCTTTGAAATTTAGTTCAAAATAGAAAACTACATTTTCAAAACATCATTACAAGTGCCACTAACAATTTCAATATGAGCAGAAGGTTATCATCCTATCGTTTCAGCTTAGTTTTGTACTAGATCAAATCTTGCCTAGTGTCATTACTGGAAGAAATCTTTCCAAGGTCTACTAATGAGATATGATGTGGATCAGTCATACATAAAATAAACACATAAGAAGTATTGTATATCACTAAATTAGTATCGTCCATATTAGATGTGTTCAATGTGTTAGTTTCTTTTCCAAAATTCTGAGACAGAATGACCAAATCTGGGAATTAAGAGCCAGAGTTCAACAAGTGCTAATTGGAAATTTGGGGAGCTGTAATCAAACAAACATTCAAGACACATATTGTTCTGCTATAAGGTGGCTACTTTCCAGTATAAGCATCACGTTTACCAGGAAATATGAATCCTTTAAGATCTAATGTAGAAATAGATTAGAGATAGAGATAGTTATGGAGTTTTTTTATAACTATGCATAAATACTTATTTGATTTGTAATATATTTCCTATGCAACATCGTAAATGTTTATTTAATAATCTTATATTATTTTAAGTAACAATTATCAGAGTTATTTTTTCCAAAATATCCATTTACCTTAACAATAGTTCTTAAATAAAGAGTTGTTAAATGGAATATTTTTGTTGTATTTCCACTGTATTTCATCTTGTGCTAAAGTACAACAGATTCAATAAAATAGTTTGGCTGTCTTGCATGCCCGTACATGCCTCTTATTATAACCATGTAAGCAAATGATTTAAGTGAAGTCGTTTTATCTTTGGAAAAATGATTGGACGACACTGGTTTTCATAAGAAGTCAGTGTTCTGCCTTTGCAATACCATCTAATTAATCTAGGTGAAACCGTTATATGAGTTTGAAACTGAGACAATAAATATATGGTGTTAAAGTGAAATTTTAAGTTGCAAAAAATAAAGAAGAGTAAAAAAGTAGTCATCTTAGATATGACAGGTGGTTTTTAATATATAATCAGAAGACAGTCTCTTCTAAGAGTATCCTTTATTCATTAAAGTATTAATTAGAAAAATAAAAGTACAATTATAAATATTATTTGACATTCTAGATCCATGATGGCGAACCTATGGCACGCCGGCCGGAAGTGGCACACATAGACATCTCTCCAGGCACGCGAGCCATCGCCTGTTGCTGTTCCAGGTTCCAGCGCTCTGGCCAGCTGGTCTTCATATGTGCAGGAGTACCGGAAATTGGAAGAGCAGCTGCACATGCGCGCACCGGGGGCTACTCTTCCAGTTTCTGGAGCAAGCATTTACACTGGCCACCTGGTCTTCCGGTTTCTGGCACGCATGTGCGCATGAAGACCAGCTGGCCGGTGTGCATGCACGCGCCGGAAACCACAAGAGTATCTTCCCAGCGTGCTCATGCGCACCGGGCGGCTGCTATTCCAGTTTCTGGTGCGCGCATGCATACTGGCCAGATGGTCTTTGTGCGTGCATGTGCGCCAGAAACCAGAAGACCAGGTGACCAGTGCGAATGCTCGCGTTTCTGTTTCGGCACTCGGTGCCGAAAAGGTTTGCCAACACTGTTCTAGATCCATCAATTCTGAGATAATCAAAACTATGTGCCTCCAAGCATAAGATGTTAAAAGTTTAGGAAAATCAACTGGATCACACTCTAATCTCATAAATTATTAGCAAGGACAAGGACATTTTCATCCAAGTATACAATTTATGAATGAAGGTCATGAACTATCTTAGTGTCAATTTAAATAATGCATTTGTCATTTATTTATATATTTTACGTTTTAGTTGTATTTAGTATCTGATAAAATCACAATATTCTGTATCATTTTTACTTATTAAAGTGTTCACCTGAAAATTAAATTTATAGTTATAAAAATTACTAGTTAAATTAAAAGTTCCCTTTTACTTTAATGGAATTATAAAATCTCCTTTCGGTTTTCTTGCTGTAAAACTAGAATTTCAATAAAACACATTTTTCATTTACTCAGATAAATTACAACATCTCAGTTTAAAATAATTAATATAAAACACCTTTTATAATGTATCTCATTTTTTATTCAAAAACTATGGTAATTCCATTCAACAGGGGGAAGGCATAGCAGCAACTACTGCTACATTCAGACTCATCACAGGCTGCCAGACTGATTTAATAAGTCAAAGAACTTAAGTGCCAAAGCATTAAGAAGATGTGAATGAGGGCAAGGTTCGTTTTCTTTCTGCTTGTAAATTTGATGTTTCATCTGCCATGCATTTGTCAAACTGCTGTCTGAATAGTATAAACTGACTGGATTAAGGTTTGTATGAAAATGATAGCAACTCTACAAAATAGAGTAATCATAGCTCTAGAAATACATTAGAATATCCAAATAATTAAACCCTAAAGTATTTCATGAGAGTTTCTGGAGGTATTTCAAATTTTACTCTATGGCAGTGTTTCTCAACCTTGGCAGTTTGAAGATGTGTGGATTTCAACTCCCAGAATTCCCCAGCCAGCTGGCTGTGGAATTCTGGGAGTTGAAGTCCACACATCTTCAAACTGCCAAGGTTGAGAAACACTGCTCTATGGACTCCTGTTTCTGTCAAGTAAAAATAACAAATAACAAAAACACAATGAAAAAATCACCAATTTTTACTATGTGAATAACGAATGGCAGAGTCTGAAACTAGACTTACTATATCTGAATTGCAGAAATCATTTTCTGAGTTTCCATGAACAGAAGGAAATTAATTTTCTTTCATGAAGCTTCTTTCCTGCTGCCTAGAAGTAGTTGTATGTACAGAGATTTCAACATGTCTGCTTTATGTCACCTTTAATATTTAAGAGACCAGCATTTGAAGTACCGCATTTTTCGAAGTATAAGACGCACCTTAGTTTTGGGGGAGGAAAACAGGGGGAAAAAATCTACCTACCAGGTATTCATCTGGCTAGCGTCCTTAGTCAGTTCAGCTTCAGCACATTATTTTATCCCCTGGTTAGGGCTGAAAAAACCTTTTTCAGAGGGAGTAGGAATGAAAATAAGCCTGCAAAGACTTAGGGCTGGTAAAAAAACTATTTCAAGGGAGTAGGAATAAAAAAATGCTGCAAGCCAGTAAGATCGTTAGCACCTCGTTAGGGCTGAAAAGACCTTTTTCAGAGGAGTAGGAATGGAAACAAGCCTGCAAAGACAGAGTAGGAAGCCAGGAAGATCGTTAGCACCTCTTTAGGGTTGGGAAAAAACTTTGGAAAAGCTACATTCAGAGTATAAGATGCACCCAAATTTTCAGCCTCTTTTAGGGAGGAAAAAGGTGCGTCTTATACTCCGAAAAATACGGTATCTTGTAAGCAGTTTGTAAGCTGCCTGGGATCTGCAACTTTCTGCCAATGACTTTGCTTGTTGTAAGTTGGCAGGAACTTGTGAACTCGCTTAACAACCCACAATCCTTGCTTAAAAACAGCAACTGAGAGTCTGGGATTGCTTCAGGAATCAAAATGGAAATGTGACAGCATGCTTTACAGCATCACTTGGTGATGGAAATTCTATGCCCAATCATTGTTAAGGAAGGATGTATAGTTGTTCAGGTTGTACAATACAACACACAGTTGACATTCATGAAATACTTTCAGACTTCTGTACGTTTCGAAATTATTTAATTTACTATGAAAGCATATCTTACCTACTGCATCAAAAAGTTTTAAAATGTCTTCTTTAAGGAATAGAACATCAGACAATACAAATAATATTTCCGCCACTGATTGATTTAAAGACAAAAATAAATGAATTAAAATTAACTGTGTGTAAAATGTACTTAATAAGTAGACCAGCAAAAAATTATTTAGGAAAATTAAATGGAAAACTGATTTTATGAAAATATGAAGTTAGCTCTTAATCTAAACCAGTTATTAGTGCCCAACTTTGCACAAAAGCAGTTTTCAATTAGTGGTATATGAGTTCAAATATTGTTTAGTAGCTGACTCTGAAAATCGTTTCAATATCCTGAAGAAACAGGAGCACAGACTTAGGGTTCTGCAATTTTGGTACATAGCTTTGTGTTTATCACCTCTGTCCCAAGAGGCCTCACTGGCTCCAAGTACATTTGGAAAACTATAACTAGTCACCTTTCTTGATAAGGGATGTGACCTCCTCACATTAATGCATGTTCTAGAAACCTGCTAGTGTAACAACTTCAAACTTTTTATGCTATCCTCAAAGATGGCTCAGACTATCAGCTGTAGTTGGTGCTATAAGCAGCATTTTTTACAGACTACATAACACCAGACTGTAGGCACTGCACCAGCTCACAATGCTTCTATAAGTTTTTCTAATGACATTTTAAAGGATGTGCTTCACCGAACATATGACTTCCTGGCAGGAGTGAAATTCTAAATTTTTCTCTACTGGATCTGTGGGCGTGGCTTGGTGGGCATAGCAGGGGAAGGATATTGCAAAATCTCCATCCCCATCCCATTCTGGGGCCAGCCAGAGATGGTTTTTGCCAGTTTTCCGAACTACTCAAAATTTCCGCTACCGGTTCTCCAGAACCTGTCAAAATCTGCTGAATTTCACCCCTGCTTCCTGGACATTTAGATCTATGGGGGAAGAGGCCCTTCAGCACCCCATTGTGAGGGTAGGGAAACTGATGTTCCTATCATGGCACCCCACCTTTGAAATACCCGTTTTTTTAACTGTCTCTTTTTTGATGTCACTATTTTCCCTTGAATATAACTTCATAGCCACATGCTGTACTACACTTTTCAATTTTTCGGCTTTATATTATTATATTGTTTTTTAACTCTTTAAAATAGTTTTTATTTCATTTTCTTGTTCTATCTTATGCACTTAATGGGATGTAAATAAATAAATAAACAAATAAATAAATAAATAAATAAATAAGACTGAAGAATAACACGTTTTGACAGTTTTGACAGTTTTATACTGCTGTGGCTTTCACTGACTTTTTTAATGAAATGCAAATTACAAATGCTATAAATAAAAAGTTATGTGTGCAATTGGAAAGGGTATAAATAACATCTTCGGTATTTATTTATTTATTGCAACAAAGCATCCAAGTTAGTACTAAGTAAATTTTAAAGTAAAGCTCTACTTAGTAAAGCTAAGACTGAAGATTGGATCCCAAATTTAATAAAAGCTGAGGTAACACAAATGCTTCTTTTTATTATAAGTTCTGTTATAAATTCCACAGAAGACGTGCACTCCTGTTAAGCCAGAGAAATATTTATTATTCACAAAAGCATGTAAGTAATGAGAACATTACAAGTTTCTCTCAGTAAAAGCCGTTTCAGAGGGACAGGTGCATTTTAGGAAATAAGCTAGGAAAGCCACCATAAAATTGGATTTTTTTTATTGCTGATAAATCTTTTTAAATGCATTTAATCCAATCTCAGAAATGTTGATACTTAGGCAGAGTAAGAATATATGCCACAAACATCATATAAATAATTTAGCTAAGTGTGTTTCCAATTTATATGAGTGAATTATACCTATATATTTAATACTGTTATCGTAAGGATTCTTTCCTCTTCTCCTTGCCTTCTTGTCTATCAGATTGGTCCAAAGGGTTTCCAACATTAAGAAAAAAAATTGTGTGTGTGGAGGGGAGACATGAAGGTAAGCTGATGTTCCATCATGGTATATACTCTGTCATAGGCAAATGCAAATAGAAACTTGCATTTTAACTTGGAATTTGAATTAAACTGCCGTTCTAAATTTTTTAAACAGATTATTTTACCTTAGAACTGGTCATGCTCTCCCCCCCCCCTTTTTTTCTTTTTAGGGAACACTTATACTGAAGGTTAAAGCTAAGTATGTTCTTCATGCAAAAATCCATTTTATATGAATGAAAAAATGTTCTTGCAATAAAAAAACAAAACAAAGTACACATTTACATATAACTGCATTTTATTATTTTCTTTACAAACACCATTGGCAATTACGATATTGTAGAGACTCTGAATATCTAGGGGAAAAGGAAAAAGCATCTTCATGATTGTATTCGTAAAGTGTGCTTTGACACACAACAGGAATCAGAGCTAATGTCTGCATTAAAGTGGTAAGTGCACAAGCATTCACATCTGGCCTCTAATTATTTATGCTTTTATTCCATCCAAACTAGATTACTGAAACGGGCTTGTCCACTGAAACAAATACAATTGCCAGGATTCATGTGAAAGATAAAACTTCAGAACATGCACAGTAGGAAAATATAGCTATTCTTCCAAAGTTCAGATTTTAAAATATTAAAACAGTTTGAAATCAAATGTTTTAAAGGACCAATCAAGCATTCCCAGGGCTTCCCTGCTTCTCTTTACTTGTAAAGATCCTTAAGGCTGGGAGTACTTATTTGGGCTTGATCTTGTTTCTTTGTAATTCTCTTTTGTAAGAGTTATGTATGGCTTTTTTAATGTTTTCTAAAATAATATTTAATATAATATTTTTATTAGATCCTTTTTGGAAGGAAGGAAGGAAGGAAGGAAGGAAGGAAGGAAAGAAGGAAGGAAGGAAGGAAGGAAGGAAGGAAGGAAGGAAGGAAGGAAGGAAGGAAGGAAGGAAGGAAGGAAGGAAGGAAGGAAGTCATAAGAGATAATTTCAAAAGTATGGGAAACAAATACGAACACATGCTACAGTATATCTTATTCTGCTGGTCTGATACCTTCCTCTAAGTCAGCTAAGATTTTATTTCTCCATTAAAACATATTAGCTGGATTCTGGTTGGTGCATAAAACCAAAAAACCCCATAAAAATAGATAAAGCATCAAGTCTCCCAAACTAAAATGATCTTATTAACAACAGAAATGAAACAAATACATTTCTGTATTTGTTTTCTTTTCTTCTTCTTTTCCACAATGTTACTTTGTAGATTTGTATCTGTTACTACGTTAATGCAGTTTTGAAATTGTTGATTTCATGCATTGGAGGAAAAGTTTTAAATATTTAAATATAAGGTAATATGCAACTTCACATAATTTCTGATGAAGATTTCTATCTGGCATATATTGTATCACACTAAACTAGATTTGGAGCAAATTCTCCCATAGCTTGCTAGAAGACTCGATGTTATAAACGGTACAATTTATAAATTGTAAATATCATTCAGAGTCATGGTTTGTTATAACCATGGTTTACTAAATAAATCATAGTGGTTTGTTTCATACACAATTCAGAGATAAACCATGATTTACAAGTCACAGTGGATGGCTTTATACACCATTCTGAGCCAAAATCAAGCATCTGAATATTAATGTTTTTTCATATCAAGTTAAAAGAGGCAAATGACAATAACTTAAGTCAGCTCAGATGCAAGTGAAGATTGCAAATTTGTGTGCAATTAAATATATCTAGGTGCGTATAATTTAAATTAGGAGAATGGGTTTTTAGTACATTTTATTGTTCAAATTTTTAAAACTGTAAATAGATTTAAATGAATAGGAAAAAGCTTTTTGCACAGGTTTACATGATCTCTGTTATATTTTAGCTGAGCTTTGATAGGTAACAGATGTTGTATTTTAGTCTTTACTGTAAAAGTATATTTTTAATAGCAGTCACCTTTAAAAAAACAAATGAACAACACTTCACTCTCTAACTAGGTCACGGGGTGGGATTGAAAAATGTTAGTAACTGGTTCTCTGGGCGTGGCCATGGAGGCATAGCCTACTCGGCCTCCTGCACCATGGTGGGGGAGGGGCATTTTCACCCTCCCCAGGCGCCGGAGGCTTTCCTCAAGCCTCCTAGAGGACAAAAACGGCTTCCCCTGCGCCCCAGAGATCCTCAGGAGGCCGGAAATGGACACATTTCCGGATTTCCAGTACTTTTGGTAAGCCCGTTTTTTGCCCTTCCCAGGCTCCAGAGGCTTTCCTTGAGACTCCAGGAGAGCGAAAACGTCCTCCCCCAGGTTCCGGAGGCCAGAAACGGACCCATTTCCAGACTTCCAGAATTTCCATTTTTTGCTCTCCTCAGGTTCTGTGAGAGCAAAAATGGTCTCCTCTGGGCTCCGGAGACTGGAAACAGGCCCATTTCCAGACTGCCGGTACTTCCGGTAGGCCCTTCCGGTTTTTCACCCTCCCAGAGTGTCCACGCGGGCCCTGTACTTACCACACATCCAAAATGGGCTGCGTGGAGACTCCTGGGAGGGTAGCGGCAGGGTGGGAAGGGCGGGGTGGGCGGAGTCAGCCAGTCCTTGCAACTACTGGTTTGGCGAACTACATGAAAATTAACATTAACATCTCATTTGCCTGAACTGGTCCGAACCAGCTGAATCCGACCCCTGAACTAGGATTGTATAAACATTCATATCCCACTATCCAGAGATCAAGAAATAGCATTATTATTTGCCTCATGGGGCCACCAGAGGCAACTCATTTGAATTTTGCATCAGAAAAAAACATAATCTTGCCATCATATTAGTTGGCATGAAAAAATGTAAATACTTGGTTATAACTTTTGATATTTTACCAGAATATTAGACTTTTAATTTGAATATGAAGGATATAGCAGAGTGTCTATGTACTTCATCCTGTAAAGAACTGCTTTAATGAATTATGCACAACATTTTTGTTTTACAACAAAATTTTCAATCAAGGATATGAAGAAAGTTGATGTAGAAGGAAGGGATGGTGTGGAGGAATTACAATATTTTTTGTGAATAGAATAGATAAAATTCAGGGAGAAATGTAAGACATATTTTACCATTAAAATTATAATTCTTGAGTCAGTCATTAGATGTAGAAGCCATAACTCTTTCAGTAGAGAAGCTGCACAACCCTAATCCAAATCTACTTTGTATTCCCATATGTTTTGCTCATGTGGGGATTTCTCAGCAGGTAAAGGCTTTCTTATAGTAAAACGTATGGTAAACTTCACAAGCAAATAATGTTAACACAACCTGCACAACTTAAATCTGAATTAATATAATAGGAACAAAAATATAAAGGCAATGGATTCTGCCTTGTGTTCATGGATACTTATTCTCTTTGTTCTACTCCATATATTCATAAATGTCAAGGCAACTATCAAAACAAAAGGAAGTAATAGTGAAAATCAGAATTAGAACAAAATGAGCAATCACATTTGCAGGTCAAACCTGAAGCGAACTATTGCATTTGAAATAGATAAAAGAAAAGAATCTATAACAGCAGCCAAGGCAATTAATTGCAAAAGATAAGTTGACAAATTCAATTAGTATTTGACAGAAATATTTATGAAGAAAAAAAGATAATAGAGCCACCAGCTTATAAGATGTGGTAGAAGAAAACAAGGGCAGGACAAAACCAGTAAAATGGTTTATCTCCTGACATCTTTCCTGAGAAAAAGAGAGTAGAGGGTATCTTCTTCAATGTTAATAACCAATGGTGCAAGGATGTCACAGTATTAAAGAAAGTTTATGATGTGGACTTAGAGATACTATTTATCGATTGCAAACCCCTTTATGTTCCATGAGAGTTTTCCTCATTCATCTTGGTTGGGGTTTATATACCACCCCAGGCTTGCACAAGCAGCACACTGCAAACTCCTGTTGACCAGATTTTGTGCACAGAATGGAAATACACAGGACTCCCCCTTGCTTCAATTGCTGGAGTGTTTTTGAAGATGCTTCAGAAGACCTGGATGAATTCACTGATACTGTGACATCATAAGTTAACTTCTGTGAGGACATGTGTGTGCCTACCAAGAGCTTGCGTATATGTAACAATAATAAAACTTGGTTCCATCTAAGCTCAAGCAGCTATGTCATGCCAAAGATGAGGCCTAAGGAAAGGAGACAGGGTTTTGTACAAGGCCTGGACTATATTTACAAGGGAGATAACTTTACAAGTTAGCAAAGAGAAGCTACTCCAAAAAGTTAGCAAAGAGAAACTACTCCAAAAAGCTGAGAAACAAGTTCTCAGCTAATGAACCAGCAATTGTGTGGCAAAGCCGGAAGAACATCACTGGCTACAGGAGACCTCTCTTCCTTATTGAAGAGAATTGTCAACTAGCAGAAGAACTGAATGTGTTCTACAGTAGGTTTGAGAGGAGGTCTGTCATTTACCGCTACCTTTTCCAGCTCAGATATACCAAGAGCTGCCAAATCTCCTATACTTATCTCCATCTCTCTGCACGCGCCCCTCCCCTCTAGTGATCTTAGAAAAAGATGTGCAAGGTTTATTTCAAAGCATCAGAGGTCCAAATAAATCAATTCCATTCCATGAACAGACAAAAAACCTGGTCATAATGTCTGGGAGAAAAGCCAAACCTCTGATAACTGACACAGGGGGCCAAAAGGCTTGGGGCACCTGGTTCTTAGGGGAAATGGGGTAGGACCTATAACAGAAAACAATTATACAACATTTATAAAGGTTAACTTACTTTTATTTATTTCATTAGGATTTTTTGCAATACCACATATTATTCTCTTCTGTTGAACTGCTAAGACATCCCATCCACACAAGAGGATTAGGTTGCAACTAAGAACCTTCCGGGCTAATTCTTGGCTGTAAAGTATAGTATTAGTCTTTATCTAAAGTAAACACCTAAAATGGAATTAGTTATATTAAATTGCAATCTACAAAGAGAAGCTTTGTAAGCAATTAAAAAAAACAAATGTAGTAATAAATGCAGCAACTAGCTTCTCTTTACCTTCTTTTTTAAAGGGGGAATAGAAAACAACAACAAAAGAATGCACTTTTTTATATAATGCCAACAGCAGCAGGAAATTATAAGCCAAATTTCCAAAATAGAATTCTGATAAACAATGTGTAAATGGTTCTTGTGTTGATACAGCATTTTTATAATTAACAATAGACAATAGAAGTATCTCCCACTTTTAAAGCCAAGAAAATACTAAGGTACAATATTGATTGGAAAAGCCATTTTGTTTATGCTTAAATATTTAGGGAAAATTTAGAACCTCATTTATAGTCTATATAATCTTCAACAGTCTGCCTAATGTATTTGCAGGCTTGAGAATCACAATGCCATTACTAGCATTACAAACATTACTCAGATTCCTGTGAGCCATTATTATAACTTTTAGAATGCATGGTACTCAAAATGGGTCATTCAAAATGAAACAAGTTATTTAGGTGACACAACACATTAGCAGAATGTCAATATCTAGTCCTAGTTTAGCAACTAACTTGTTTAGCAACCATTCTAATTATGATGGTGATGAAGAAATAATTTTAAGATCACTCCTTACATGTATGACCTTTACAGGTCTGTAAAAGTAAAGGAAAGCTTAAGTAAGATCATAAACACAGTTGTGGTTTTGCTTAGTTACCACTTTGCTCTGGGAATTAGTTGAATGTACCAATTGTAGTAGCTAAATAAGAACTGTATTTGTTGCTATTGGAAGAGAAAAATGACGTATTAAAACTATTCCCAACACTTCCCCCCCCCAAAAAAAGCAGGATTGACACATACACGCCCATACACCATTATATAAGTAATCAAAAACATCAATATAACAAAAAGAAGATACCACTGTGTTAGAGACTTGCATTCTAGAAGATTAATTATCCTGTCTGGTTGTTCTTTCAATGGCCCAGACTTCTATTACTGTGCCACTTTGGCCTAAATTCACTAGGGAATTCACTAAGATGAAGTATAAAATAAGTGTTATTGGCACAGATTTTTTTTTAATTTACTACCATGATGCAAATATTAAAGATCTTTGGAATAATTCATTAGGCAAGGTTTTACAAAAAGCAGGTAAAGGAGAAGAAGCAAGGAAATCCAAAACTAAAGCTGAAGATTTCATCTTTGTTTGTTTTATAGACACCAATCAAGTCTTGCAGGTGTCAGGTTACAATCAAGGATGTTTAGATTTCTCTAGTTCTAATACTATGTAGTTCTGATAATTATTTATTTCCCCAGAAACAATATGTAAAAGATATGGTGGATAATCTTTCAATTATGGTACATAATGCCAGATCATGTTGTGACTCCTTCATTTTTCTAAAGATACATGTCATATCAATTTCTTAAAGCTAAGTATAATTAAAAATTGATTATTCTAAAACAGAAAGTCTGTTATTTTGTACTCCTGTTTTCAGAGATTCTGTGTATTTCATGGATGTGTAACATAATTTTATCTATTAACTTTAGAACATTTGAAAAAGTCAGCTATGCAGCACATAAAACAGTTATTTATTGAACAGTATAACTGAAAATCTATCTACTCAGCAGTAAATCACAATAGGTTCAAGAAGGATTAAAAGCAAGATAGGTATGCATTGGTAGACATGGGACCTTAATTATTTTCATTAAAAAATCATGTATGACAAAATTACTTCTAAAATAATCTAAAAACAACAAATGTAAATAAAATTTTAAAAAAGTTGGCCTAAACCAAAGCTTTTTTTCAAATGTCTGTTGCAGAGAAGCCAATCTGTTTTTAAAATTAAGTAATTTGGTAGCTAACTTTTAGAAACAATCACATCAATTAGAGTAATATTTTTTAAACCCAAGTATTTTCACTTACATTCGGAGATGGCTTTTTGTATTGCTAAAAATCTGGTCCAAACATTACCTGTTAGGTTAATTGTTTAAATCTTGACTTTTTAAAAGAAATAATCTTTCATAAAGCAAATGTTCAAAAGATTTTGAACAGAATCCAAGCTATTCATGTAAGGGAAATTCAACTATAATAGGCAATTGTGCTTCCAAATAATACTGTGAAATTACTTGACGTGATGACTTGTGAAGCATAGCAGCTGTTTGCTAAGCAGTACCCATATGATGGCTATTCCTGCATAGTATAAGCCAGTGATGGTGAACCTATGGCACGCATGCCAAAGGTGGCACGCGGATCCATATCTGAGGGCACGCAAGGCATTGCCCTATGTCTGCTCAAGCGCACGCATGATTTTTGGCCTTCTTTTTGGCCGTTTTCACTCTTCCCCAGGCTTCAGGAAAGCCTCCTGAACACTGGGAACAGCAGTTGGGCCGTTGGGCTGTTTTTCGCCATCACCAGGCTTCAGGAGGCTTTCCTGAATCCTGGGGATGGCGAAAAATGACCCAATGGGCCTACTGGAAGTCCGGAGGCTTCAGTGAGGCCTGTGCAGTGGGGGGCAGTGTGGGGGTTGTGCGCATGTGCAGGGGGAAGGACATTGCATTATGGGTGTGGGCACGTGCACGCACACTATCACTCGTGCGCGTGCCTTTTGGCACCCGAGCCAAAAAAGGTTCGCCATCACTGGTATAAGCTATAACTTCACAAGAACAAAACATATAACACCTCACTTGATGTTTCTTGAATCTTGTGGACATATTATACCTTTCTTTTTTATTATCGTAAAGAATTTGGCATAACTTATGCCTTGACGTTTTATTCAAGCTAGGAATTACATTGATTATTTCTGTCCTTGAGAACTTTCTAGAATTTGCTGCTTTTATATACTAAGCTCATATATTTCAACGGGGTTGAAATAAAACAGAACTGTGTCTGCTTTTAGGAATTCTATATTAAAATAAATTCATTTTTAAATTTTAAATTTGTTTTATATTATTCATAACAAACATTCCTACTAAACCGGTCTCCTCTCATAATGAAATCTAATAGATATTTTCAAAAAAATGAACCTTGATCAAATCAGTGTGTGTGTGTGTGTGTGTGTGTGTGTGTGTGTGTGTGTGTGTGTGTGTGTGTGTGTGTGTGTAGTGTATATACAGAGAGGGAGAGAGACAGAGACAGAGAGGGAGAGAGGGAGGAAGGGGGAGAGAGAGACTGACTTTATGGAAAGTGTCTAGAGCCCAAGAGAACTATTATCTTTTGAAACATTTTGAATATTTAAAGCCTGTTGAGTTTCTTCCAATCCTTAAAAAAATCGTGAAAGCAATGGGGCAAAAAGATAGGAAGGGATTAACCTAACTCCAAATTCAAATCAATGTCAGCCAAGAAATTCTGATTTTTTCCAATTCTCATTCACTTTGATGAAAACGTTTTCACAATTCTTTCCAAGGAGAAGAAAATTTTGGAAACATTCCCACATATGATATATGATATTACTTAGTGATGAGGTGGCCAAGAGGTATATCCGAACCACTTTTCCTACCCTTAAGAAATTGTTAATAAAGGATTTTCTTAAGATGTAAAAAAGCTTCATCTTTTATTCATAGCAAATCACAGGATTGTTTATGGTTCTTTCTCATATGATTAAACTTGGTTTTCCAGATCCGCCCATTTCCTTGTGCTCCCATCATATAAAGGTGATAATGAATTGTCCAATTATTGGTTAAAGAACAAATTCTTAGATCATCTCAATGCGGAAACAATATGCAAGGTAAGAACAATATGCAATTTAAGAGTATGCTAGATGTGAGCTCTCATTGCCCACTTTTCTTTGTTTCATAGTATCACTGATGTTTCAGGCAGTGCCATATCCCTTTATAATTTATAGTTCTATTTATTCATTGAAATGAATAAAGCTCTGACAATCTTAACAGTATGGAATTAATACAAGGCACTGATTACATCTAAGATCATACTCTCTATATTATTGTTTTTTATTCTTTTTTATGATCAGTGCATATATGCAATGATAGGTTTTAAATAATCCATATTCTATCTCTAATGTGTTTGAATTTGAAATTGGCCATTTAGCTTTGTAGAACCAAGGTCAAGTATTTTTAGAAAAGGAAATCTTCACTTACACAGCCCCCTCCAACACTTAATTGACTCTGCTACAGACAACTTTTAACAGGAGAAGGAGACATCAGCTTAAGTGTGCTTTGTTATTCATGCTCCAGAAAAGCTGCCACCAGCTGTTATTATTATTGCATTTCAGTGATGAAGGGGATGCAAAATAAAACAGATACAGTAATACACATTGAATTTTAAATCCATGTATAAAAACAAATGGTATCCACCACATATTTGTTAAGTTTTAACATTATGAAATCAACTTACAACTTGAACTTGCAGTAAACTAATTGTGAATGTTAATTTGCTCTGATGTTATTGACCAGACATTAGAGATCTGTAAACAGTACCCTGATGAAGGTCTATTTATAGGTTGAAACAAAACTATTTTTTTCATATTTTATCCTCAGTTATTGTTATCATTTTCACCACCATTTTCACTTTACTTCCTTTCTGTTCAACACAGTATTTTGAATTATATATCATACTTATATATAGTAATGTGATTGGGAATGAAGTCATTGTTGGGCTAAATGTTTTAGTATTCAATATGGATTATCTGAATCCCTTTTAGTAAGGTTTTAGACCAGGTTATGGGAGAGAAATAACATTGATTACACTTGAGATGATATCTGGAGAGAGTGGGATGGAGGTAGTGAATTCATTCTGCCTCTCCTTAACCTTTCAGTGGGTTTTGATCCCTGGTGATCCAAGCAATGCTGTGGCTGCCTTTTCTCAGGACCTGGAGGTTGTATGGATCTGGAGGGAGGACCATATTAACCTTATTATAATCTCCAAGTTGCCCTATCGGAGAGATAGGCAGCATGTAAATTTAATAAATAAAAAAATGTTTTAATAGCTGCAAAATGCTTCATATTTTAATAGCCTTTTATATTCATCCTTGAAAATTAATTAGAGTGAATGTTGCTTCTATGGCAGCTTTTCCTCAACATGTATATAAAACTTTTGTTCCAATATACTTTCCCCCAATTATTGACAGCCTTAATACATAACTGTTTTAATATTAAACACTCAAGCTGGCATACTGCTAACTGCACTGTGAGAACGAAATGGAAAGTGTCTTTCACACAGTCACTGATCACAGCTGCTGTCAATATTTCTGTGTTGTATTTCCCATTTTTTAAAATCTTCAAAGTACACCCTAGTCATTCATTTCCCTAAACATATGACAGAGAGCACCTGTGCATTTTTATGGGACAGACTGCATCACATCAATGGAACAGAGTGCAATATAAAACATTCAAATTATGTTCTTTCTTTAGCTTGGTCTAGCTCTTTTTTAACACAAGGGGGAAAACAATCCAATGCCTTCCTATGTTACTGTTTTTAGGTACTAGGAATGTATCATTTATTTCAAGCCCAGAGTCAACAGCTGCAATGTGTGAATTTAGAAAAAAATTCACACAATGCCAGTCTCCAAAGAAAAGCTGTAAAATGCCAAACCACTTTCAAATAAATAGGACTTGCTTGCAGACAGTTCAGTATATAAAGTATCCCACAATGACACATGAAATGACACATAAGAGCCGAGGTGGCGCAGCAGTTAGAGTACAGTACTGCAGGCCACTTTAGCTGACTGTGATCAGCAGTTCAGCTGTTCAAATCTCACCAGCTCAGGGTTCACTCAACCTTCCATCCTTCCGAGGTAGGTAAAATGAGGACCCAGATTGTTGGGGGCAATATAAATATACATTGCTTAATGGTGTAAACTGCTTAGAGAGTGCTTGCACTATAAGGCGGTATATAAATCTCAATGATGATGATGATGATGATGATGATGATATAAAACATGATGATGATTATGGCTGGTCTCTCACAGTGAAATTAATTTAAGATAGTTCATGGAAATATAGCTTTCTATTTCTTTTCTCTCTCCCTTTATAGCAGTGGTTCCCAACCTGGGGGTCGGGACACCTTTGGGGGTCGAATGACCATTTCCCAGGGGTCACCCCAGCATCCTCAGCCCCCCCCCCACTGCCACAAGCCTGGCCATCTTGCAGTGCTGAGGGCTAGGAGAGGGAAGAAGAGAAAAGAGAAGGAAGGAAGGAAGACCAGAGATGGAAGGGAGGGAGGGAGGGAGGGAGGGAGGGAGGGAGGGAGGAAGGAAGGAAGGAAGGAAGGAAGGAAGGGAAGGAGAGGAAGGAAGGGAAGGACAGGAAGAAGAAGAATGTTAGGTGGGAGGGTGGGAGGAAGGAAGCAAGGAAGAGAAAAAAGTGAGAGAGGGAAAGAAAGAAAAAGAAAAGAAAGAAAGAAAGAAAGAAAGAAGAGGAAGGTTGGGAGGGAGGGAGGAAGGAAGGAAGAAAGAAAAAGTGAGAGAGAGGGAAAGAAAAAGAAAGAAAGAAAGAAAGAAAGAAAGAAAGAAAGAAAGAAAGAAAGAAAGAAAGAAAGAAAGAAAGAAAGAAGAGGAAGGTTGGGAGGAAGGAAGAGAAAAAAGTGAGAGAGGGAAAGAAAGAAAGTAAGTAAGAAAGAAACTGTTGAAAGAAGAGCCTTGCAAATTAAAATTGTTGTCTTTGCAGTGGTTCTGGGAAGGGTGGGTGAGCAGGCCCCATGGGGGAGGAAGGAATATGGGCCTGTTTTAAGAAGCAAGAGCTTAAAAGAGGAAATTGGCTTTGGGGACCCTGGCAATGTTTTTGGATCAATCATGGGTTTTTTTGCCCACTGTTTGCCTCCTGAAACTTTGGAGTCCTGGGAGAAAGCTACTAAACAGGGATTACTTTGCTGGAAGCTTATCTGATTTCTAGTTTTTCGACACTACAGGCCACAATTTCTCAACCTCAACAACTTGAATATACCTGGACATCAACTCCCAAAATTCCCTAGCCAGCTTTGCTTTGAATTCTGGGAGTTGAAGTCCAGGCACCTTAAAAGTTGCTGAGATTGAGAAATATTGCTGTACACTTGTTGGTTATGAAGTCTAAATACAGAAGTAGACTTGTTGTGGAAGATGATATTCCTTGTGTTCTTGCAAAGACTGGCCCAAGAATTTCTGATCTGGCATAATTACATATTGTTTTTGTGATTAATCGCTATGCTTTAATTATGTTCAATTTGTAACAATGAAAATACATCCTGCATATTAGATATTTACATTATGATTCATAACAGTAGCAAAATTACAGTTATGAAGTAGCAACGAAAATAATTTTATGGTTGGGGGTCACCACAACATGAGAAACTATATTAAGGGGTCACGGCATTAGAAAGGTTGGGAACCACTGCTTTATAGCTATTTGAAAATCAAAGGTTAGGTAGAAGGATTAGAAGATGGGATAAGGAGAAAAACCTTTCTCCTGCTGCTTACTGAATTTTAATTGCAAAGCACCCCAGACTCATGTCCCTGAAACCATAAAGACTCCATCATTCTCCCAAAGTTTACATCAGTGGTTCCCAAACTTTTTCAGTCCACCGCCCCCTTGGTGCTACAAACTCATCCTCACCGCCCCCCACCCACCCCCTCAGGTGGGCGTGGCTTAGTGGTCAGGTGACCGGGTGGGCATGGCCAACTTATAAAATGTGGTGAAACTCACTTAACAACGCTCTTGCTTAGCAACCAAAATGTTATGCTCAATTGTGGTCATAATTCTTTCTTTCTTTCTTTCTTTCTTTCTTTCTTTCTTTTTCTCTTTCTTCCTTTCTTTTTCTCTTTCTTTCTTTCTTTCCTCCCTTCCCCTTCTTTCTTTTTCTTTCTGTCTTCCTTCCTTCCTACCATCTTTCTTTCTTTCTTCCTTCCTTTCATCTCTTTCTTTCTTTCTTTCCTTTCTTCTTTCTTTCTTCTTTCTTTCTGTCTTCCTTCCTTCCACCCTCCCTCCCTCTTTCTTTCCTTTTTCTTTCCTTCTTCCCTCCCTTCCCTTCCCTCTTTTCTTTTTGACTGTCTTCCTTCCTTCCTACCATCTTTTTCTTTCTTTCTGTCTACATTCCTACCTACCATCTTTCTTTTTCTTTCTTTTTCTTTCTTTCTTTCCTTTTTCTTTGCTACATCCCTCCCTTCCCTTCCCTCCCTCCTTTCTTTTTCTGTCTGTCTTCCTTCCTACCATCTTTTTTCTTTCTTTCTTTCTGTCTTCCTTCCTTCCTACCATCTTTCTTTCCTTTTTCTTTCCTTCTTCCCTCCCTTCCCTCCTTTCTTTTTCTGTCTGTCTTCCTTCCTACCATCTTTTTCTTTCTTTCTGTCTTCCTTCCTACCTACCATCTTTCTTTCTTTCTTTCTTTCTTTCTTTCTTTCTTTCTTTCTTTCTTTCTTTCTTTCTTTCTTTCTTTCTTTCTTTCTTTCTTTCTTTCTCTCTCTTTCTTTCTTTCTCTTTCTTTTTCTTCCTTTCCTTCCTTCCTTCCTTCCTTCCTTTTTCTTTCCTTATTTTCTCTCTCTCTCTATGTGTGTGTGTGTGTGTGTGTGTGTGTGTGTGTGTGTGTGTGTGTGTGTATCACACACACCGCGGGACTACATTGCCTCCTCTGGGCTCTGCCTATGGCAATTTAAAATGTGCTTCTGTCTGCGAGGAAGAGGGGCATATTTGAAAAGAGGGGCTGGAGGTGGGTGGGAAATCTATCCCACATTGAGCCACTGGGTGTGTGTGAGTGTGTGTGTGCGTGCGTGGCCGAAAACGTCCAGGTTTGGGAAACTGGGAGGTTTTGAAACCGGTTCCCCCAAACATGGTTTGTATTTGGTTGCAAAAACAAACAAGCAAACACACAAGCCATTTTGGTTCCTCGCCAAGGCTGGCTCAACTGGATGACCAAACAGAGCCTGGAAAGGAAAGAAAACTGCAGAAGTGGTCAATGGAGGAGGTGGGTGGGACAGATGCACATGGGGGAGGGTCTTCTCCCCTCCCCCCACACTGGCACATTCAAGGGGCTTCCTGGAAATACATCCCCTCCACCGTGGGAAGCGCTGGCACCCTCCAAATTGCCTTCCTTGGCACAGAGGCTGGGTGGAGGGGGGCACTCCTGTACCCAGCAGGCACAGCTAGAAAGCCCCCTCCTCACCTGGTGGTGTGTCATGCCTGGCTAAATTGCTATCCATCCGGGAGCAGGGGAAGATGGCATCGCAGGGACGAACGAGAGCAGTGTGTTAGGTGGGCAGAGGAGGCGAAGCCGAAGGCCACATCGTGAGACGGGCATGCAGAGAGGTTGTGAGGGGGGGCGCAGGAGGCTGGGCACCTGGGATCATCAGTGGGATGGAGAAGGGGATGGTATTGGGTGTTTGGGGTGGGGAGTTATGATTTTTAGAAGATGAGACACACATGTACGCACAATGGCCAAGGGGAGGATTTAACTTGGGGTTGTTTGGGAGAGAAAAATAGAGGGAGGGAGGGAAGAAAGGAAGGAAAAGAAAGGAAAGGAAAGAGAAAGAAAAGGAAGGAATGAGAGGGAAGGAAATGGAAGGAGGAAGGAAGGGAGGGAGGGAGGAAAGGAGGGAGGGAGGAAAGAAAGTAGGAAGGAAAGAGAGGGAGGGAAATTAAAGGTGAAAAGGAGAGGGAGGAAGGAAAAGGAAGGGAAGGAGGAAGGAAGGGAAGGGAAGGAGGAAGGAAAAAGGGGGGAAGGAAAGGGAAGGAGGAAGGAAAAGGAGGGGGAAGGAAAGGGAAGGAGGGAAGGAAGGGAAAGAGACAGAAGGAAGGAAGGGAAGGGAAGGAACGGAGGAAGGAAAAAGAGGGAAGGAAGGGAAGGGAAATAGAAAGGAAAAAGGGAAGGAAAGGGAGGAAGAAAGGAAGGAAGGAAGGAAAGGAAAGGAAAGGAAAGGAAAGGAAAGGGAGGCAGGCGAAGGCGGCAGAAACTCTGGTGGGCAACTGTTCCCCATCTCCCCCACCATCGCTGCCCTCTTTCTGGACCGACTTTCCGGCCGCGGTGCCTCTTGGCCGAAGGAGCGGAAAAGAGGCAGCTGCGATTTCCCCACAAGGTCTCTCTCCTCCTCCTCCTCCTCCTCCTCCTCCCGCCCCCCCAACCCAGCCCCTGCCCGCATCCCCCCAATCCCATGTCTTACAGGTTTAACAGCTCCGTGTTTCTGTCGGCTAGTCTCTAGGGAAAAAAGCTTGCAAAATACAGAAACTCTTCTCGCTGCGAGTTGTTAATTGCTCACCCTCGCGAGAAGAGTTTCTGTATTTTGCAAGCTTTCCAGGGGTCTCCAACCTTGGCAACTTTAAGACTTGTGGACTTCAACTCCCAGAATTCCTCAGCCAACTTTGCTGGGAGTTGAAGTCCACAAGTCTTAAAGTTGCCAAGGTTGGAGACCAATGCAAAGAGACCAGACGACAGATACACGGAGCTGTTAAAAGTCCAGTAAGATGCCCGTCTCGTGGCCCGCCCAGTCCCCACCGGGAAAAGAGTGGCGGGAAAAGCGGCAGCGGGCGATTGGGTGGACATGGGTGGTGGCACGGGGACAGGACCGGCGAACCACCTACCACCCCCCTGGACCCTCACACCGCCCCCTATTGCCAGCCTTACCTCTCACCGCCCCCCTAAGGGTTCCAACCGCCCCCTGGGGGGTGGTACCACCCCCTTTGGGAACCACTGGTTTACATTATAGCTGGTGGATACTATGGGAGACAGACTTCAGATTTGTCCATGCAGCAGGAATAGGAAGATTTAAGTGCTGGTTTAAGAGAATATTTGTATGTTGACTGTACTTGCTTTGACTATTCTATGTTTCGATGATGTAGTTCTAGTGCAGGGGTCGGCAACCTAAAACACTCAAAGAGCCTTTTGACCCGTTTCCCACAGAAAAGAATAGCAATAGCAATAGCACTTAGACTTATATACCGCTTCATAGTGCTTTACAGCCCTCTCTAAGCGGTTTACAGTGTTTAGCATATTGCCCCCAACAATCTGGGTCCTCATTTTACTGACCTCAGAAGGATGGAAGGCTGTGTCAACCTTGAGCCGGTGAGATTTGAACAGCTGAACTGCTGAACTGCAGTGCTGCATTTTAACCACTGCGCCACCTCGGCTCTATAAGAAAACACTGGGAGCAACAAAACTCTTCCTGTGCCTGACTATTTTCTGAGTGGCCACAAAACTAGCATGTATAGTTGAATTAAAGATTCTGTTTTCTTCTGAAACTTTTATTTTCTTGGATTTATCCATAGTTGGCCTACTGAGGGTCGAAAAGCTTAACAACTTGCATGTCGATGGGGGTCGCACACTGGCAGTTGTGACGCATATTTTGAGTGACAGGGAGCCGCAGCAGTGGGATAAAAGAGCCACGTGCAGTTCCAGAGCCGCGGGTTGCTGACCCGTTCTAGTGTATGTTATTAGAAAGTGCTGTCTATGCCTTCTAATGACATTTGTTACTCTATAAATGTGTTACCAGACCCGTTCTGATTCTTCATATCCAAAGTAGAAATATTTCCTTTTATTTCTATTATGGAAGCAGATTTCTTATTTTTTATGTAGTCTAAACTCTAAGATTTCAGTCATAGGGAAGCTTTGCAATAGTTTATTAGCAAATATTGGACTGCAACATAGAATAATGTAGGATATGAGAAGCTTGAGAGACAATAACAACATCACTTTTAGGTTCTACAAAAAGAGAAAATCAGAAAATTGTACATATGCAAAATATTTCAGAACAGCCCTTCTCTTTCTCTCTACACACAAATACATAGATACACACCTAAATATTTTTAATTAAATACTTTTTTTACAGAGTAAAGACAATATTGATTTTAAGTTAAAGATAAGGGAAATATAGAAAAGTAATAGAAAATAGGGGGAGAAGTAAAAAAAAGAATAATAAAGTATTCCACTCTTCTTAACAGCAGTTATATTATTTATACTTTACCTCTCTCTCTAAGGTTACATCAAAGTTTCCTTGTTTCCATAATCTATCCTTTCTAATAATAAAATACATAAATCATCAGCTTTTTTGGCAAAAAGTCTACAAGGGATTATAAGAATTTATAAAAATAAAAACTGGGATCTCATTGATAGAAATCCTCAGGTCAAAGGAACCACAGTAATATTAGGGAACTCTTTAAAATAAGAAGCTGGAAGTAGTCCATTAGGACAGAAAGGTTGTTTGGGCACTCCTTAAGAAATAATAGGGCAGAGGTCTCCAAACTTGGCCACTTTAAGACTTGTGGACTTCAACTCCCAGAATTCTCCAGCCAGCATAACATAGTTGGCTGGAGAATTCTGGGAGTTGAAGTCCACAAGTCTTAAAGTGGCCAAGTTTGGAGACCCCTGTAATAGGGAGTTATAGGAGAGCCCTCCAGGAATCGCTAATACTACCAGATCTTTAGAAATTAGGAACTCTTCTGTTATCTTCTGTTAACAAGAATTAGTGGAGTTTGGGGATAATATGGAAGGGCTTACCGGTAGTATTGTATGATATGTATAAAAATGTATAACAGTAGGAAGTGAAAAACAACAAGACTTTCAATAGTGTCATTGGTAAAACAAAGAAAAAAAAAGGTCTTGGGTCTCCAGGCGTAATTATCTCTGGGGAAATCCTTGAGAAATCAATAAGATAAAAGACATCTCAGCCACAGAAGGAATAGAGACAGAGAAAGTGTCTCAGAAATGACCCTCCATATTTTTTGGAAAGTAAAGGCAAAGGGGAAGAGATGTGCTTTTTGATTTGAAAGATGCAGTTACTGTCATGTTACAATAAAGACAGTGCTATTAATTGGTTTCTGGTTTGGACTATGCCAAAGGGATAGACCAGCACCATAACAATTACATCTGAAAGCAAGTAGATGTCACTTCAAAGTCCCATTATATGACCTCTGAGTAATCATGGAAGATGGACATGGTCTTAGATACATATTTAAGGGCAAATGTTATTCCTAACTTCAGAAAAGGGAGAAAGTAGAAGCAGACATTACATACCATATAATGTACATACTGAGCAAAATGTGAGAAGCAATTATTAAGCAGCCAGTTTGACAGAATTATTAAAAGAATGTATTACTTGGTAGGAGGCAGCGATCTAATAATTTTATATTCTTTAAACATGTGCATAAATCTAAATGTTTTGTCTTGTTTAAAGATGTGTAAATTGTATGCATCCATACTTGGCAATTAAATGCCAAACTTTTATTTCTGACAGAAATCTGAATATATATATATATATATATATATATATATATATATATATATATATATATATATATATATATATATATATATATATATATATATATGTATGTATGTATGTATGTATGTATGTATGTATGTATGTATGTATGTATGTATGTATGTATGTATGTATGTATGTATGCATGCAAAATCTCCATTCCCACCCCACTCCAGGGGAAGGATACTGCAAAATCTCCATTCCCACCCCACTCTGGGGCCAGCCAGAGGTGGTATTTGCCGATTCTTGAACTATTCAAAATTTCTGCTACCAGTTCTCCGAACTACTCAAAATTTCTGCTGCCGGATCTCCAGAACCTGTCAGAACCTGCTGCATTTCACCCCTGGTATCCTAATGCTGGCTATGATCAGTTTGGTGTGGGATTAATTAGAATCACACAGCTACTGAGTGACACAGGAGTGGGTCATACCAATTCAGGACCAGCTTAGCAGTAAAAAATGCACACTGGCATGTATTGCTAGGTCTTTAATGTCAATGAATACCTGTCAATGAATACTTCAGTTTCAACCGCAACAATACATGAGAACACAATAGATTCAAACTCAATGTAAACCGCTCGAAACTCGACTGCAGAAAATACGACTTCAGCAACAGAGTAATCAATGCCTGGAATGCACTACCTGACTCTGTGGTTTCTTCCCAAACCCCAAAAACTTTAACCTTAGACTGTCTACAGTCGACCTCACCCCATTCCTAAGAGGTCTGTAAGGGGCGTGCATAAGCGCACCATCGTGCCTACCGTCCCTGTCCTTCTGTCCTATTGTCCAAATTTACCTATACATACTTTACTTTTGTTTATGTTTATATCATACCTGTTATCTTGTACACGTGTTGACTAAATAAATAAATAAATAAATAAATAAATAAATAAATAAATAAATAAATAAATAAATAAATAAATAAATAAATAAATAAATAAATAGTAACTATAGGATGGATTTTATGAGAAGTGTGATTTAGATATACAATTGCTATGTCCCCACTTGCATCACAAAAATGTTCCCAGTGTTCCCATTAAGTTATTTCCACTTCACTGCTATACTATGTATGAGGCAGGCTTAAGCCACTCTTAGCTATTAGTACTGATGTTTCCCCTTTACCATGACCCTATCTAGTATGGAAAAAAACATGCAATTTAATTGGTTTTCCTTTCCCACCACTAATATTGAAGGTGAAGTTAGGTAACCAGCTAAAGAAACAGTGCCAAGTAACATCCATAGGATGTTTCAGCCTCATGCAACTGCAGGTAGTCCTTGACTTACAATCATTCGTTTAGTGACTGTTCCAGGTTACAATGGCACTTTAAAAAAAGTGACTTATGACTGCTTTTTATTCTTACAACTGTTGCAGCATCCCCATGGCCAGATTATCAAAATTTGGGCACTTGGCAACTGGCATGTATTTATGACAGTTCCACTATCCCAAGGATCTTCTGAAACCTTCCCAGCTGCCTTCTGACAAGCAAAGTCAACAGGAGAAACCATATTTGCTAAACAATCATATGATTCACTTAACATCTGCAGTGATTCACATAATAAATGTGGCAAAAAAGGGTCATAAAATGGTGTGCAACTCACTTTAAAATTGCCTTTCCTGGCAATAGAAATTTTGAGGTCAATTGTGGTCATAAGTTGAGGTCTACCTGTATACTATCTTTGGTCTCTGTGCAGCATCCTCCGTTTTTTATGTGTTAAAATAGAACGCTTATAAACTACCGTATTTTTTGGAGTATAAGATGCACTGGAGTATAAGACGCACCTTAGTTTTTGGGGAGGAAAATAGGGGAAAACAATCTGCCTACCAAGTATTCATCTGGCTAGCGTCCTTAGTCTGGTCAGCTTCAGCACATTATTTTATCTCCTGGTTAGGACTTTAAAAAATCTTCTTCTGAGAGAGTAACAATGAAAGAGCCTGCAAGCCAGTAAGAGCTGGGAAGATCGTTAGCACCTGGTTAGGGCTAAAATAAAACATATTTGGAGCAAGTAGAGCAATGAAAAAAAAACCCTGCAAAGACCTAGGGCTGGAAAAACATTCTTCTGAGAGAGTAACAATGAAAGAGCCTGCAAGCCGGTAAGAGCTGGGAAGATCATTAGCACCTAGTTAGGGCTAGAAAAAGACTTCTTTGGAGCAAGTAGAGCAATGAAAAAAAAAACCCTGCAAAGACTTAGGGCTGGAAAAACATTCTTCTGAGAGAGTAACAATGAAAGAGCCTGCAAGGTAAGAGCTGGGAAGATCTGTTAGCACCTAGTTAGGGCTGGGAAAAAAAGCTACATTCGAAGTATAAGATGCCCCCAAATTTTCAGCCACTTTTAGGGAGGCTGAAGGTGTGTCTTATACTCCAAAAAATACGGTACTTCCTGTAGGATAGTGTTTAGGTCTGAAATAGTGCAACAGGTTGAAATACCATAGCACTGAAATATTAGTCTGATCATATTCCCATTTTAGTCCCTGCACACATAACAGAAGAATTTACAGATTCTTCTTCCAATTAGGAACTACTGTATATAGAAAAATGAGTAGGGAAGGAGAGAAATCTTAAATAAAACTCCCAAAACTGCCATCAACTTCCATTCATTTATTAATTTTTCTTTTAAACTTTATACAATTTGTGTTGTAACTGAATGCGGCCTACGAGGAGAGGCAGACACAATAGCTGAGAGACACCCCCCCCCCTCAAGTCTTGGTATAAGACCCATGTACTGTACCTGCCTCAGTGCTGAGATTGGTACTGTAGATATTTTTTGCTGCTGGGCGATAATATACTGAACTGGGAGAGCAGCTTATTTTAGGAAACAGTATCACTTACTTTACGTATCATGCTCTGTCTACACCTAATCAGGATGTAAGCATTTGCTCTTTGCAAATCAGAGTAATTAATTCATTTTCAACAGCTTAACATATTTATGCTGTTACAATACATACAGAAAATGTGCCAAGAAAATTCTGACCTTACTTCCTAAGCTTGATCACAATGATGTTGGCAGTGCTTTAATTACTTAATTATTTCCTGTCTTTGTTCAGAGTAAGGATTTACAATGCTATCTAGCATGATAACTGTTAAATTTTAATTACAAGGGTCTGAGGAAAATAATTCCAAATACTGCATCTTACTGTCAGATACTTCTATGATACAGGAATTTTCATAATGAGGTCCAACATTTGTAAATAGTTGCCACACAAATATAGCCTGGGAACTGACACTGCTACAATAACAAGCATACTTATCATGTACTGGCAATTCAGTTTATTATTTAGAATATTTATTGGATATTTTTGAGTATTAAGCAATGAATCCCAAATTGAACAAAGATTGTATTTTGTAATCTATAAATCATATTACATTCTTGCAGTCAAACAGCAAAACTTTTCAAATAGGCCAGAAATTGGTGTGTAAAAGAAGATCCTAGAAGTTTATTATTGTAAATAATTATGACAGTCATACCCAACCTACTGTATGTTCCGGTGTATAAGACGACTGGGCGTATAAGATGACCCCCAACTTTTCCAATTAAAATATAGAGTTTGGGATATACTCGCCATATAAGACTACCCCTCCTACCATCTTTCTTTTTCTTTCTGTCTTTCTTCCTTCCTAACATCTTTCTTTCTGTCTGTCTTTCTGTCTGTCTTTCTTTCTTTCTGTCTTCCTTCCTTCCTTCCTTCCTAACTTCTTTCTTTCTGTCTGTCTGTCTTCTTTCTTCTTCCTTCCTTCCTTTTTTCTTTCCTCCATCTTCCTTTCTTCCTTCCTAACATCTTTCTTTTTCTTTCTTTCTGTCTTCCTTCCTTCCTAACTTCTTTCTGTCTGTCTGTCTGTCTTCTTTCTTCTTCTCCTTCCTTCCTTCCTTCCTTCCTTCCTTCCTTCCTTCCTTCCTTCCTTCCTTCCTTCCTTCCTTCCTTCTGTCTTTCTCCCTGCAGGAGGAAGAAGGAACCTCTGTTGCCGTCTCCCGCAGGGCTCCAGCCACCCGACTGAGTTCCCAACCATGGCGCCGCCAGGGTTAACGCGCATGGGAGGGAAGGAAAGCGCACGCTACTGCTGCCGCTGCTGCTATTGCTGCTCCGGCGTGTCCTTCGGCAAATGCATGTGCGAAGTCTCCCCGGTTGCTGTGGCACGTCCTTGTCAACAATGAAGATGCTGCACATGCGGGAGGGACCACAGAGCAGAGGCGCCTGGCGAGCGAGGCGAGTGGCGGCATCGGCGGCAGTCTCCTACCCGCGTCTCTGGCCCGCCTGCCCGCCTCTTGCCTTAGCATTTAAAAGAATGAGAGGCGGGCGGGTGGGAGATGCGGGCAGGAGCCTGCCGCTGATGCCGCCACTCGCCTCGCTCACCAGACACCTCTGCTCTGTGGTCCCTCCCGCGCGCGCAGCGTCTCCATTGTTGACAAGGACGCGGGCTCCCCGGTGCAGCCACAGTGACCAGGGAGACATGCCGGAGCAGCAATAGCAGCAGCGGCAATGGCAGCGCATGCTCTCCTTCTCTCCTATGCGCCACAGCCTTCCCACCAGGCTGCCAGACAAGCCCGAAGAGACCGAGATGCAGGGCGGCGTTGGGGCTCTAGGGCTCCTTCAGCTGCTTGGCCAGAGAACAGCAGGGATGCGACCGTGGCCGTTTTTGAGCTCCCCCCAGCTCGGAAGTTTTAGTACCCAGCGTATAAGACAACTCCCGACTTTTGAGGAGATTTTCAAGGGGTAAAAAGTCGCCTTATAAGCCAGAATATACGGTATATCTCCCAGAAATATCACCCTGCAAATTCTATAATTTTCCAGCACACAGCATTTGATTATATGGGGGCTGAAACCCACTATATTAAGGGGATATTCTGGCAGACACTATATTGTAGTACCTTGGTTGCATGCAGGGCTATTTATTTTGCAAAATGTATTTCTACTGTATTTTAGTCTCTATATTTAATACACTATCACAGACCAAAAAGAAAACAGTGCTACAGTATGAATCAATAGATTAGGAATTAGTATATTAGAGGGACATAACTAACTGACAAATATTAAATGTTGGTGAAATTCTACACAACACATTACCAACCAGATCACCAAAACTGGAACATATTTCAAAGCTTGCTTCTTCTAACAGCAATCATAATTGAGCAGAATTTAACAGCACTCATAAAAAAAACTTCAATAGATTGATTGAGCCATTGGTTTAAGAAAAAAAACCCTTCTATTTTAAGCCTGTGAAATATGGGATGCTGTTGAACTCTCTCATACACCAACCTGGAGCTATTTTTGATCGAAACTTTATTTTGATCATTACCAGGATAACATAACAAGCCAGTTTGGTTTAGTGGTTAAGGCAATGGGCGAGAAAGCAACTGTAAGTTCAAGTCCCACCTTCACTATGAAAACTAGCTGGGTGATCTTTGGCCAGTCCTCTCTTTCAGCCAATCCACTTCACAGGGTTGCTGTTGTGGAGAAAAATAGGAAGAGGCCGCTATGTTGGATATGTTCCTCACCTAGAACTATTCATAAAAATAATAAAGGCAGGATATAAATAAACAAACATATAAATAAATGACAGGTAAACAAGTAAGAAAAGATACACAGCAGAAAACAATAGACCAGTGATTCCTTAAATGTAAATGGTGTATATTATGATAAAATATTGATAACAGCCCTAATTCTAAAACTAATACTTAAGAATCTAAAATACTTGTAATATAATATAATATCATTATCGCCAAAACACTGAAATAGAGCTAATACATATATCATTAAAGAGAGAAACATGAAATCTCTTATTGGGAATATGCAGCAGCAATGACCTTTGTCATCAATCAATCAGTGTTTTTATTATAGTCAATGAATGATGGAAATCAAATGGTCTTACAATATAGAAGAAGCAATCAGTCCATGTCTAGTTCTGTAGGCAGAATAACAAAATTTGGCACACTCTAAAGGATGAAGCTATTATCATATTTACTCAGCACATGGTCTCTTCATACCCTCTGGCAAGAAGTCAAGCCAATGCCTATTATATTCCAGACATTATAAGAAAGGGAAATATGAAGAGCATGCGTCTTGGTTTTCTTCCAATCCCTTAAAAGCAATTCTGCCCTGGGACATGACTTAAAAGAAAAAGCAAGAGGGCATTCATGGAGCCACTGACAACATTACAAACCACTGCCCATTGCTTCTCCATAGGGGGGAGGGCATCTGAGTTTTTTCGCCCCACAATTCCCAATTGTGGATAGTCCCAGATCCAGACTATTTTCAGAATTGATTTTTCACTTATGTTTTCTCTCAGCATGCCAAATGTAGTCCTATTCTGTTTAATTTTATCTTGCTGACAGCAAACAACTGGACAAGAAACCTTAGGAATTTTACATTATTATTTTTTTAGAGAGACGTTTAGAAAGAACAAAATTTATGCTTGAAAGCTGTATGTGGATTTAAGATTTCCTCTTTTTTCTTTTACTTTGTTTAAATAATGTTATGATGGGCAAATATAATGGTCCCTGTGCTTTTAATTGTTTCTATCCCACATTTATTATGTTTATAAATATCTCAAGATGGCAAACTTATCCAACAGATCTTCCTCCTACTATTTTCCCCACAATGACAACCATGTGAGGTGGGTTGGGCTGAGAAGAATGACTGGACCAAGATCAATCACCCGACTTTCATGGCTAAGGTGGGACTAGGACTCAGTCGCTTGCTTTCTAGCCTGGTACCTTAACCACTAGATCAAACCGCAAATTAAACCCATTTTGTTACCTCAAAATCACAATTCCATTCTGAGGTATACCTACTTATCTTAGAAAACTATAGTAAGTCACAATGACTACTGCTTTGCAGTACATTATAGTTCCATCATTAGGCTTGAAATAAAACTCAAAACATAATTTCAATTAAATTGAAGCTAACCATTTCCTTAATGTATGAATAATATATTTATGAGGCTGGTGATATCATTCAGAAGCATAAGCTTCTTTTGATCTCTCTCACACACAGATTTGTCACTTAACATTTAAAAATTGCATGACATTGCTAATAACAGAAGCACGTGTTACCTAATATTATTCAACTAAAAAGTTAGAAAAACATATCCATGAGTATATCTTCAAAATTATTTACTGTAGGTGCTGTTTAGAAACCTCCTTTCCAATACAGGATGGAATAAGTTATGAATTTGTTTCTGTAATTCATGTTTTAATTATGTGGTTATTAAGTGTGTGTCATTAAATGGAGCATGGGGTGGGGTGGGGTGGGGTGGGGAAGACCCAGGCCTGCATCTCAGCACTGCCCCAGCTCATATAGGGACTTCCCAGGGACTTCCATGCCTCCCCCACCCCCTGAGGCATGCCATGCTCCGCTTCTTGCCCCTCTGTGTTTCTGCAGACCTTGGGCCTGTTTCCCATGCCACTGGGTCTCACATCCACCTCCCATACCCTGTCATTGAAGATATACGTTCTTGAAGATATATCTATTCAAATTCTGGAACATAAATAAGCAAAACATAGCTTTTGTAGGAAACAGCAATTACAGGTAGTCTTCTCTTAATGATACTAATTAGGGGACCGGCAACTCTGCTCCTAAGCGAAGTGGTCACTAAGTGGGAAATCACATGACCGTGACTGTGTTTTTGAACTGGAAAGGGACAAGACTACTCGGTTTAACACTTTAGCTTTAGTTTAACACTGTTTGGAATCACCCTATGGAATGCTCAGCTGCCTGTCTACTGCCTTGTACTAATCGAAAGCAAGGTGATTGTGCTGGCAGCCCAACAATGAAAGCTGTGAAATGCTATGAAAACAGCTGACAATATTCTCTTGAAATCTCCTCCTCTTCAACCTCTCCACTCTGCAAAGGGACAGAAAGGGTGGGAAAGCAAACAATTTCTGTACGTAATCTTTTTTTTTTTGCCTTAATTTTTTCCTCTCCTGCTGCCAGCGTGGGCACATTACTTTTAATGTTTATAAGACCAAAACGCTTGAAATCCCTTCTTCTCCAATCTCTCTGTTCTGTGGAGGAGGAATGTGTCAGGCAAAGGAGAGACTGCTTTCAGAAATCGCTTTCCCAACCCCTTGCAGGGATTGCAAGAGAGTACTGTAAGATGTTTGCATAGCATGTCCATGGCTCTCAGCCTTGGGCTGTTGCCACAACCACATTGTTTTCTATATGTAGAGGATCAAATAGTTTATACTCTTGCAATCCATTCCTCTTCAATCTCTATTCTGCAAGGAAGGAATAAAACACTGTACAGGGCAACAAGTCCTAACTGTAATGGTAATTACCATATTTTTCAGACTATAAGGCGCACTTCCCCCTCCCAAAAAACTGGGTGGAAATATCTGTGCGTCTTATAGAGCAAATATTGCGGTGGGGAGACGGGAGTTGGTGCGGCATCGGTCAGCTGTTCTAGGCAGCAGGACTGCCGCAGCCACCTATTGCCGTCACCTGTTCGCCGCTGAATGGGCAGATTTTTTTTCTTGTTTTCGTCCTCTAGAGCTAATGTGCGTCTTATAGTCCAGAGCATCTTATAGTCCGAAAAATATGGTACATGATTGTGGAATGCTGTGAAAGTTATCTGTAGTCATAGACTGTAATTTTTTCAGCATTGTTATAATTTCAAATGGCACCGAATGAGTGATTGGAATGCAAGAACTACCTGTACATCAAAATGAAAATGCATTCACAATTATGTCTTCATGCAAAAGAAACAATTATGCCTGTCCCACATAACTATACTTTTGTTGTGTCCCCCCTTTTTTGCCCCCCCCCATTTCTCTCCATAGATACTAATGAACTGAATTAAATAACAATGCATCGTAATATGCACATTAATTCCTTTTAGCATCACAATGTGCTAATTTGGAAATCAAAACATACAAAGCAGATTACATGCACACTGCAAGGTAGCAGTGGCAAAATATTAGCCTATGCCATTAAGACAACTATACATAATGGCAGTTCTACACAACTCTTTCTCCTCAAAAACATTTAAATTGCTACACCCATGAGACACAACTGGTACTGAATGGTTTACTCTACACAGAAATGAAGACTTTGTTGATTCTTTAGCTTTAATAGAGTAATTCTTAGAGTAAAATGACAGCTTGTATTCATTATATAGCATGAAGCTCACCTTATTTATTTACTTAACTATTTAGAGGTGATCCTCAACTTATGATCACAATTGGGACTTGTTGCCCAATTTTATGACCTTTTTTGCCACAGTTGTTAAGCAAATCACCGCAGTTAAGTGAATCATGCTGTGGTTAACAAATCTGGCTACTCCCATTGATTTTGCTTTGTCAGAAATCAGCTGGAAAGATTGAGAATGGTGATCTCATGATCCTGGGACTCTACAACAGTTGTAAATACATGCCAATTGTCAAGCCCTTGAATGTTGATGACATGAACATGTGCAACAGTCAAAAGCGCAAGGACCGCCCATAAATTATTTTTTCCAGTGGTGTTGTAACTTCAATGGGTCACTAAATGAATAGTTGTATGTAGAGGACTACCTGTACTTACTTATTGTTCTCCTCTGATTTTGGAGTGGAAGATACAACCTTCAACTACTTCATCCCCTAAACCTTAATCTACTGATATATTTTTTTAAAGTCCTGGTAGTTTCCATTGATATTAGCTAAGGTAACATGGTAAGCAGTTATTTGCAATGAACAGTTCAGTGTGAATATCTACAAGATAAAACTTTTGGTGCATACCACAGAATATGCAAATATCCATAGGAAGATGACATCATTTGTGAGTGACCAGCTTCCTATGAAAATTTGCATATCTTGACCGATATCAGTGTAGGAGACGGCTTACCAGGAATGTCCCCACATGCGTATTCCCAATATCAGAACACCTTAAACAGAACTTAAAGCATCCAAAAGAGGTGAACATCGAAAATTTTGTCTTAAACATCTGCGTTTTCATTTTCTCCACCCTCCAATTTCACTTGACATTTAGACTGAAGTTCAGAACATGCATTTTACATTTTTAGCATCCAATGCTTTGAAAAATGGGTTCCTTCCTTTTTGTTATTTTATGTTTTGTTCTATAATGGTTTGTATATCAGAATGAATGCAAGCTGACATTCCCAAATGTGGTAAAAGTCATATAAGCATATTTCCTCTCATCCAAAACAAAATTGATGCACTTAACCTACTCCAGCACACTTCAAATTCTCTGCCAGCTTTCTATTTTTACTGTTTTAAATTCTGTCATTCAGTCATAACAGAAATCTGTCACCTTTGTATTAGATTTCTGTCTCACCTGGCTATCAATAGAATGTATATCTATTACAATTTTAGACTGACAGTCGCCTTCTATTATTCTCTCTTTCTTTCTCCCCTTCACACACACAGAAACAGACAGACACACAGACTCAGACATTCTATAGCAGGGGTGTCAAACTCGTGGCGTCACGGCGGCGTCATGTGATATATCGGGACTTTTTCCCCTTTGGCTAAACCGGGCGTGGGTGAGACCAGTGCATGACGCATATGGCCCATGGGCCGTGAGTTTAACAGTCCTGTTCTATAGCATTTATTCTATCAGGCTAATCTTCTGATTTTCAAAGCTAGGCAAGTGTAAGGAAGGACAGTTTAATTATTACCCTTTAAAAGAGAATTTGATCAAACAGAATGTAAGAGAAATTTCCTGGCAGGTGTAAAATGAAGAACATCAAAGTTTTAACCATCCTAGTCTGATGAATTACTAATAGAAGTTTGAATATAGTTTATTATTAAACTATAATTTCTCAATAAAATTTAAGAAAGTTTATCAAAAAGGTTTCATCTTATATTAAAAGTTTAATTGGAAGAAAATTAAATGAAAACACAAATATTGAAAGAAGAAAGCAAGTAAAGAGAAGTAATAAATAAGTGAAAATGTGCAAAGAAAAAATAGAGAAGAGGAAGAAAAAGAGGAAGATAATTCCCTTCTTTCCATACCTTTCTAATCATCAAACCCATACGTCACAAGTTCATTCTTTTTTTTTCAGCAAAAAGTCTATAAGGGGTTTCCAATCACTAATAAATGTAGTAATTGTCCTTTTTCTAATCAAACAAGTCAATTTTGCCATCTCTGCTACTGCTGTCATCTTCATCAGACATTCCTCTGTTGGGAGTAGTTCTGAGTCTTTTGCAGGTAGTATTGCATATATTTATTTATTTTATTTATTTATTTGCTTTTCTTATATGCCGCTCTATTCCCTGAGGACTCAGGTGGCGTACAACAGAGTATAAGAATAATATAAAAAAGTAACAAAAATAAATAATTTAAAACATTAATTAATTAAAAATTAAAAAGACAAACAAAACTTTCATACCTGGGGAAGACCTAAGATGTTCAGCGGTCACATCACCCCGCCTGCAGTAAGAGCCATATCTTAATAGCTTTCCGGAAGGCCAGCAAGGTGGGGATAGATTGGATCTCTTGGGGGTAGTTGGTTCCAGAGAACCGGAGCCCCCACAGAGAAGGCTCTCCCCCTTGGTCCCGCCAACCAATATTGTTTGGCTGAAGGGACCTGGAGGAGACCGACTCTGTGGGACCTAACTGTTCGTAGGGATGTATGAGGTAGGATGCGGTCCTGGAGATAACCTGGTCCTAAGCCATGTAGGGCTTTAAAGATGATAATCAACACCTTGAATTGCACCCAGAGACCAATGGGCAACCAATGCAGCTGGCGGAGAATGGGTGTTGTGTGAGTGTATCTGGAGACACCCACCACAGCTCGTGCAGCCACATTTTGCACCAATTGCAGTCTCCGAATATTTTTCAAGGGTAGACCCATGTAGAGCACATTACAGTAGTCCAAACAAGAGGTGACAAGGGCATGAGTGACCATGAGTAAAGCCTCCTTCTCCAAATATGGTCGCAATTGGTGCACCAGGTAAACCTGTGCAAAGGCTCCCCTAGCTACAGCCATAAGATGTTGGTCTAATTTTAGCTGTGGGTCTAGGAGCACCCCCAAATTGTGAACCTGGTCCGAGGGAGATAATTTGTCTCCCCAAAGACCAAGGAGGGACAATCAGTATAATCCTTAGGAGGCAGAATCCACAGCCACTCAGTCTTGTCAGGGTTGAGCTTGAGCCTGTTCCTTCCCATCCAGATCCTAACATCGTCCAGGCAATGGCACATCACATCTAGTGCCTCCCTGAATTGCGACGGGGTGGAGATGTACAGCTGGGTGTCATCAGCGTACTGTTGAAAACTCACCCCATGTCGACGGATGATCTCCCCCAGCGGTTTCATGTAAATGTTAAACAGGATGGGCGAGAGGACTGAACCCTGAGGGATCCCAAAAGTCAGGGGCCTAGGAGATGGCCTCTGCCCTCCTGTCACCACCAACTGCGACCTATCGGCGAGTTAGGAGAACCACCGCAAAACGGTGCCTCCCACTCCCAGCCCACCGAGTCGGTGCAGAAGGATACCATGGTTGATGGTATCGAAAGCCGCTGAGAGGTCAAGTAGCACCAGGATGGAAGAGTAACCCCCATCCTGGGCTCACCAGAGATCATCCATCAGGGTGACCAAGGCAATTTCCATGCTGTAGCCGCGCCTGAAACCCGATTGAAAGGAATCCAGATAATCAGTTTCCTCCAATAGCCGAAGAAGCTGGAGAGCCACCACCTTCTCAACAGCTTTACCCAAAAAAGGCGAGTTGGAGACAGGACGAAAGTTCTTCAATTCCGCTGGGTACAGGGAAGGCCTCTTAAGGAGGGGTCTCACCACCGCAACCTTTAAGGGCTGCGGTACGGATCCCTCCCCAAGAGAAGCATTGATCACCACCTGGATCCAGCTACATGAAACCTCCCTGCTGGCCGAAACCAGCCAGGAGGGACACGAGTCCAATAAACAGGTGGAAGAGCTCATCGCTCCCACGGCCTTGTCCACATCATCAGGAGTTACCGGCTCAAACTCGTCCCATAAAACCGGACTAAGACTCACCCCTCTCAACTCAACTGGCCCTGTCCAGCCAGAGTCCAGGTTCGACCGGATCTGAGCGACTTTATCCATCAGAAACTGTGCAAATTCCTCAGCTCTGCCCTGCAAGTGTTCCTCGCCACCCCCTTTTGCAAGGAGGTGGCATGTCACCCTAAACAAGGCAGCTGGGCGAGAGTTTGTGGATGCAATAAGAGCGGAAAATGTAAACATTTTGCCGCCCCTATCGCCATTAGGTAAGACTTAATAAAAGTTCTTAGTAGTGTTTGGTCAGATTTGGCCTTACTGGCTCTCCAGCATCGCTCCAGACGTCTCTTGTGATGTTTCATCTCCCGGAGCTCCTTGGTAAACCAGGTAGCTTTCCGGGATCCACTGCCATGGAGAAGTCGCAAAGGTGCAATCCGATCTAAAGCCCCTGATGCCGCGTTGTTCCAGGCAGCCACCAGGGACTCAGACGAATTGTGGACTAGGGTTTCAGGTATCTCCCAAAGTTCCCTCTGGAATACCTCCGGCTCCATTAGGCGCCTGGGGCGGAACCACCTAATCAGTCCCACCTCCCTGCAGGAGAGGAGTGGAGCTCTGAAATCCAACCTCAATAGGAAATGATCTGACCACGACAACGGGGAAATGACTATATCCCCTAACTTCAGATCATCTCTCCACTGCCCCGAGAGAAATACTAGGTCAAGCATGTGACCTCCCTCATGAGTCGGACCCTGGATTACTTGGGTCAGGTCCATGGTTGTCATGGTATCCATGCACTCCTGGGCTGCATCCGAGGTTTCACCGGCTGAAGGCAGGTTAAAGTCCCCCAGCACCATAAATCTGGGGAACTCCACTGCCAAGCCCGCTATCGCCTCGAGCAGCCCAGGCAGGGTCTTAGTAACGTAGCTGGGAGGCAGGTACACTAACAAAAGGCCCACCTGAACAACCTCCGGGGCAGGGCTCCTATGAGGATGCAAGTTCCGGTGCGCTATAATAGCCACTCCTCTCCCCTTCCCTGAGGTCGTGGCTGATGCAGAACTGGGCATACCTCAGAGAGGGTAACTCCTCCCTCCTGGCCCAGCCAGGTCTCAGTTATGCATGCCAGGTCCACTCCCTCTTCTGTGATTAAATCACGGAATATAATAGTCCTGCAGCAGTTATCTTACAATTCTTTTCTGTCTATCCATTAGTTAAAATAAAAAAGTTAACTTTTGAATTTAATTAAGGACTCGGCAAATCAAGAAAGTGGTGTCATCCTTCTGCAACACTAGATACATATATGAAGGAGTGCAGCTTGTGCCACAATGTCTCAACTCTGCCTTTGTGATGGAAGCCTTCTATTTCCTGATCTACTGAGCTTATAGTCCAAGGATTCCTCCTATAAACCAATAGGCTTTGTATCTGAGATTTTAATTGAAAGGCTTCTTTTTGGCAAGATTCAGTGTTTTGCATTAAAAGTTTTAGAAGAAGAATTGATCATCCTATAATTAGCTGAGCTTCCTGATGCTGATGGATTTCAACAACCACTAATAGGACTGTAGCTTTCTCACCCTTGCTTTATTTCAGGTTTCCACAATTGGAATCTGGCCATCAAAACTTTCTCCTAGAAATTAAATAAAATGCATATAATCTGGAAATGTGGTCAGCTGCTTATTTGATTTTCTTTTCCTACTAATAAGGACATATTTTCACGAAGCAATATAACAGATAAGACATTTTAATAACCCATCTATTCTGTTCAGTCATTAGGGAAATCTATAATGACTACAGCAGTGAAGTATTCCTTGTTCTTTCAAGTTACTTGTTACAAGTGACATAAGTAAATGCACTAATTGTATTATAACTTCCCATAAAATCAATTTAAATAGAATCAACTTCACAGATTTTTCTAAACATTTTTCATTATAAAATTGTCAATATACTTGTCTTGTTTTACTTTCAGAGATCACTGCTAGAGCAGTGCTAAATTAGTAGCAAATTTATAAATTCAAGCTGTAGAAGTAAGCACATTGCTGTTCCCATAGTTTAGTTGGGTGTTGGGCACAGCACTGTATGATAAATGCTTTCCCTAGCACTACAAGTGTTACTTATTGTCAACCATCTTTACTCCCCCAACCAAGTACAACTTCTGAAAAATCAAAATTCAGCCTTAAAACAATGTATGGTATTGATCAAAACAATTGTACTCAACTCAAACTCCACAACCATCCTCCACTCAGCTCAAGAAGAATACAGGCTTCTGATAGGTGGTAGCACAGATACTTGTGATGACAATTAACACACATATTGCTCTGATTCATACCAGCTACTCATCATGTTGGTATATCCAAAATGCAATGCTACTAACCTAGAATAGTATACTTCATTTAGGTAATCTTACATGGTTCATAGCCACTATGGTTGATAGCTTGACTCCTTTCACTATGGTTGATAACTTGACTCCTTTCAGAAGCATGGCCATAAATATAGTATAGAATCCTATCCATTCTCAGTGAAAGCAGATATGGAGCATTCAGAGTCCTCAGCAGCTGATCAATCATGCCATCCTCAAAATACCAGCCTGATCAACTAGGTAGTACCCTCAGCAGTGTATCTGGAGGATTCTGTTTTTGGAGGTCAGATGTCTTATTGGGTATAAAACTTATTCTTGAATCTATTTATTCAAAAAGTATCTTTTATTGAAGAGTTGCTCTTCAACAGAATTTGTTCAGATTTTAGCAACCCTTTTCTGTAACTTCATGGTTTCTCTTCCCCCCCCCCAACTCCTTTAGTCAAATAAAGTTAGAAGAACTGAGATTTTTAGAAAATAATGATATTTTCTGAGTTATTGAAGGACGTATTACAGCACTGCCACCTGACAAACTACAGTAAAGGAGATTAAGATATTAGCCAGGAAGGAAAGACTCAACCTTGCTTGTCACCTGGGACATTTCTCAAGAGACAATGTTAGTATTTCTTGAAAATGTCATTTCTAAGGTGTTGCTTGCTACATGTCAAATGCATTATTAAATGTTTAGATAATAACTACATATTTATTGAATTTATTTATATTTATTTATTACATTTATTTGCTGCCCATCTTGCTTTTAAGTTACTCTGGGCAGATATTTAAATGCCCTAAAAACTTCTAAAAATGTCATATACATTTGGGACCCCAGACCTCACTGTTAAATTTCACATATATTCCATTAAAAGATTTGCTTATTCAGCAAAATAAGCTTGAGGTGCCAAATTTTGTGCAAATGTGTTTCCCCCTCCCTCCTTACCAGGTTGCAGTTTGCCAGAAAGAGATTGCTTTATTCTTTTCACTTACCATGAATTAAAAACATATAATATTCATTCAGAGATACTAACTGCAGATCAATCTCTAAAGGCAATTAAGGCGGAAGCATTGGGAATAATGATAGATCCTGTAACTCCAAATTCACAAACTCATGGGACATTTAATCACCTGGGGGAAAGCAAAGAAGGTATAATAAGCTGCTGTCTGGGAAAATACAAGAGGGATGACCAAAAGGGCTGGAATAGACATATAGGATAGATTTTCGGCTTTAGGCTGTCACATTTAACAATGCAAATCCTTAAATTTACAAGGCAACTCTAATGATAAACAAGTTGAAGGTTTGGAATGAATCTTTACTACATAAGACAAAGAAAACTGTAAAAATAGCAATTTATTGTAAAAAGGTAGAGCTGCACATCATTTTAAAAATACACCCTATTTCTTTAATTAAATTCATTCATTTAATAAAACTCTATTGGAGTTTTACTATTATGGTGGTATAGAAAGCACCATAAAAATACAGAAGCTATAGAAGTTCATATCTCGGTGACCCAATTCATTTAGCAAACTGTTTTTAAGCCCACAAGGATTTTTTAAAAAGGGATAGAAAGGCTCATCTCAAACAGAGCAAGAATTGGATTTCAGTTTTTATGATACTGGCTCTTGCCTTTTTCATCCAAGCTGCTCAAAGCACATTATCCATCTGAACTTACTGGGTCCAGTTCATAGCCTGAGATTGTAGTTTGAAGGGAGAAGGGGAAAGTATTACTTCTATAACCTTTAACATGTGGGAGGAGGGGAGAGAAACATTTTTGTCCTTTCTTCTTAAATTTTGGTATTTTGTGTGTATCATTCTCAAACAAACATTATAATTGTTTTAACAAGAAAATAAAGCTAATGAACAGCTAGAAAACACATATAGCACACAAGAAATAAGTATCATATAATGATATGATATTTTACATCTCTTTTTATGATTAGGAGATTGAGCTTCAGCTGTAGGTTTGTTTTGTTTTTTGCCCTTCCATATATTTCTCAGACCTCAGTTCCTAATATTTTAGAATATTTACAACCACAATTACAAAAAAAACCCTAACAATAAAACATCACCATGCACAGAATTTAAATAATTCAAGGGGGAAGGAAAGGTATTAATTTCTTAATTCTGCCCTTACTTTTTGAGGTTTTTATTTACCACTTTCAGCAGACTGAAAGACTGAAAGGGGCGTGCATAAGTGCACCAACGTGCCTACCGTCCCTGTCCTAATGTCCCTTTTTATTCATATCCTTTTCATGTATTCAAAATCATGCTTATACTTCTATCTGTTATCTTATATATGCTTGACAAAATAAATAAATAAATAAATAAATAAATAAATAAATAAATAAATAAATAAATAAATAAATAAAATAAAAAGACTATTTAACAGGCATTTTTAAACAAGCTCTTGAGAGAAATGTGCAACAGGTATTCATAAATGCTAAAAGGGAAATCCTTTTCTCCAAGTTCAATTTAAAGCAATTAGCAACAGAGAAATTGCCAAGAATTGGCAATTACTGTACTCTCCATCAAGCAGTCACATTGACATTTTATCTTATTAACAGACCCAAAGCATGCTGCTTAATATTGTGAGTTTACAGCATAGATCAGTGGTTCCCAACCTGTGGTACGTGTACCACTAGTGGTACGCGAGGGCCTTCCAGGTGGTACGCGAACACTTTCGGGGTCATGAATGATTTTTAGTTAGTTATTTTTTACTTCACAAAAATGTTTACTGCCTAACAAAAGATAATCTGGCAACGATTTGCAACTGTTGCCACACGCCACCCACCTGGTCCCAGCGGCGCGGGGCCAAAAAAGGAACGGTACAATTATAGAAATAAAATGATATCTGATCGAATTTACTTTCTCTGGAACCAGGTGGTACGCTGCGACTCTACGGGACCTCCAAGTGGTACTCGATCACAAAAAGGTTGGGAACCACTGGCATAGATTAAAAGAGCATGGCTGTGGCAGGCAGCATTTATTGCATGTAAAGTCATTTGAAATTTTAAAAAGTCATGCCATGATAATCAAAGGTACTGTTTTTTATGACAGCAGCTGTGTAAAGATCCAAGCACTTTTAAGTATGCATCTGCCTAACTACTCACCTTTACTCCTAAGAGGTCAGTAAGGGGCGTGCATAAGTGTACCAGCGTGCCTACCGTCCCTGTCCTAATGTTCCCTCTTATCAGTACCCATCTTATGTATATAAACAATGTTATATCTATGTATATCACCAACACAAACTTCACAAAAATAAATAAATAAATAAATAAATAAAATAAAATAAAATATATATCCGCAACAAGCCTCTTCTGCTGGACCTGACGGGGAGAGGCAGTCACTCAAATACTCCAGTCACATGCCATCCAGGGCTTCATATGTTACCATCAGCACCTTGAATTAGATAGCAATAGCACTTAGACTTATATACCGCTTCATAGTGCTTTACAGCCCTCTCTAAGCGGTTTACAGAGTTCAGCATATTGCCCCCAACAATCTGGGTCCTCATTTTACCGACCTCAGAAGGATGGAAGGCTGAGTCAACCTTGAGCCGGTGAGATTTGAACAGCTGAACTGCTGAACTGTAGTGCTACTTTTAACCACTGTGCCACCTCGGCTCGATCCAGAAGCAAAATGGTAACAAATGAACTGACAGATTAGCGGTGTAACATGCTCATCTAAGCCCAGATATAACTGTCCATACTGCTGCATTTTGTACCAACTGAAGCTTCTAAATACTTTCAAAGGGTAACTCTATATAGAATGCATTACATTAATCCACACAGGGAATGAGTGACTCAGCATAGAACCCATGATCCAGGAATTGGAACAACTGATGCACAGCTGGAAGCTGTACCCTCCTAGCCATGACTGCCACCTGCTCTTTGAGTAGGAGTTGTAAGTCCAGAAGGACCTCCAGATTGCACACCAGTTCTCTCTCGGGAAGTGTAATCCCATCTAGAGCCAAAGATAGCAAATTCACAGATTCAGGTGGCCCTAAAATCCAAACCCATTCAGTCTTGCCAAAGTTCAGATTAATCCTGTAATTCCCCATTCACATCCCTACATTTTCCAAACACCAAGACAGGACATTGGCAGTAGTAGTTCCCCAGGGGAGACGATATATATAGCTGGGTATGAGTGATACCTCACCCCATGATCAAGGATGACCTTACCCAACAGATTCATATAGATGTTAAATAAAGTAGGGAAACCCCATAGCACCCACAATTTAGAGGCCAAAGGGGGGGATCTCTTGCCCCAGTCAACACCAACTGAAACTGGCCTCGGAGGAAAGAAGAGAACCAGCTTAGTGCCCACTCCCAACCTACACAGCCAGACCAGAAGGATGTTAGGGTTAATGGTATCAAAGGTTGCTGGAGGTCTAGAAGGGTAGGGATGGATGCGCTAGTCCCATTCTGCTCTTACGAGAAGACTTTGTCAACTTTGTCAAGAAACACACATCTTTCTTAGTTATTTTTCATTTGTTAAGCATAAAGTTTAAAGTAAATGCTTACCCTTCAAATGAAAATGTATATTTATGCTATTTTTTTCTAATATGCCTCCATAGAGCTATAAAGAAGAAAAATCAGTAAAGAAGAATAGGGATATGGGGAATATATAAAAACAAAATATTATTATTCACTAGATTTACATTCCAATTTCAAAAGCACAGAATAGTAGAAATAGCACTTTCTCCTCCAGATTACTTCAAAACAACCTATGAAGTTGGCAAGCCTACAGAGAAAGTCATCCACTCAAAGTCATCCAATCAGCATCCATACTTGAGGGTGACTTCAACCTCATTCATTTTATACCAGACTAGGTTTCATCATACAAATGGTTTCTCTTGGTAAAATCTGTATGAAAAAACAGCAGAACCCAATTTATGACTTGATGAATCTGAAAAAGCAGATGCTGATATACAGTAGCAGAGGTGCATTAATTATGAGAAAATTTGCAGAAGTCTATATAGGTAGTCCTCAACTTATGACCACAATTGAGCCCAAAATTTATAAGTGCTAAGTGAAACATTTGTTAAATGAGTTTTGCCCTATTTTACGACGTTTCTTGCCACTTTTGTTAAGTGAATCATTGCAGTTGTTAAGTTAGTTCAATTTCTTCCCACTAGAAACAGCACAAGAAGATATCTAATTGGGAGTTACCTCTTACAAACCATAATGAGCTGGATCCAAACCAACATTGCAATAAAATTAATGGGACAAATTAGTTATTGTTTAAGTCCATTGATCTTAATATAAACTAAATGAAACGAATATAGTCTGTACCCGATGAAAAGCTTGCAATGAACCTTAACAAAAACTGTCATCACACCATTGCATCATGAAAATCTTAGCTACAGTTTTAGCAAAATAAAAAAATGATATCACATTGCTGAATTACACCACTGGATACTAATGTTGCCTGCAAACCATTCATAGTGGTTGTAGTGAATCACAGTCTTCAGGAAGCACTCATTATTTTGTGATACAATCAACTGGTCATTCCAGCAGCTTCATGAGAAAACCCCATGGAGTGGACAAACGATGTGAATCATATGAAGCAGACAAGAAAGGCTTGAAAAAGCCAGCTGCCATGAGGAGGCCACACGAAACTACCAAGAGCCATTGCAATCAAGCAGCAAAAGAGGAGAAAATGTAGGTACAGAGCTTATAGGAGGAAGAGGGAAACCTAATAGGAGGGTTTATAAATTTAAATAAATTCCCATAGGCAAAGTCTTGTTATTTGCAGTTAAGTTATTGAAGTTTTACCTGGAAAAGGCCCCCCGCACATAATGATTACCTGTATGCATTTTTGTTCACATATATAATCTCTTTCAATAAAGAATTCTACAGGTAGTCCTTGCTTAACTACAGTAATTGGATGTGGCAATGCCGTCACTAAGTGAAGCGGTCGTGACCACACCAATTTACGATGGAAGTTGTAACAGGTTAATTTGCCATTGTTAGGCAGATCCTGCATGGTAGCAATATCACGTGATCACAATTTGCAATAACCTGCCAGATTCCCCATTGATTTTTCTTGTTGGAAGCCAGCAATGAATGTCATAAAGGGAACATGATCACAGACACTGCAACCACTGTAGTTGCAAACCACTTGCCTAGTGTCTGAATCCTGAGCATGTCTGGGGTAACACTTTGACAGCCATGACGCAATGTAAAAACAGCTCCGCTGGCGCTCCCCCTTTCCTGGGGAGGCTATAAATTAGAGGTAAATGGACCTTGTTTCCCCATTGGCTGCTAATTCTTAAAAGAAAACCCGAAGTATAAATTCTAATAAACACTTTTATTATAAAAGTACAAATATATTTGACTACATCTTACTGGACAGAAAATATGTCAGCCGGGCAAAGGAAAGAAAGTAAGAGAACAATGGAATAATAATGACATGCACAGTAGCTCATAAATCACAAGGCATAAATCACAAGACACTTTGAGAGAAGACTCTCTGGCTACCGTAGTATTCAGAGTAGAAGCTCAGCTCAGCTGGCAAATACAAAAAAACGCAGTGACAAGCGACAACTATGAGAAATGGTGTATGTTCCCTTGTTCGGTTCCATTGTAACAGTCCCTTAATGAGTAATTGAGGGTTACCTGTGCCAAGCATTTTTTTTCATTCTTTCCAATAGCATAACTCCACACATTTCTTCAACAGTTCTTTGCACTGCATTAAAAGCAGCTTCTTCTTATTTCCTTTTATCTACTTTCTATTTTGGTTGGTCGAGAGATAATTTATCTTACATTTCTTCATTCAAGACTCATATTTTATCTTCCTGCAAAGGTTCCAATTTAACTCTCACTTCTTTTCCTTTTCTTCCATGCCCATTTTATCCCAACATTGCCATTCAGAACTTCTCTTCCCCATGAATTCTACACATTTTTTCAACTGTTCATTTTAAACAGTCAAATGAATCACACTTTTAGATTTCAATCCAATCACTTATCATGCATATATACGACTAGACATCTGCTTGAATTGTGTATTCAAAACAAACAGATCTATTTCGAAGCAATATTCAAGAAGCAGTCACAGTTCTCATTTGTTCTTAGGTCTCTTAATAACCCAATCATTTTTTCAATACTCTCCTGTTTTATCCCTACGTAAGTACTTAGGAAAATAGTTTTTCACCCTAGATAGCATTCATTTAGAAAGTTGAACCATTTTTCCAAAATTCATCTGTGGTTCATTATCATCATTCAATAGAATATGTAACTATCACCAACTTGAAGATTTCTACTTGTATATTCATCTATATGAATTGTCTGGTGTGTGTGTGTGTGTGTGTGTGTGTGTGTGTGTGTGTGTGTGTGTACACACACACATTATATTGTATGCAGCTGACACAAATATTTCAAAAACTGACAAAATGCAATAAATGAATTATTCTTTCATGAGACATGATTGTGCAGCAAGCAAAAACATGCTACAGCAAACTTCATTTTGCCACTCCGTATTATATCAGGATTAAATGCTGTTGCAGGCTAATGCACATCAGACAAAAATGGATTGAGTAAAATTATCTTTCTCAATAAATATGTATATCATAAACTATGCATAAAAGGACTCCTTATGATCTTTATCTGTTCATATTGCTGCATGTCTAAAATGTTTATAAAACTGCAGTTTTTATATGTCATTTCATATAAATCTAGCTAGTCATAGAAATCCAAAAGTTTTCATAATTTCAACTAAATATAGGAAATATTTGCTTTTCAGCTGCTAAAAGATATGCTATATATCTAGTAACATACAACATAAGATATCAAAGGCTTATTAAGTAGTAGCCACATTTAGCTACAAAAATATTGGCAAGACAAGTTTTAGGGGTCATATAGATCAGACCAATGGTGAAATTCAAAACTTTTCCCTACCGGTTCTGTGGGTGTGATGTGACTGGGTGGCATGGCCAACTTTTTTTTTTTTTACTTTTTAAAGCATTTTTACTACCTATTCGCCGAAACAGGTAGTAAAAATGCTTTAAAAAGTTTTTTAAAAGGTTCCAACAATCGCGCAGCACAGCTGATTGTCACACCTGATTGTCAGAACCATTTTTTAAAAGCATTTTTTACTACTGGTTCACGTGAACCGGCCCGAACTGGTAGCATTTCACCTCTGGGTCAGACTAGAACCACAAAGATCAGAGCCTAACATGCATTCTATATACAACTAGTGAAATTACAATTTATAAACTTGCCTGAAGGATATATAAAAATACTAGTAAAGCTTTCTTAAAACATTCAGAATTCAGACAAACCCAAGCACACTTGTCATGAAAGCTCTCCTTTAAAATGTTTTTGGAACCACTCGAAATGCATGATATGGCAAAGCCATGCCCAATATACTTTGAATTTGTTCATTTCACCTTGTTCCATTTCAACTGGAACTAAAGTTACACACCAAGTAATTAGAAAGATAAATGAACACTAAGAACAATGTTCCAGTGTTAAGTATTCTACTTAAAATATCTGTGTAAATCATGCAAGCATACATAAAAAGAACTTCAGAATTACATATTCTGCTTATATTATTTATTAATAATACAAAATATATAATGCCCAATGTTATACAATTTATGATAAATGGCTTGAAATTAAAGCCAGCATTAGTATGTTGCCAGAATTCCTTAAGTATTTTGATTCCAGGCCATTTAGAGCTTTTGAATTCATTGTTAGGTTTATGAGCAAACTGGTAGCCCATGAAACTAAAGGAAGATCCATTTTGCATAATCTAGGAATAATGTACATGGTTATCATCACAGTTACATTTTAAACCAAGTAAGTAATACTGTGTTCAAGCCCTGTATAAATCATACTTGGAAATTAAAAAAATTGGAATTACCAAATGCAAGCTTGCTTTCTCCAGAAAAGTGATAATGAAGTAAGTTTAGGCTGCAATTAGGACTCCTGTCTCAACTGGACATTTCAATATATGTGTGCTCAATCAGAAATGTGAAGAGCAGAATCATCAACAGTCTAAATATGGGGGGAAACTGAAGCTATCAAAATGAAAAAAAAATTAAAACAACTAGTGGATTTAGACAATGTTACACACAAATCAAAGATACTATAGATATGACAATAAATGTTCCAGATTCTTTCAGCACTGAAAAGAACCTATAAAGAAGCAAAAAATGTGTTCTATTATTAAATAAGAGCAAATCATTTACAACATTAAAGAAATAAATACATTATGAGATCCTATTAATCAGGCATTGAATAGATCATATAACTAAGAATCAAAAGAAATACCGGTAGATGACCATTTTATTTATGTATTATTATTCCACATGTATTATTTTTTTAATTAATTCATAATAGCCCTTCTTCATAACAACAAACCTGGGATTTGAACTATGTTGAGAAAGAGTGACTGGCCCCAAATCACCCAGCTTTCTTTCATGTCTAAGTTCTAAGGATTCAAAATCTCCAGATTTCTTGCCTGGTGCCTTAACTACCTAGACCAAACTGGCTGGGTTAAGAATATATCTTAAGGATCTTAAGGATACTATCTTAAGGATATAACACTAAATCCTATTTCCTTAGATCAGAGGAGGTCACTGAATAGAGATATCTACCCATCAGAAACATTCAATGTCATAAACAACTTGAAGGTTAATAAAAGCACTAGGATCTGATTCTCTGATTCTTTGTATATACTATTTAAAGACAAACATGAACTCTTTGTTTATGTAAATTATATATTGCTAATCGTAAAGAATGAGCTTGTCAGATGGACAGCCGACAGCCCGGGTTTGAGACCCGAGCTCCATGCAAGAGGGTGAGCTTTCCTTCCTTGCCCCAGCTCCTACCCACCTAGCGGTTTGAAAGCATGCAAATGCAAATAGATTAATAGGTACCACTACCTTGGGAAGGTAACAGAATCCCACGCACCTTTGATGTATAGCCATGCTGGCCACATGACCATGGAAATTGTCTTTGGACAACACTGGTTCCCTCAGCCAAGAAATGGAAATGAACACCCTGTCCTAGAGTCGTATTCGTCTGACAGGAAAACCATTACCTTTTTTTAATCTTAAAGGTGTCAAAACGTTGATATATGGCAGAATTAAAAAATTATAGCCATACTAAAACCAAACAGATATCCAACAGAGGCACCTAATTACAGAACAATCTCACTGTTAAATTAAGATTTAAATTAATCATTGAGACCCAATGATTAATAAAAGAATGTATTAACTTAGAACTGGATACGACTAATCAGATATTTTAGAAAAGTGTTGAATTTTATTAAATACAACCAAAAAATTCAAGTCATCTCTGTTTTTACTCTCAATGCATAATACAAACCTTTATTCAATTAGAAGTCCTTAAATATGTTTACTGTCATTATTTAGTAGCCTAACTCAAAGTACTAAAAATAAGATAACTAATAAATTCATGATAGTTCTGGCAAAACTATCTTTAAGACAATATTGCAACAATCCAGAGGTTTCATCATTAAATTTCTGGTATGAAAAGCTATGGAAGATTGTTGTAATATTTGTGAATTCCACTCCAGCACATCCAGTTGATTCATGCAAATATTATTATTAATAAATTTGTTTACAATAAATCAATCTTTGTAGTTAAATCGTTGGCAATTTTTGGCTGCTTTGAGGGCTTTGAAGTGACAGTTGCTTTGGAGTTCATTCTATGTCACTTCTTTATTTTCTCCATTCTTTTGCTTATTCCACAAAGTGTTTAAAAATTAAAAATCATCAGTGTTAAGATGAATTGGTGCAACATGTCCTATTGTGTATAATATCTAGGCATTATGCAGAATTACAAGGTCTATTTAAGCAAAGTATTAAAAGAGAGTTATGAAAAGGCTTTAAATTAGGGTGGGGGTTGAGGTTAGGGTTAGGATTAGGTTTAGGCTTATGGTTACTCTAACCCAACCTTAAGTCTAAACCTAAACCTAAATCTAAGCCTTTATTGAAAAGACATATATGAAAATGAAAGAAATGCAAAATAAAGTACAAGTTTTTCTTACTGAAAAACGAAAACCAAGAGAAAAAGAGCAGTATTGACCTACTTGTTGTAACAAGAAAAACTAGAATGCCATTTTAGAGGGAGTGTTTGTATTTTGCCAGTTGGCCTTTTGGCATTGCATAGAATGCCTAGGAAATGTATGAAATATTAAGTGTTTCATACTTTGACTTCTCATTTTCAGCATTCTATAGATTTTCTAGGAATTCCAAAAAATGCCTAATTTCACATACTGACAGTAACATATACATTATGTAAAAGGTAAAATAAGGGTAAAATAAGATAAAAAAGAATTTTAGGAACACACAGAAAACAGGTGCAATCCTTGCCATCTTGGATCCTCCTCTCAGAAAAGTTTTGCAATGGAAAAATTGACATATAACAGATGAGAGGGATAGATAAAAAAAACTATGTTTGATTCAGTTTGGGAAAAACAATCCTTTCTACAAAATATAATAAGCCAAACTTCATTTTGCATATCCAATTTTTTTTTTTGTATATGTAACTTTTTTATATATACAAAAGTTGTTATTGGGATCTTGACTTGTTTTTAAATTGTTTTAACATCTCCGTTGGTTTTTAAATTGGTTAGGTTAAAAAAAAAGTGTAGATAGAAAGTTAGGGATTTGCTCTGTCACCTTTATTTGCTAATTTCAGGCCACTTCCTACTACCTCTCTTAGCTAGATGGGAATCTTTGCCTGAATCTATTCTACAATGTACTTTTTAATCTTATTTCTTTTGTACTTATAAACTCTGTTTCACTATTCATTGTTCAGGGCATCCTAAGTCAGTGGTCCCTAACCTTTCGGGTTTTGTGGACCGGCGGGGTGGGTGGGTAGGAATGGTTCTGTTTGAGCGGCAGGTGCATGCACAGTTCAATTGTGCGAGCGGTGGGTATCTGCTGCACGTGAGAGTGCCTGCCTGTCACGCAAATGGACCTGTGCATGCATGCTCACCTACTGCTTGCACAGCCCAATTCTGAATGGGCTGCAGACCAATATTGGGCCACGGCACAGGTGTTGGGGGCCCTTGTCCTAGTAACACATGTGTAAACAGAATGCCACTTCTACTTTGACCAATTGCTATGGACTGTGATTAGGCCCTCTGCATGTGAAGACTACATCAAATGAAACAAACAAAATGTTAAAAAGTGATTACATTTATGTAGTTATTTACTAAGCACATCTAAATTATATGAAAGTAACCAAAATATCTTTACAATCCCTAAGGCATGTCACAAATTTTGTGTCAGGCCGAAGCCATATTTTATTAGAGACTTTGGCCTGCCACACTTGATGCTTAGAATGTATTCTTACTGTGGGAATTTGGGAGGGGCTGTTGCAGGAGCGAGGTAGATACGTAGCCATAACAAATTCCTTTTAGGTTTTTAAGGTCATCCTTTGTTCAGCACCTGAGCGGAAGCTGATGAGCATAACGGACACGTTGGCAAAAGATGACTGGTCAATGGGATGAACTTGTGGATATGGGAATACAGGATGAACTTTAAACTGGGTGGAGAAACTCTTGTAGCTTTAGATTCGGGTTTCTCACAGATGTGCCAACATGGCTCTGCTAATAAGTTGGAACTTTGAGGAATACTCTGCCTCGGACTCTGATTTAGTTTTGGATGCTATTTGGAACCCTGACACTTTGAGCACCCCTAATGTTTGGAAATTGAAAGCTGAAAAATTTGACATGCCCTAGACAAGGGCTGTCAAACTCCCGGCCCATGGGCAGGATGCGTCATGCACTGGCCACCCCCATGCCCGGTTTAGCGAAGGGGAAAAAAGGTCCCAATACGTCAGGTGACGTTGCCATGATGACGTGAGTTTGACACCCCTGCCTTAGACAGTATAATTAAGCTAATAATGTTCATATTTACTGCTCCTTGGAAATATCAATGTTGCAATAGGAATTAAAGCTGCTAAGAAGGAGAATAAGCTCCACATCCTCTAATTGGTTATGCACGGAGAATCCATTTTTACTATTTTCCACAATGTTAAAAATATTTTGCATGTTTCTTAAATAAGAACTGTCAATAGTTTTAAGATACGCAAAAATGATTCGGTAAGTCAATCAAAAGGTGGCAGATTTGAAGCACAAATGGATTCAGTGATGCACAAAAACTGCAAGTTTAATGGCAGGCAATCAACTAAATAAATTGTTGGTATAGACAAATTTGAATGAAGCAAAAACAATTATGCACACTAATCTCTATTTTTCTTATAATACAGATAATCTTTATTTGGAGAGTGTTCTGCTGATTACTGGCAACACCTATCAGGTCTGTTTCCCTTTGATAAAACACTAACACTCACTTATTTTTTTATTAAAAGTTATGCAATAAATTGCAAAAATATGTTCTAGCAGATATTTTATATCCATAATAATATTTTCATGTGATACAATGCAATGGAATTATCAAATGAAAATGCATGCTAGCCATGACCTTATCAGAAAATGCAGATGGAAAACATCACTATTAAAAAGACTGCAAAATGTCTGAATTATGATATTACTTGTCTCTTTCTCTTCCTGAAGCTGTCTACAATAAAATTAAAAACATATCTCAACAGCAAACATATTGATTTATTCATTTTCTCCTAAACACAGATTTCTATTCTGAAATATTTGAAACACAGTTTAACAAAGTCAGTTTATTCAACTGGAAGAAATATACATGATATAATTTTGCATTTTTGCAAAATATCAAAGTTTCCTTAACTCAATAGATCAGGGGTGTCAAACTCAAGGTCTGGGGGCGGGATCCAGCCCATGGGGTGTTTAGATCTGGCCCACAGGGCTTTCCTGGAAACAGCGAAGGACCGGGCCATGGTGCTTCTGCCAGCAAAAACGGAGCTTGGGAGGGCTGCACCTGGCCCTCCCGAGCTCCATTTTCACTGGAAGAGGGTTGCAGGAGACGTCCCAGCTGAAAATGGAGCCCGTTTTCTCTGGCAGAGCGCTCAGTCCACCACAAGTGTCCCTCCCCCGACGTGACATCATGCTGGCCATGCCCAGCCTGGCCACGCTCAGCCTGGCACGAGGTCGAACACAATCCTGATGTGATCCTCAATGAAATCGAATTTGACATCCCTGCAACAGATACTATACTCAAACTTATAGAAAAGTTGAAAATAGATATTAGGCTAAAGTAATTTGACTATCAGGGAATAAGTCCTGCTTAACTTGAATAGAATTGCACATAACTGGGTAAGAAGACAATGCTAAATTACCACCCTACGCTTTCCTGATATGCGTGAGATCATTTTCATTTTTTCCTCTTTTCCATACTTATTTGTCGCTGTCTCTCGCTCTCGCTCTCTGCGTGTGCGTGTGTGAGTGTGAAAGAGAGGGGGAGGGACGGAGAGAGGGGGAGGGACGGACCGACGGACGGACAGAGAGAGAGTATGTGATCAGTGTATGGACATAGTGAAAGTAAGTTTTCAAAGACAGAAAGCTATGAAGAGGTAAATGGTTTTAAAACAAAGCAGGCATAGTTAAATTTCCTTTTCTTTTTCTTATCTTTTATTTTATTTTATTTTATTGCTCAAAAGTTACTATTTTTTCTGTTTTATATAATATTATTTACCCTCAAAAAGAATATTGTGATGGGTATGTATGGATTTTTCTAGTGGCACAGAACACAAACAAAAGCAAATCAATGTTCTCTGCTTGAAGAAACTTTGTAAAACAACATAATTTTCTTTGTATGTAATTTAGGTCTGCCAACTCCTTATGAGAAACAGATGTGCAGAGAATCCTGAAGTGCTGTATATTCACATAAGCACATTCTGTTGCATGAATTCTGTGGATGCTGCTTTTCATAATGGGGAACCAGCAAGTGGAGCTGCTGTATAATAAGTACCGTAAGTAGCATATTGTTGCAAAATTTGGTATTTCTCATCAATATGGATGGATGAATTATTACTATTATTATTACTACTGTAAGTATGGTCTAGTGAAGAGAATACTAATTTGAATATTTGTTTAACTGTAAAGTTCCCTGGATGACCTACAGCAAATGATTTCAACAGAATTGTTGCAAGTATGAAAAGAGGGAAAAACATCTATACTGCCTTAATTTCTTTTAGAAACTCAGCATGGAATTTTAAAAAGTTAAGTATACTCACAGCTTTTCAATTACAATGCAGACTTTCTTGCACCTATGTATTTTTGTGTGCTACTATATGTAGTATCAATAAAATCTTTGATATAAATATAACTCTTGTGGATTGGAACAAGTCTTTCTATTTTAATGCTCCAGAAACCTAGCTGTTAGAATGACATTTATAAAAAGGCATGTACTGAATATGAGATTAATAGTAACCTCCAGGAATTGTTGCAGACAATCATATAATCCCTAGTATAGTAGATAGCATTCAGTTAAATTCAATATAAATCCAGCAGATATTAATTATAATTTAAATGTATAAAATATTAGTACCATTATGTAGAACTAGACACTAATTCTTCTATTTCCCTCTAACGTCATTCAAGTTGGTGCTGGTACTCTTATATCAAATTCCTTTTACTGTTCTCACATAATACTAGAACCCGGACTCAGCTATTCAACCTCACTGAACAATAGCTCACATACAAACACCAGCTCCTATAGAAATATTTTCTGAGATACAATTCATTGGATTTGAGATTTAATATTCATTAAGAAAATCTACCTCAATTCATTACTGGGATTGTTCAAAAATTTGCTGTGGTCAGTAACATTTACATGTATTAGATAAAACCATCTGGATATTACCACAGTACATAGGATTGTTACACTGTCACAAAAGTTTGAAGAACTATCTTAAATATATTTAATCCTAAATATTGACTTAGGTAGTTGGCCAAGTTCCTTGACCATTCAAATAGCATATTACGAAGTTTGAGCCAACAAAGCCAAACCCTGATGCTGCTAAAGGTTGAGCCAGCAAAACATTTCACTGAACATTTCAGTTCAGAGTTAGCAGTCCTTTGAACCTAAATTTACATGGCTCCTCATATCTAATTCCTCTAACAGAAAAGATCTAAATCTCTTGCAGATTCCACACAGATAAACCCTGGGTGACACTATAAATTATACAGCTGATAGAAGAAGATATATGAGGTTGCAGATTATTCAACATGATGCCTTGAATAGGATAAGCTCTCTACAGACTTTCACAAATTTTCATTTGATCTTTGTTTAGTAATAAAGATATGTATACGTGTGTGTGTCTACATGTGTGTGTGTATATATACAGTATACACACACACACACACACACATTTAATGTTTTCTGAGATTTTCGCGGGTGTTTGTATGTAGGTCTTTGGTTATTCAGGTTTTCTCCCGCGTGAAATTGGAAATGTCTTGGCGACGTTTCGACGAAGTCTCATTCACCATCATCAGGCTGGTGTCTTCTGCTTCCTGCTTCTAGGAGCAATGTGAGATTGCAGCTGTTTCATCCTTTTAACTGCCAGTGGGGGTTTGAACTGATAGGGTGGGAGCTTGGCTGTGCTTTGATTAGCTGGAAGTGTGCTCGGGTTAGTCTGACTTGCAGGGGGATTTGAGCTGGTGAACCGCATTGCTGTTGTTTGGCTTCGAGTTCGTGGTCGTGCCACATCTTCATGGAGGGTGTCAGTTTGCTTCATGTATGGATTGGAGGGGTTTAAAGTGGCTAATGACGCAGCTGTAGTATGGCTTCTGGTTTGTGGTCGTGCCTCATTGGTGTGGGTTTGGGTTTGCTTATTGCGTGGATGTGTGATGGTGACATCCTGTGTGGTTTTCGTGAGTGTGGGTCTGGTGTCATTCTTTATGTTAGGGACTTGTTTGTCAATAAGGACAGGTTTCCAAATGGCTGGTAGGCGGGAGGTGTCATCTCATTTATTCATGCTGTGTGGGCGTTTTTCTATCTCGATGGCTTCTCTGATTATTCTGTTGTTAAAGTGTTCAGTTTTGGCGATAGTTCTGGTCTTTTTAAAGTCGATTTCATGTCCTGTGGCTTTAAGATGTTGGACCAGGGAAGAAGTTGGCTCCTCCTTTTTGACTGAGTTCTTGTGTTCTTCAATGCATGCACTTATTCTTCTGTTGGTTTGTCCAATCTTTTCCCATGTAAGATTGAGAGTATCTTAGTGATGTTTCGACGAGGTCACACTCATCATCTTCAGGCTGGTGTTTTTGGCTTTATGCTTGTGCGAACACACACATACACATATATGTAGCATTTTTTGCTGATAAATGAAAATAAAGGGAGACTATTATAGATCTATTTCGAGCTATTTAGCTATCATCAGATAGCTAGTCAGATATATATATATATATATATATATATATATATATATATATATATATATATATATATATATATATATATATATATATATATATATATATATATATATATATATATGCATGTATGTATGTATGTATGTATGTAAAATAATTGTCCTAAAAATGTGAGTTCCAGGTATAGTTATAGATAAAGAAGCGATAGACATCACGATCTCCAGAACATTTAAAAATTTATGAAGGGGAGGGAGCGGGGGGGGAATACCTTCAAAGCAATGCCTGATAGCCCTGCTATACCCCCCAGGGAGAGAAAGAGCAATACACAATGGGGAAAGAGGCAACATAAATCGCATTGTCATCTTTGCAAAGCAGCTATTCTTGAAGCATTGAGCCAGCCTCATCCTATGGAAGATCAACTATGGCTTTTCCAAGTGGCCTGCTTACTACTGAAACTGCTAGGAAAGGAGAGGGTACAGACTATGCATGAATATACAAACATCCATGGAGGAACAACCTGTGAAAGCCCTCAAGGCAGCCATGGCAATATTTCTAGAAGATGAATCTGACTAAAAGCTTTGAGAAGTGCTTTGCTGACCCAAAAGCTTTGTGTCCCCTGAGTAGCAAGAACATCTCCCAATTTCTATGGAAATATTTGTTCACTGATTAAAAATTCACCTCTGTCATTTAAGGTTTTAACACAGTAGTTGATGACCATATAAATCAGAGAGTATTTTTTCAATGAAGGATATGTCAGCCCATTTCCATTTGTATTGTACAATATATCATAGTGCAACATATTCCATTTTTGATGTACTGGTCATAATACAAAGGTTCCCGTCATCTACACCAGGGGTGTCAAACTCACATTGTCACGTGACGTATTGTGACTTTTTTCCCCTTCGCTAAACCGGGCATGGGCATGGCCAGTGCATGATGCATCCAGCCTGCGGGCCCCGAGTTTGACACTCTTGATCTACACCAATGGTTGGTGTAATTTCAATAGCTAACGAGGTTGAGGAAATTAAGATTTCACATTTTTAATTGATTCTCACAATTATTTTTTCCAATATATGTTTAACAGCCATTTTCTGATAGCAGAAATAAAGTGAGACAAGCCATCTAAAACAAGGTGACAAAGTTGTTAACTGAATGTGCAGGAAATTAGTTCGTGATTAAATTCTCCCACACAGGCAATGGTAATTCTTTTGTAAACTATTTCCTCTCCAAAGTTCTTTGCAAAAATTTGACTAAAGATTTATCAGGAATAGCATCAATTTACTTCATCTAGAATTATTTATTAGGCATTTTTTTTGTTTCCAGTTTATATGAATACTTAAAATCAATGAACTTACGTTGAGGAAAAGTACTGTATGTACATTTGTTGATTACATACATAAATGCATGCATACATACATACATTTATTATATATTTTATATATAATACAGTGGCCAAGATATATAATCTGTCACTTGAGCCCATGCTGATGGATGACATTTTCCTGTCATTTTATTGCTGATGTTAAAGAGAAGTTTCTCTAACCCCGATACCTTTTACCTTAAACTGTCTACCGTGGACCTTACACGTTTCTTAAGAGGTTCCTAAGGAGGCGTACATAAGCGCACCAACGTGCGTACCGTCCCTGTTCTACTGTACCCATTTGTATGTACTCATTGTATGTGTTTATGGCTATGTTTTGCTTCTTTATATCCATTTATTTGTGCCATTTTTTCATGTGTCCTGTTTCCTTGCACTTGTTGACAATTAAAAATAAATAAATAAATAACATAAATAAAGGATATAACATCCCCAACAACTACCAATTGGAATCAACCTCCACGAAAGAGAAAAACCACCAAAGAATTGGGCTGCTAAGTCCAACCCCTCAGAGCTGTTCCATAAATGTTGGTAGTGAAAATCACTGAGGTCAAGAGAGGGTCCTATGGGTTGGACTTTCTCCCAGTTCAGGTGTCTCCAAACATTATCCATAATATAATGAGTTCAGACTGCTGCATCCCACATAATCTAAGGTTCTATGATGTTGCAATGCCATCACTTTCTCTACCATGTTCTCACAAAAGAGATGGTTAAAAATTGGTCTAAAGATGTCCCAAAACAATTGGATCAAGTGATGACTTCTTGAACAGAAGAAATACCACAGCTTCTTCCAGTGAAGATGGAAACATTTCCTTGCTAAAATAATAAGGGGAAGATTTCCTATTTTAAATCTTTAAATATATATTTTATATTCTATTTTACATCAATATTTTTTTAATTTCCAAGTTTTAAATGGTAAGAGATGTGACTGCTAATTTTAGGCTGCAAAAAGTGGATTTAAATCTACATGAAGCCCCACTGCTTCTTGATTTATTTATTTTATTTAGCGTATGACAAATACATGGACTTATAGTGGTTCAAATGTTAATGTCCAGTCCTACCAGCCATTCAAGGATAGGGTGATCTATGTTGAAAAAATCAGATATTGGGCCGCTGTAAGCTCTTGATGGACATTCGGACACAATCTGATGGGTATTTTGTCGAGGAGCACCATAGTCATATTGAGGGGTAGAGACAAGACCCCACTTAAACAATGAGTCCTGGCAGATAACATGTTGGGGATCCTTTCAGAGTTGACCAATGCTGGCGAGGAAGGTCAAAACCTGACACCCTTTGAGTAGGGTCATCTATGTAACTCCCTGTATCTGGGCATTCAGCAGCCCATTTGGCTTTCCACTGTGCGTTGATGTCAAAGTTGTTAGACAGCTGTTGAGCAAGTGCCAGAGAGAGCTTCCTGGATTTAAGCCTGCCAATTTATAGATAAGGAAGATCAGCATGCACAGGAAGAAGTGGGTTTATCATAATTTAGTTGTACTCCTTCACTAAGGCTTCCTGCCTTGTAGAGCTTGAGTCTTGTGACTCAAGATAGGGAGCCAGCAAGTAGGAGTAGGAGCTTCAGGATATTAGCCCCAGATTTAAATCAATGAATATATTTCTTAAAAAGGCATTTAGGTTTTGATTTTTGGTTACATTCATACATCTATAATGTTGTGAATCTATACTTTTAAGATAGTTCTTACTATGTGAGAATCCCAAAGTTCTCACATGAGACATCCATCTTAGATAAAAGAAAGAAGTACAACAAAGGCCTGTACTGTTTTTCAGTTGTGCCCCATGACAACTTGACTTTTCCAGGAAAAAGACTGAGCAGCTGTGGCTAGGAGTTGAACCTCTAGACCCGTGGTGGCGAACCTATGGCACGCGTGCCACAGGTGGCACGCGGAGCCATTTCGGCTGGCACGCCACGGGTCCGGCACATTCTACTTCCGGGTTTCTGGCGCGCATGCGCAGAGCTGCTAGAGCTACCCGAAGCAGAAGGAGGAGGGGCGGTTTCGCAGGCTGGGCGGCTCGCGTAACCGCTCCCTTCTCCTGCTCCAAGCCTCGCACTCCGGGCACCAGCCGGAACGCGATGCTGGCAGGAGAAGGAGAAGGGGGCGGTTTCGCAGGCTGGGCGGCTCGCGTAACCGCCCCCTTCTCCTTCTCCTGCCAGCATCGCGTTCCGGCTGGTGCCCAGAGTGCGAGGCTTGGAGCAGGAGAAGGGAGCGGTTACGTGAGCCGCCCAGCCTGCGAAACCGCCCCCTTCTCCTGCTCCAAGCCTCGCACTCCGGGCACCAGCCGGAACGCGATGCTGGCAGGAGAAGGAGAAGGGGGCGGTTTCGCAGGCTGGGCGGCTCGCGTAACCGCTCCCTCCTCCTTCTCCTGCCAGCATCACGTTCCGGCTGGTGCCCGGAGTGCGAGGCTTGGAGCAGGAGAAGGGGGCGGTTTCGCAGGCTGGGCGGCTCGCGTAACCGCTCCCTTCTCCTGCTCCAAGCCTCGCACTCCGGGCACCAGCCGGAACGCGATGCTGGCAGGAGAAGGAGAAGGGGGCGGTTACGCGAGCCGCCCAGCCTGCGAAACCGCCCCCTTCTCCTTCTCCTGCCAGCATCGCGTTCCGGCTGGTGCCCGGAGTGCGAGGCTTGGAGCAGGAGAAGGGGGCGGTTTTGCAGGCTGGGCAGCTCGCGTAACCGCTCCCTTCTCCTGCTCCAAGCCTCGCACTCCGGGCACCAGCCGGAACGCGATGCTGGCAGGAGAAGGAGGAGGGGGCGGTTACGCGAGCCGCCCAGCCTGCGAAACCGCCCCCTTCTCCTTCTCCTGCCAGCATCGCGTTCCGGCTGGTGCCCGGAGTGCGAGGCTTGGAGCAGGAGGAGGAGGGGGCGGTTACACGTGCGCAGTAGATGTGCGCATGTGCGGTGCGGGCGCGTGCGTGGTGCAGGCGCGTGCATGTAGGTGTGGGTGCGCATGCGCAGGGGGGGTGCGCATTGCATTTTGGGTAGTGGCACGCGGGAGCGCTGGTGGGTGTGCGCGCGCCTATTTTTGGCACGCCGAGAGAAAAAGGTTCGCCACCGCTGCTCTAGACCATGGGTCCTCAAACTACGGCCCACGGGCCACATGCGGCCCCCCAAAGCCATTAATCCAGCCCGCACAGAACCATGAGGCTGCCCCACACACATCGGCCTGCCCACCCTTCGGCTGAGCACGGGACTTATCTTCACGAGCCCCGTGAGCTGGAACTGAAAGGTAAGGCCAACAATTTTGGCCAGCACAGACATTCTGGAGGCGGGGGAGATGAAAAACGGGGTGCATAGATGTCCCAGGAGGCATTTAGTCGTTGTTGTTGTTGTTATTATTATTATTATTATTATTATTATTATTATTATTATTATTATTATTATTATTATTATTATTATTATTATTATTATTATTATTATTATTATTATTATTATTATTAGAGATAAAATAAAGCCTAGCGCTAACCTTGATCTCATTTTCAGATCAATTCAGTCTCAAATTTGTTCTCAAATATATTTGAAAAGCAAGGCCCTTTCACTGGGCTCTCCTTGCTTCAATACCTTGTCTTTCAATCTTTAAAAATTTCCTTTCTCCCAGCTATTTTTTCACATTCTTATTTCTTGGAAGACTATTAACTCACTTCACAATTCTGCCACTTCTCTCAGCCATCTAGTCCCTAGGCTCTCAGTCTTTAGCTTTGCTATTTCTTGAATTATTCACCCAGGTCTTTCTAAATTACCCAAGTCATTCTTTCTTTTCCTAGGGCCTACCCACATACTATTTTTTCTCTCTTACTCTTTTACTCTGCAGCAATTATACTGTAGACAGTCTATTCCTATCAGCTTCATCCTCTCATAAAACAGATTCACTGACATCCCAACAGTTCATTCAATTTGTAACAAAAGTTTTGCTTGGTTCACTAAAGTCCTCGAGGTACGACAGGTTGATTTAACGACTGTTCAAAATTACAACAGATCCTTCAAAACCAACATACCTGTTTCAAAGTTATGAATTCTGCGGAACTCACCCAGTAATTTGCCCTTAAGCTGCAGCGAACACACCTATTTATTTCTGCTTTGTCCTACTGAAGCAGGCCCTCACAGGTCCAAAAGTACAGTACTTCAAAGGGAGAGAGGGGGACAACCTGTTTCCCCTCCCTGTCTCGGGAGAGCTATCTCAGATTTCAAAACTCAGAGGTGATTAATGCCTGGAACTCACTATCTGACTCTGTGGTTTCATCACCAAACCCCCAAAACTTTACCCTTACACTGTCCACTGTTGACCTCACCCGATTCCTAAGAGGTCAGTAAGGGGCGTGCATAAGTGCACCAGCATGCCTACAATCCCTGTCCTAATGTTCCCTCTTATCAGTACCCATCTTATGTATATAAACAATGTTATATCTATGTATATTACCAGTACGTACTTGACAAATAAATAAATAAAATAAATAAATAAATAAATAAATAAATAAATAAATAAATAAATAAATAAATAAATAAATAAATAAATAAATAAATGTCGGGGAGGCGGGGAGGGGTGCTTTGCCCAGAGCTAGCTCAGATTTCAAAATACAGAGGTGTAACTGCATGGAGGGGAAAGGGCTGCTTTGCTGATGAATTAAACGTTTCTTTGCAAAGCACAGGACTTTCCCTGATCATGCTGCTCAGCCGCTTCGTTGCTATGCTGCACGGGTGGCTGGACTGAAGAAGATGCTGCTTGTGGAATTTTCCCATGTGGCCCAGCAAGAGAGGTCTGATCTCCTTCCCTTTCCCTTTCCCTTTCCCTTTCCCATTTCCCAAGTGCCTGTGGAGATCCCAATGGGTGGCAAGTGGAACATGGGGTATATCAGGGGGTGGGGGAGATCTTGGAGACCCAAGGCATGTATCTGTAGTAGGCCCTACAGCAGGGATGGCTAACCTTTTTCTTGTCGTGTGCTGAAAGCACGCGCGTGCTGGCACCCATTATGCAATGCGTCCCCCCTGTGCATGCATGCATGTTTGATCTTTCTCTCGGAGCTCAGACATTTAGAAATAAAGCCGAAGTTAAAAGGTCTAATAAAATATTTATTTCGGTACAAAAACAATAAATTCTGAATAATCACATTCTTACTAATTAAATGCGACCACTCCCAGCCAGAGCCAAACCACAAGAAAGAATAATGGAGAATCAGGAATGCACACTTGCGTACAAGATCACATCACGTGTCCTGCTTGTCATGGCTTGTCATGGAATGTACCATAATATTAGGATAGGGGTACATCACCCTGCATAGACATACAACTGACAATATTCACTACGTGACAGCATGCGCGCATGACCCCCCATTTTGGGCCTACCATGCCTCCCTGCAGCCTCCTGGGACCAAAAATGGGCCATAGGAGGGCACACACACCCACACTCCCCCCGTCCCCCGCACATCCTGAAAATCAGCTGGCTGGCGGGAGGTATGTGCGCACATGCACGGTGGAGCTGAGCTGGGCGACGGCTCACGTGCCCGCAGAGAGGGCTCTGCGTACCAGCTGTGGCACGCGTTCCATAGGTTCACCATCAGGGCCCTACAGGATCGTCCCTGAGGCACCCATGCACACAAAACAACCCATGCATTGGTTTAACAAATGCACTGGGGAGAGCAGGGATGGGGGTTCATGAATGGAGACTGTAATGGACAAGCACCATTACTGCTGTAACTCAAGGATTACTGTAAACCTGCTGTATGCTGCTCTCATTTTTAAAAAAGAAAGAAAAGCTAATTTAAGCAATAAATCAAGCACACTGCACTTATTTAGTATAAATGCACTGTATTTAGCTCCAGTGCCTGGTGCTGTATTAAATCATTTTCCCATTTACATAAAACATTTCCATCATTATAATGCAAGACAAATATAAGAAACTATAAGAATACTTAGGGCCCAACTTAATTGAATACACTGTAGTCATAATTTAAGTGGATTTATTGATATCAATTAAACTTAAGTGAAAGTTACTAAATAAAACTACATTGATTGCAGTGTGAAATATACATAAGTCTGAACCTAATCCACTATTTAAAAGAAAATATTAAAGACTGCTAAGAAAGATGATATATCATTGATAAAAATTACATCTAAGGAGGAAATAGAAGCTTTCATTCATATGTATACAGTATACACATGTGTATAAGATACACAATGCTGCTCTTAAAGCTGCTTGCTAAAAAAATATAGGTTTATAACTATACTCCTCTTTTTAAAAAGTTTCTAGTTGCATTGGACCAAACATGATTAAAGGGAAAGGACAATGGATAGCAATTATCCAGATGAACACCATTCTCAGTACCAATATATTCTTATGCTCATTAGCTTAGAGCTATGCCTCTATATATAATTAAGAATGTATTATTATTATTTACAGGTAGAAGCTCTTTTTTAATTAGACATTTAAAAATATAAAATGCTGTATTATATCATAGCCTATTTAGTCTACCTTTCTGTTATCAACCGGATGTCTATTGGAAATCTACAATCAGAACATGAATTAAAGAGGATCTCTCATGTATGTTTTCCTAGTACTGGGAGATATTATGCTACATTATTGAAAGGAATATACAGCATTGCAATTAGAAAATTTTCCCAGCTTCTACATTTTGGATTAGTATTTTCATCAAACCATCCACCTGAGATCTCTTTTCTAATCAATCACCATCAGAGTCATAAATACAAAGTTAGGATTTAATTTTGTTTTTAAAATGTACTATTTTTTTTAAAAAAAATTGCATTTGCTTTATTAATGCTGACTCCCTACTTTAGCAAAATTTATAACTCTGTTTTCCTTCGTTGAGGGGGCACGGTGGCTCAGTGGCTAAGACGCTGAGCTTGTCAATCAGAAGGTCAGCAGTTCGACGGTTCGAATCCCTAGTGCCGGGTAAGGAGTGAGCTCGTGTTACTTGCCCCAGGTTCTGCCAACCTAGCAGTTCGAAAGCATGTAAAAATGCAAGTAGAAAAATAGGGATCACCTTGGTGGAAAGTTAACAGCATTCCGTGCGCCTTCGGCATTTAGTCATGCCGGCCACATGACCACGGAATCGTCATCAGACAGCGCTGGCTCTTTGGCTTAGAAACAGAGATGAGCACCGCCCCCTAGAGTTGGGAATGACTAGCACCTATGTGCGAGGGGAACCTTTACCTTTACCTTTTCCTTCGTTGTTGTAGTCACTCTACTAATCATTTGATGTCATTAACAATCATGCCCAAATCATAACTCCTTACTTCAGACCATTCATACTCAAGTCGCACCAATTCCAATTTAGTTCCTTAGGGAAATACTATATTTAATCTACTTACTCCAAGAAGATTCCTATATTCCTATTCTTCATTTATGTTCTTTTACCAGTTACAGATTTCTAATTTTGATCCCATGACTACTAAATTTGTTCAGAAATATGTAGTGAGAATCACCATCCTTTGGAAAGCTATGTAAGCAATGTTCTATTGCAGTGATGGCGAACCTATGGCACGCGTGCCACAGGTGGCACGCGGAGCCATATCTGCCGGCACGCGAGCCGTTGCCTAGCTCAGCTCCAGCACGCATGTGCATGCCGGCCAGCTGATTTTTGGCTCGCACAGACGCTCTGGGAGGGCGTTTTCGGCTTCCAGAGAACCTCCGGGGGACGGGGGAGGCCGTTTTTTGCCCTCCCCAGGCTCCAGGGAAGCCTCTGGAGCCTGGGGAGGATGAAAAATGGGCCTACCGGGCCCACCATAAGTTGGGAAATGGGCCATTTCCTGCCTCCATAAGGCCTCCGGGGGGTGGGTGGGGGAGGTCATTTTTTCCCTCCCCAGGCATTGAATTACGGGTGTGGGCACTCGCGCATGTGCGATAGCACGTGCACATGCACTTTCGGCACCCGAGGAAAAAAAGGTTCGCCATCACTGTTCTATTGAGTCACCTCTTCCATAAGTTGTTGATATTTTCAAAAGATTTTGAAAGATAGGATTTACCTTTGTTTACTTTCAGAAAAAAGTTACCCTTTTATATGGTTGTAACTTTCTATCAGCTTTATTAAATAGCTATTAAGTTAACCAACCTGTGCTCCTTCCTTAGAGCAGCCATATTCCCCCTGATTGAGTGAATAGCAATAGCACTTAGATTTATATACCACTTCATAGTGCTTTACACAGCACTCGCTAAGTAGTTTACAGAGTCAGCATATTGCCCCCAACAATCTGGGTCCTCATTTCCAATATGTTCAACTACAGGTAGTCCTCAATTTATGACCGGAATTGAGCCCAAAATTTATGTTGCTAAAAATCAGAAATTTGTTAAGTGAGTTTTGCCCCATTTTACGACTTTTCTTGCCACATTTGTTAAGAGAGCCACTGCACTTGTTAAATTGGTAACCCAGTTGTTAAGTGAATTTGGTTTCCCCAAATTGACTTTGCTTGCCAAGAAGGTCACAAAAGGGGATCACATGACCCAGGGACACTGCCACTGTCATAAATGTGAGTCAGTTGTCAAGCATCGGAATGTAAATCACGTGACCATGGGGATGCTGCAAAGTTATAAGTCTGAAAAATGGTCATAAGTCACTTTTTTCAGTGGCATTGTAACTTGAAACAGTCACTAAGTGAACTGTTGTAAGTTGAGGACTACCTGTATACTCTTGTACTTAAAAGACACAAGACCAACATATTTTTAGAAATTGGTTTCATTAGTTTAAAACCAAATTTTGGCAGTATGATGTAAAGGCATATTATATATTAAAAGTTATTAAACTAAGCAGTCTCTCTGATGACTGGATGGGAAGCCATTCAGGTATACCATTTGCATGAATGGATTCCTCAAAAGAACAATGAAATATAGATGAAATATACCATATGAGTACAGAAGCTAATATTAAGTCTACCTTCTTTCACTGTTTGCTTAGCATTCAACAAGCTTTGCAACGTAAGTTATTGAACAAACTTTGGATTCTGCAATTTCAAAGAAATCTTATGTGTCTAAGACAAGACAGAATTTATATGATAATGAATATGGTCTTACATTTTACTGCAATAATCATTACATGATTACTTATTGTTTTAGATGCATATTATTATAATTCCAAGCTTTATATTTCTCTGATACGTTTTTACTCTATAGCTTCCTTTCCATGAAAACCATCATAGTTAGAGGCAAACAGTGTCTGGCAGCAAGCACTAAAGGCAATATTTATTGCAACTGGATTTAGTAAAGCAGCCAACGATCATAGATCCAAGTCATAGTAAATGTCATGTGACTTCTACTTACAGAAATCCTGCTTAAGTTTCTAGAAAGAAGCCCTTGGAAACCATAAAACACATTAAGGTGATAGAAAACAAGGGTTGGTTGCCAGATGCTAAAATGTATATACACTCCGGCAGAATTAGTGATTAAATTTAAATATTAAAAGATAAAATTATTACACAAACTGCTTACATGAAGATAACTAACAACCACATACATTTAAAATGTGCATTGAGATTTCTCACGTAGGATAACAAACATTTTGCCAAAGAAAAATATCCAACAGGGTGAAGGAAGGGTTAACACATAAAAGTTATGTCTGCATCATTCAGTTTTTCAAATTAAAAACTGTATCTAAAATCTCTTAGAGACAAGATCATTTACAAATTAGAAAACAGAGGAAATGAGTTGTATAATATAATATAAAGGATTATAAAAAATACGTACAAGCTTGCACTCAATATCCAGCACAAAATCCAAACATTTGTCTACCAGTTTCATCAGCAAAATAAAACAAAATAACCAATTAAAAATAAACAACTGAAAGAAATACAGAAGCTCTGAGAAGGAGAGATGAGTTGCATTATTTGAACTGTAATGTTTGCTACTACAGAACATCTCCACTGTAATTCTCTCTGCAAATTAAACTAAAGGAGTTGACATTTGCCTGGCTAAAGGTTATATTACATTGGTTCCCAAGACATCTAAGGCCAGCAGATATATAACATTTATTCTGTGATTCAACTTTACAATTCAGATTTTCCATTTTCATTTAGGATTTCATTTTCAAAGCATTAAATGATATTTATACATTGCCACTCCTCCGTACATTTACAGCGAGCGAATCTCTATATATTTAGTTATTTTTAAAAACCTTCCTTGATGCTATATATCATCCATCTGCTTACCTGGGCAAAGATGTACAGAATTTAATTCAAGGAGCTTTATATTTGAGTAGTTGTGTATCAGACTACACCATGAGCTAAGTGGGACTTAATTCCTGAGACAAATTATAGATCTTTCCTAATGAAGCCTTAAGTTATGTCTGCAACTGATTCTAATTCCCTCTTGTCATTTAGTCCTATCCAATTCAGGTAACAATTCCAGGATCTTAAATATTAAGAACATAATATTAAACAAGGTGAAAGGGAAGATAGGTCTTTATCCTTTCTCATAGCATTAATCAGATCAGAGTGTACAAGTTTGGATAAATAAAAATGCATCTGCTGATACCTTTTAACTATATCCAAATAGACTTTACATATGTTTGAATATCCAGTAATTTGTAAGAAAAAGTGCCAGTTGCTACATAACTAGATCTATTACTTTTCCTGCTTCTATTGCACTGCAAACTCCATAATCTATCACAACCTATTAACCATCAAAGCAACACAAGAGGTCCAAAAGCAGGAAAAAGTCATTTAAAAATGACTCAAGAGTGCACTGCCAAATTCTACTAGATCATATGGAACGCAACACAGCCTGAAGTTTGAAAAAAAATGAGGAAAGCTGGAGGACGAAGTATCCATGTGTTTTTAAAGTGAGGAGTAGTGAAATGGACTTTGACTGGGAATTGAGGGATTTTATTCTTATTTACAAATCTTTGCAGGCAGATTGCCTTTGCTGTTTTTGACAGAAACCTAAGAAACATGCCCACAGAACACAATTTGGGCCCTAAGAACGGAATCTGGCATCCAAGCAGGCCCACTTAAATTCAGCATAATCCCTCAGATTTAGATTACTTGCTTTATCCTAACCCTGCCTCTAGGAATATCCCTTCTCTGCTAAAGACAGGAAATCTAATAAGTTTGTAGGGCTCAAAGTCTACGACCTCCCCCGACCTCTTAAAATAACATCCACAACTGAAAGAAGTGAAATTAAGTAACCACCCTCGGAAAAGAAGCCAAGGCATTCAGTGTCTACGACCTCCCCCGACCTCTTAAAATAACATCCACAACTGAAAGAAGTGAAATTAAGTAACCACCCTCGGAAAAGAAGCCAAGGCATTCAGTGACAGCGTCGCCGGCTGTCAGGCAAGGAAGTGTCTCCGTAGCCAGAGAATTGCAGTGACTAAACCTAACACCCAAGTTACTGGGTGGGGAAGGCAGAAAGAGAGGGAGAGGGAGAGGGAGAGGGAGAGGGAGAGGGAGAGAGAGAGAGAGAGAGAGAGAGAGAGAGAGAGAGAGAGAGAGAGAGAGAGAGAGAGAGAGAGAGAGAGAGATGCCCACACATGGCTTTACATGAAGAGATGGAGAATAGCAACTCTGGCTGCTGCTGTTGCTCGTCCGCCCGCCCCCCCGCAACTCACGAGTGGGTAGCAATGGGGAAAGCATCCAGTGCTCCCCCGCCCCGCCAGTCTCAAGCCCCCCTCCCAAACTCGGAGGAGGTACTCCTTTCTCTGCTCTTAGTCATCCCCAAAGAAAGCCAAAAGACTGCGCCGCCGCGTCTCGATCCCATCCTCTCCGGAGCCTCGAAACCAGGAGCCAGTTTGAGAGGAAGCCAAGCAAGCACCCTCAGCTCGCCAACCCGTGAAAAGCCAAAGCCAAAGGCAGGGGCGGGGCGGGCTTGTCCACCTCCCCCCCCCCCGGCTCCCAAAGAGGAAGACACTAGTTGATTTCTGGCGGCCAGGCAAGACTCGAAAGTGTAACAAGTCTGGCGCAGTCCGGTCCACTCCTGCTGCCGCCGCTTCGGCCACAGTTCCCCAGGAGTTGGGGCAGTCCGGGCTGCGGGAAGCGGGGCAGGAGGACCGGGCTTACCCCAAGCGATCCAGACCAGAGGGTGGCTTGCCTTCTTTTCCTAGCCATGCCACCCAGCTGGCGGTTCTCTCACCTCCTTGAGCTCCTTGGCCACGTCTTTCAGGTCCCCCAGGACTAATTCCAAATCGTCCACGATTATCTTGATCTGTTCCTTCACCTTGGCTTTGGGAGCTGGCGGCACTCCTTCGGCTGGAGAGGACACGGACGAGGAGGTGGCGGAGGAGGAGGATGTGGTCCCCTTAGACTTGGCTGACATTCTTTGGGGGAGCGCCGGGAGGGGGGGGGGGAAGGACGGCAGGCAAGTCAGGAGAGCAGACTTGCCACGAGCGATGGACGACACTGCCGGTCCCCGTCCCTCTTTCGAGCTCCGGAGCTGCTGCAGCCGCTGCCTCTGCTCTGCCTGCACATCTTGGGCTCCGGTCCCCGGGGCGTTGCGCTCCCGGCGCGCGCCGGCACTGCCATCAACTGCACTGAGCGAAGGAGCCCCGGCTGCAGGAAGGCGAGCAGACGGGCGGGCGTTGCGCCTGCGCTGGTCTTCCTCCACCCAACCCCCTCCACCCCTCACACAGACATGCAGACACGCAGGGCGCTCCGCTGGCCCAGGGCTCCGGAAAGAGGCGGGCGAGCGAGCGCCGGCGGCCCGCGTGGTTATCCTCAAAGCCCCCGCCACATGGTGCGCTAAAACTCACAATTCGCTCCAACCCTTCGGACCGGGTGAAGGAGAATACGGAAAGGGAGGAGAGTCGCTTTTGGCAAACTTTATCCCCGCCCTGGACCTAAAAAAAAAAACCGCTAGAAACGCCCCTCCCCCGGGATGGTTCGGCCCAGACTCTGGAAAGGCGTCAGGAAAATGTTTATTTTCTCTAGTGACTGCGGCGGGAAAGTGGTGTAAGTGCGTAAGAGCCAAAGGAGGCGGAGAAAGAAGGTGGGGATAATTTTTCCACAAGACTCGCTTTTTCTCCCACCCCACCCCCTCCCCGGAATGATTCCCCATTTGCTTGGCAGGGCGCAGTCCCCAATTCCCTCAGAAAGCGCGTTTGGGTACTACGGCGGGAGACACTTCGGAGCACCCCTTGCGTCGCGTCGGTTCTGTTTATTCGGGGTGGGTGAAGCTTCCCGTGTCAATCAAGAAGCAAAATTGGCGACCAGATTGTTGGCTTTGATTGCTCGGGATAAATGGGCTTGTTTTAACCCACATCGCCGTCTTTTTTTTTCTTTTTTTTTCTTTTTTTTTTCTTTTTTTAAAGAGCCGTTCTCTGAAAGGGTCGGCGGATGGCGGTGTGCTCCAGGCGCGTGCCACGCGGTGCCTTTTGGCGAGGGAAAGAAATGCGCCTAACTTCTCGAATGAGACCTTTATGACGATGCTTGATTTCTGCTGAACAGAGAAGGAGTGTGTTAATACTAAAATATGACATAACAGCTACTAGGATTCAATTACCGTTATTGCAGCGAGAGGGAGAGAGAGGGAAGGAACCCCTTGGAATGTAACATTGTGAAATGATTTTATAGGAACGGGTCGTAATAAATAAGGAAGACAAACTAGGCAGGCTAGCAGCCGTTCAGTCGGTTTCGGATTTCATAAGAGATTGTATTTAAAACATTTGTATGGACTTCGTGATCCAATAAGGCAGGTGAACGGGGATCAAACGGATGAACAGCCTCATTTGGAAACCAATTGGATTGTTAATAGAAAACCAGAACAAAACTTATATAACGATTGTACATAAAATTGTTGATTAAAAACGATGTTATTAAACAAGTTAAACTCTACTCCGGGTAGTGTGTGAGTTGTCAATAGGATGCCTTTAAGACAAACACTTGAAGTCGTTATTGAATCTTACAGAAGCAGATCAGAAATATTTTAGGGACTAATTGCAACAAGTGGCCCAACCAAACAAAAAATGTACCTGCCTTAAGAACTGAGCCACAAAAACTGAAGACTTCAGTGTTGCAAAACTGTATTGACAAATGATAACTCTTGCCTTTTTTTTTTCAGCACTCTAATACATAGGCGAGGAAGGACAATTGCCTTATTTATTATGCAGATTCAATTTGTGACAATCTAATCATAATTTATTTTCTCATATTGTCTCTAACAGGATATATGTGATTTACTCAGGAGATTTATCGTAAGTGCTTTTAAGCTTTACCTAAGTTTCTAGTAAACCAACTACTTTCTAGTAAAAAATTCTATGTGGTTGAGTAATCCAAAGCAATATACAATGATTTCTGAGGAGTGAAAAACATTAAAATATTAATGATCAAAATCAAAGTTTTGTTGTTGTGGTTGTTTTATTATAGACAGGTTGTGGAGACCATCCTTACAATGGTCAGTAGTAATATTCACTGAAAAATCTACTTCCGCTATTCTGCTGAAAATTAAAAATGGTATATTTTGGTTCTTAATTCATCATAGTTTCTGTATATTTCCTATTTTCAAGTTATTTCATGTGTTTGCACTCATCAATAATGTCATTTCTTTAAATATCTTTACACTCATTCTGCTTTGCTTCCACGTTCTAAAATTACTCAATGTGTTGGGTTTTTTTAACTCAAGGCAATCTGTTAGATATCTTTATCTAAGCACAGAAGGTACAGGAAGAACCACGTATTAATGTCCATATATAGGTACATTTACAAGTTAATCTCACAAAGACATTCACAATTTGTTTGACATATTTAGGTACTGCATAATTTTAAAAACCTTCCAGAACTGAAATCAGCAATTAAAAAATAATAATTTATAACAGTTAAGCATACATTACATAAATATATATGAAATGAATAAGGAAAAATACTAATAAAAAGAAAGGACCAGATGAAGTAAAGGTCGCTGCATGTTCAGATCAACTTTAAAAGGCTGAGCTTGAAATTAATACCACCACGAATTCTAGAGATGCTTTAGAAGGCATAGAAGTGAGCATGCTGAGCACAGACGGCTGAGTAACTTGGAAAGGGGAAAGAGTAAAAAGCATTGTACAGTCAACAAAGAAATCTTAGATGAGCAACAGGGATTTCAGTCATCTGTTCAGTCGCCTGAATTAGGAAGAGAGAACTTTATGTCTTCTCCCATGTCTTGACATCATATTTTCAAGCATCTTCTAAATACACCCACCACTCTGGGAAATCCTCATATACAAGTAATTGTTTTTGCTGCTGTTGCTGTCCAAGCAAAAGCTGAAGACAGCAGGAACTTAAAAATATCTCAAGTCTGCTAAAAAAGTAGTGTCCTTGAGTTGGAAGCTGTGCATCTAGATTTTATTTCATTCAGTTAATGAAAGCACACTAAAGGGCAAGCAGCCATACTGAAAGAAGAGAAGCAGGCTATCCAAATCTTATGGCATCTCTGTCCCCCTACACAAATGGATAACTGCATTCCTGTCAGACAACAAGTGGTCAAAATAGGATCAGCTCTATCAAAACCTGTACCTGTTAACAGCGGTGTTCCCCAAGGCAGCATTTTAGGACCTACTCTCTTCATTCTTTACATAAATGACATTTCTGATAATATACAAAGCAACTGCGTCCTCTTCGCAGATGATGTAAAACTATTCAACACCACCGACAATACTACAACCGTTCAAAAAGACCTTGATTATGTATCTGAATGGTCAAACAAGTGGCAACTACCAATCTCTATCAACAAATGCTCAGTTTTACACATTGGCAAAAATAATCAAAACACAAAATACAAACTTGATGATCATGACCTTGATGATGATCCTCACTCAGTAAAGGACCTTTGAGTACTCATCTCAAACTATCTTAAGTGCCAGAGCCTACTGCAACAACATAGCTAAGAAGGCATTAAGAGTGGTTAACCTAATCTTGCGCAAGGTTAACCTAATCTTGCGTTACCTGAGAAGAAGTTACCTTCTTCTCAGGTAACATTGTACTCTTAACCAGACCGTACAAAACATTTGCTAGACCGATTCTTGAATACAGCTCATCTGTCTGGAACCCACACTACATATCAGACATTAACACAATTGAGAATGTCCATAGATACTTCACAAGAAGAGTATTACATTCCTCTGTTCACAACAGAATACCTTATGAAACCAGACTTGAAATTTTGGGACTTGAAAATTTAGAACTACGCCGCCTTCGTTCTGACCTAAGTGTAGCTCACAAAATTATCTGCCACAATGTCCTACCTGTTAACGACTATTTCAGCTTCAACCGCAATAATACACGAACTCACAATAGATACAAACTTAATGTAAATTGCTCCAAACTTGATTGCGAAAAAATCGGCTTCAACAACAGAGTGGTCAATGCCTGGAACACTTTACCTGACTCAGTAGGAAGGTTACTGCAAAATCCCCATTTCCTCCCGATCAGCTGGGATTTAGTAGGCAGAGAATAGATGGGGGCGGGGCCAGTCAAAGGTGGTATTTACTGGTTCTACAAACTACTCAGAATTTCCGCTACTGGTTCCCCAGAACTGGTCAGAACCTGCTGAAACCCACTTCTAATCCTAGCCCACCCCAGTAGATTTCTGAAATTATTTTGGCAATAATATCCTTTGGGAAACAACTCACCTAACACTTCTTGAGCCACATGCAGCACTTCATGGCTCTCACCATGTGATCTTTTCATGCAGTTAGCAATGGGAGAGCTTGTGGTTTTGCAAATTGAGAAGTTCAAAATTTTACCCAAGAGTACACAACTTGATGGAAAAGCTGATACGTTGCATGAAACCCATATCCATCTCAACTTCCTGATAAAATGATAAAATGACTAGGATAAGGCAAGCAGAAATGATCAAGGCAGATTTGACTGAATTGCACTGAATCAGACTGAGACTGGAATCTCAATATAGTACATTAATTTAATAAAGATAACTCATGTAGAGACTGGGGAACTCCCTTAAGGTAGCACATTTTTCTCCATGCTATGGGGCCTGCACAGCGTGATGACTGGAGATGCTAGTGGCCAGAGAGGACTTACACTAATAGGTTTTGCTAACCTTGAAATCTTCAGCCCAAAATGTCCTTTGACTGAGAAATAGCTGTACAAAAGAATAGGTGCCTGTAGTCATAGACTACAAAGGAGACCACCAGCAGACCACCTATTCTTTAACATTTTTTCCCATTTTATCCAAAGAAACCTGCCAAAAGAAGAAATGATCAACTGACTTTGTTAAATCAGGTTCAGTCTCTTCAAGTCAGAGAATGAGAAAGGTTTTCACAGACCTAAAGCAATTGTGTGAGTGCCAAGATGCAGGTCATTCATGACTAAAAATAAGTTGGAGCCTAAACCCAGGGGTACTGAGGGGGCTGGCAAGCCGTGTCTATTATATAAGAAACATTATCCACTAAACAAGTGCAGAGGATTTAGGTAGAGATGAAAACTTTGCTGAACAATTATCATATTTGGGTTTGATGATGTGCCGCTACAAGCCATTTCCAGAGGTGGAAATGAAGTGCAATGACTGCAGCAATGAAAGCTACATCTCTGCTCTCCGTTCAGACTCATGCAAATAGAATATCACCCCATCTGCAGACTCTAATTGGGTTTGGAACTCTCTCAGTAAGTAACGTAAGGTTTGATGTCACACGACCATATTGACTTACAATGACAGTACCAGGTGAATCCCAAAAGGTTGCAATATCCCATGATGACATGACCATAATTTGCAACCTTCTGCCATCTTCCCCATTTACTTTGTTGTCAAAAGCTAGCAGTGAAGGTTGCAAATGGCGATCATATTACCATGGGATGCTGTAATGTAATTGCGAGCTGGTTGCAAAGTGCCCAAATCACAATCCTATGACCATTGAGATAGTGTGATAGCCATAACTACTTTTATGCCATAGCATTTGTAGCAGGGGTGAAATGCAAAATTTTTCCCTACCGGTTCTGTGGGCGTGGCTTGGTGGGTGTGGCAAGGGAAGGATACTGCAAAATCCCCATTCCCAACCCACTCCTGGGGGAAGGATATTGCAAAATCTCCATTCCCACCCCACTCTGGGGCCAGCCAGAGGTGGCATTTGCCGGTTCTCCGAACTACTCAAAATTTCTGCTACCGGTTCTCCAGAACCTGTCAGAACCTGCTGAATTTCACCCCTGATTTGTAGCATTTTTAACTATTTCCTCATCTAAAGCAACCAACAGCTTTTGTGATCTGGAAAAAAATATATCCTGCATTTATCTCCACATACTATGTGTAAGTCAAAACCCCTGTTGTTTGTCTTCCCTATAACTTGATAAAACTTATTTATTTATTTTATTTTATTTATTTGTTTGTCAAACATGTACAGGATAGTAGTTGTTTGTATAAACATAACATAAGTAAAAAGTACCGATAAAAGAGGACAATAGGACAGTAGGACAGGAACGGTAGGCTAATATTAATACTTAATGTCCAGGATATAATTAATATCCTGGACATTAAGAAAAAAAAGTGATGATAAAAGTTAAATGCTGCATGATCAGCCACATTTTAGAAGCACACCTCATGATTTAACATTATTAACAGTAATCCCTGTAAAATCAAGTTTCTACACATTACTGATCAATGAAAGGTCTATTTTCAAATGGGCCATATTTAAGTATTTATTAATATTAATACTTAATGTCCAGGATATAATTAATATCCTGGACATTAAGAAAAAAAGCCATAAAACTGATTACAGAAGCCAGTTTCACAATTTAAATGGTAGTTTGTAGACTGAGCCATCATTACTAAGTCCATACATTATGCCAGAATCAACCGAAATTATACAATGGCTTAACATAATGAGTAAACTTAGCAAATAAGTGAAGTCCATAAGAATTCTGGATTGGAATTCCCTATTCTCTACGGAGGGCAGCAGGACAATTTAGGAAGGATAAGATAGGCCACCCAAATTGTCTTGCCTCCCAACATTTCACTACTAGCAGCTTCTGTTTCTGTGTCATTCACTCATTCACTTTCTTCCATGATTCAATCATCTTTTAAGAAACTCTGTACTTTTTGACAGATATTAACATTTTAACTTTGTGACAACTTGGTCTTCTTTGATGTGTTAGAAATAAAACTCCTGAAATTTTAAAACTGCTTCTAGAAGAAGACAGCTGATTTAGGGAGCAGGTTCAGTGAAGTATGATTATGAATTATTAGCATTATTATTATGCCAATTATTATTATTATTATGTTCATGACTCATGTATTTTACACATGAATGTAGCATTACTGAAATATGAAGCTATATCCAAGGGGTACAGTTTATATACATACCTCACAGAAGGTGTCTGTTACTGCTATGGAAACATTCATGCTTTTCAGACATAAAAATATGCTGGGTTGTGAGAGAGTGAGATATTGTCAAATAACTGTTAAAAACAATTATTCATGTCCATCTAGTTCTGTAGGGTATTGGATACTAGTCATGATATAATTAACTAGTATATGAGCAGAAATCTAAGTCTGTTAAATCCTAACATTCATAAAGTTAATAAGCCCTACAAATTGTGATTGCCATATGTGAGCTACAAAAATCCAGATCATCAATAGATGGCAATTTAGAGTAGGATCTTCTGAATTTCAATAATGTCATCTAATGTTTATATATATTTCAAGTAGCCTACTATTTTATAACAGGCTGTCTGGTCCAGAACATTTTTTTCAGTTCTTTGACAGGAATTACACACATTTCTAGCCTTATCTTAAAATGTCAGAATAAGGAAGCAAATTACCCATTGTCATTATTTTTTCACATATATCCCCAGAATTGTTTAGTATAATTAGGCTACACACTTACTTAAATGCTATCTAAATGCCACCTATCTTTCTGAAGATAGATAACCTAAGGCAATATAATGGAAATAGTGCAGCAGTTTAGTCAAAGATGGATCTAAAGATGATAGAACTTACTGGTTCTCAAAAATCCATGAGTGGTGAATATATCCATGAAAAAACCTAGATATCTGCTACTTGTCAGAAAGGCTACGACATTTAAGTTCAGTAATATAATTCTATCTACAAACATAAATGCCTTTGTCAAGGTCATGTTTTAGTCCTGGTCGTAATGTATGGGTGTGAAAGCTAGCCCATTAGAAAGGCTGAAGGAAGAAAAATGGATACACTGAATTGTGACACTGAAGAAGATTACATGTATTGTGAATACCTTGGACTACAAGAACAACAAATAATTCACTATTAGATGAAGTAAACGCAGACTGCCTACTGGAAACTATTAATGAAACTGTAACTAATATATTTGGGACACATATAATGTGAAGGCAAGAGTCACTGGAGAAGACCCCAATGCTTGAAAAAATTGAAGGCAATTGAAAAAGAGTCAGACAGAAGACAAAGTGGCTAGATGTTATCTCTGATGACACAAGCATGAGCTTAGAAGGATTAAAAAAGCAGTTATTTATAGACAAACTGGTGAAATGATTGTCCATAAGGCCATGAAGAGTCAGAAGTAATTGAATTGCACAACAAGTGACATGTCTATAACAATCTGATATAAAAGCTGCAGGGTTCTGGAAATTTATGAATTGTCACCTAAAGATACAGGTAGTCCTTGACCTACAACAATTCATTTAGTGACCATTCAAAGTTACAACAGCACTAAAAAAAGATTTATGACCATTGTTCACATTTAAGACCACTGCAGCATCTCCATGGTCATGTGATCAAAATTCAAACACTTGGCAACTGGCTTATATTTATGATATTTACAGTATCCTGAGCTCATGTGATCACCTTTTGTGACCTTCTGACAAGCAAAGTCAATGGGGAAGCTAGATTCACTTAACAGCCATGTTACTAACTTAACTGCAGTGATTTGCTTAACAACTGTGGCAAAAAAGGTCATAAAATTTATTTATTTATTTATTTATTAGTGAGATTTATATACCGCCTCACAGTGCAAGCACTCTCTAAGCGGTTTACACCAGTAAGCAATGTATATTTACATTGCCCCCAACAATCTGGGTCCTCATTTTACCTACCTCGGAAGGATGGAAGGCTGAGTCAACCTTGAGCCAGTGAGATTTGAACCGCTGACCTGCAGATCAGTGTCAGCTAATGTGGCCTGCAGTACTGCCTCTAACCGCTGCGCCACCTCGGCTCATGTTGGAGCAAAACTCACAACTGTCTTGCTTAGCAACAGAAATTTTATGCTCCATTGTAGTCATAAGTTGAGGACTACTTGTATTCTCACAGGCAACTTCATGGAGCGCTTTATTCAGAATTTCCTTTAGACAGTTGCTGAGTCTTGCTACCTAACTTAATCCAAGGTGCAGTTCTTGACACATATTGTGCTATTATATACTATGGAGTATCATTGGATAAATTGTAAAGTTGCACACATGCATCCAAGCTCCAAGCTCAATTCATTTTAATTGACTGCATACATAACTGAGTGTAGTCAGCTTGGACAAATTATATAAATACTCAACAATTAGCTTTGAACACTTGTGGGACTTTCATGTTATAAATTAACATGAATGTCACACCCACACACCTTATTTCAAATCATAATCTAAGTTATTACAGTAGAAGTTGCTTGCATTTCAAGGAACATTTCTATTTACCACAACTTGTCAAAGCTTTATATAGATTCCTAGGTCAATTTGTTTGTTTGTCTGGGTTGCAGAAACCAGTACATGCTGAGATACCACAATCCATATTTAAGACATAGAGTTTGGAACCGTTATCTTTTTTTTTTCAATTTTTTTTCCTCCACCACGTTTACAATTCAGTAGACATATACCTTAAAATGTTACAATAAAAAACACAATTTTACATTTATAATCCATCATTCAAAAGTCAATATCTTATACAAACGCTTACATCATCGATCATCAGTCTGTTCTACTTTTATTTCCTATCGCACTCCCCTCTCTCTATCTCCATCATCTCCTCCTACTTTCTTACTCCTTCACTACTCCTCTACTCTCTCTACCCCTTCTCTTCCTCCCCTTCTACTTCCTCTTACACTCTCTTTGCCTTCCCCTGAGTACTTTTTTGTGCTAAATCCTCTTATATTTGACAGGCTGATGACACAATCTCAAAATTAGACTCATCATATCTCTTCTTAAGAAAAAAACTTTTCCTTATTATTATTGTTATATCATTTCTTTATATATAATACTTTATTCTAGGTATATGCTTCTAACTTCATCTTATCTCCAAAAGAAAAAAAGGAAAAAAAAGAAAAAAATCTAATTTTGTCATCTGGGATATTCACCGATTAATTTTTAAGTTCACCTTCCAAATTTTCCGCTATTAATTTAATTTCCAAGATAATTACTATTTCTCCTGCTTCTTAATTTTCGGCCGTATTGCTTCTTCTAATTTTTTGTCTCTTTATTCATTGTTTATGTTTTTTATCTTTATTGTATCACAAAAACTAAATGCCCAATTATACATTCCAATTTCTTATATTAATCATCAAAATTCTTCCTAGGTTATTTGTATTCTATTGGCTGTTTAACCCTTAAAATAAGAGAATTTTTTTTTAAAAAAATTAACATTTAAACAAATCTCATATGTAAAAAAAGAAGAATAATAATAATAATACATCATCATAATATACCTTTTCACGTACTGATCATCAAAATTCTTTCTGAATTATTCAATTAAGTATTCAACTCCTAAGATAGTACATTTTTTCCCTTTTAAAATTTCATTTAACTCAAATTCATATATGTAAAAAAAGGAAAATACACAATCATGATATATCTTTTAAGCTCTAATATTCCTGTTATTCATACCTCATATTAATTAACATTGTTTTATCTAGAATGTCAAATCTTTTAATTCATTAATCAATATTAATCTATATAAAAAGAACATAGAAAAAAAATTCTTAACTCTTAATGAAATAATAATACTAAAAAGAAGAGAAAAAAAAGAAAACATTTCCATAATATTTCAATGCCATCATCCATTTCCTTTCTCAATTTTTTCATTTTTGTATCTATATTTCCTCCACCCCCATCTCCTTGACTTCTTGTCCCTCTTTTTTTTTAATTTTATGCCAATAGGTTCTCTTTCCCCACGCTCTTTCCCTTCCTCTTAAGTTTATTTTCTGTGTGTATCTAATTTTCTCCGGTCTTTTTCCCATTTTATGTATCTCAAAATCCTTATCATCAAGCTGGATATAATTATTTTTAATATCTTTATCTCTATTATCACTATTATCTTTATCTTTGTTATCACTGTTAAACCCAGTGGAATCTTTATCATTAACATAATCATTAATCAGCGTTACATTTTCAATATTATTTCCCTTTTCATCATCATTTATATTTTCAATCTTCTTTTCTTCTTCTATTATGTTGTCTATTTTTTCCATTTGTTTTCTAAAATCTTCAAAAAGATCCTTCAAAAATCCAACCAATTCTTCGTAGTCAATTTTCTCCATGTCTTTATAATTTCCGTTCTCAGTTCTTAAATCCCAAGTTTAAAAAAGTTCAATTTTTAGTCAAAACTCAGTCTTTAATCCAAGTTCATTCAAAGATGCCACCAGTTCTCAATAATCATTAATCTCCATGTCTCATCATTCAGCTGCTAACAATATGTTCCACAGCCTATGTAGTAATTAAAGAAACCAAATCCTTCTGTTCTTTATTGTTCACATCTGTTCATACTCCTTCTTATCCAGACCAGAGCAAACATTTTCTTTCAGTCAGCAACAAAATATAGTTTATTTAAATTCTCTCAACTTTCTCTCAGCTTTCAAAAAGAGGTTTGTTTGTTCTTTCTTCATTCAAGGTCAGGACAGCTGTCCAAACATCCGTGAAGGTATTCTACCATAACAATAATTTTTCCAACCACCAGACGGCATTCTCCAGATAAATTCTCCTCTTTACATTTCCTGTTTTGGTTTTTCCGTTTTTAATCAAATCCCATTTACAAATTATTTCTTCCAAATTTATTTTCCAAGTACTTCTTCACCTTTATTAAATATTCAAGGCATAAATCCAAATCTTTAAAAGTTGGGCTTTAGTTATAAGTCCCGTTAATTTTGTTAAACTATTGTATCCACCTATTTATCAGCCGCTCCTTAACTTCCGGTCCTTCTGTTCCCTTTTGAATTATTAAAGTATTTCTTTTAGCATTTCTTCTAGCACTGTGACTCACCAGCCTCCACCTTCTTCGACTTCTCCAGCACTTCGCTTTACTTTTCTTTCCCAGATGACTCCAATCGCCATTTCAAATCCTTGCAGATGTAACCGCCGCGGCTAAGGACAACATTTTGGAATGGTCGTCTTCATATGCCGCCGGTCGAGGAGACAAAGCAGGCTCCCGGGGGGGGGGTTGCAGCCCCCCAGTCCACCAACATGCGCTCCTCTTCTTCCCCACCCTACCTGGGTGGTTCTGACCCGGTCCTGACTGCACCGGGTCCCCGGGTGGTGCAGATTCGGGGCTTTCCCACAGGACACAGGGAAAGCTCCATACCGCCATGGCGCTGGCCACGCCTTCTCCAGTTTGGAACCATTATCAAACTCTCCTTGATTATTCAACAAAATTATAATGTAGAATTATTTTCAAACTTACTAAGAGGACATAGCCAAATATGAAAAACAACGTTTACTTATCTATAGCTATACTTATTCTCATGAAAAATAATTTACAATGCATTATTTTTATGTTTGGTTTGCCTCATAATTGTAAAATTAATTGTTAATCTATTTAAACTTTTTTAATGTGTATTTGCCCTCTACTGTATTTCTCTACTATTGTAGAAAGAACATGTAAGCAATAATGACATTTAGTTGGATTACAATTAATTTGGGTTTGCCCCAATATCTTGAAGAAGTCCCCATCAAAATTTACATGTGAACTAAAAAATAAACATACTAAATCAGTGAACTGAACTGAATATACAGTATTTCCTGTTGATTGGCAAGTCTCAAATCTTAAGATTCATAATCATATTTTTATTAGTACTATGCATGCTTCAGAAAATATTCAGAAATACACCAGGCCTCACCAATGCACAGATTATTCATTAATGCTATTCATTAAATTGGCCTATTTTTTCAGTTTGTATTATATCTTCTTAAAGCAACTGCATTTATTGACCTAACTCCTCAAAACAGCTACATCTTTTTCAGGTTTTTAGACAATGCTTATTTAGCTAGAGAGAGCCATTTTGGTCTAGTGGAGAAAATAAAGGCTACAAACTAGGAGACTATGAGTTCTAGGTCTGCCATAGGCATGAAAGCCAGCTGGGTGACTTTGGGCCGCTCACTTTCTCTCAGACATGCACGCATGCACATGCAACCCCCCGTGCGAGCCCCCCCCACGCATGCATGCGCAACCCACTGCACATGCCCCACCCTCGCACATGCAGGTGTGCCCCCATACATGACCACTCCTCATGCATGCATGTGCAATCCCCCCCACACACACACCCATGCATGCGCAGCAGACACCCGATAACCAGCTGGCCAGCGGGAGGCACGCAGCATGCACAGCGGAGCTGAACTGGGACAATGGCTTGCATGCCCACAGTGAGGGTGCTGCGTGCCACCTGTGCCATAGGTTGCCATCACGGACCTATGGCCTTCTAACTGCTCAAGAATTACTGCCTCTGAAATTACAAATTTGCGCATTCCTGCTACAGGAAATGTAGCCTTCTGAGTGTTCATAATGTAATTTGGAGATAGAAGAATTGGGTCCCTGGAATCAATTGCCCCACTCACGTAGAGCAGTAATCATTGTGGTCCCAACAACAAAGTAGTTAGCATATTCTGGATTGATTCTGAAGTAGTTGCTTAGTTCTGCATTTCCATTGATAGCATTTGCCTTTTGAGTTCTGCTCAAGCTAATTATCAATCTCAACAGAAGGAATGTGGGCTGCATACTTAGAATAAACTCAAGATGTGCCTTATGATATTTGCTAGTCAAACCATTATGTGGATAAGGCATATAAAATGCTGGAATTTTGAGCTTATGCAGTATTTCACTGCATGAAGATTTATACAAAATAATCAACAGTTAAATGTCTAGCCTAAATATAAAATGAAAGACATATTTTTTCAAGAGGCATTGAAACATGGATAATTCACAGAACATCCATATCGAAAAACAAAAGACTGATTTTTCTGAACAAATTGTAAGCAGACATTGCATGAAGCTGGACTTACTCCTTAACAATTGGTTATGTTATATAGTACTGAAGGACTTATACTATATTTCTTTTCCTTTAAAACCTCAATGTATTTGTACAGACTTTTTTTCTAAGTTTCCTATTATTCTCTGAAAACAAACATACTAGTTCCAATTATTACTTTTTACAAGCCTGTACATGTGCATTTAATTGTTTTATGGAAAACAAGTAGAAATTTAGCCTGGCTATATGTCTTATGTTTATCTCTTGCTTCTTTTATTTCTTGGCATTTCAAAAAAAAAATCTCCTTTAGCAATATTATCATAAAGGAAAGGGAGGAAAAAAGTATCAGTTTAATGGTTAGCAACTAAGCACAGATAGAAAATCTATTTCCATCACTCTCCCTAAAGATATCTGTTCATTCCACCAGGTTAGATAGTGTTGCCATGGTCCAGGTCCCTTCTTTTAAATGTCTTCTAGTAGACAATAGATAATAGACAACATGCTTCTTGGTAACAGGCTCTCTCCGTTGGCACAACCTCCCCACTGAGATTCAGAATCCCTTGAAACATGCTTTATTTATTTTGTTTTTGTTTTGTTGTTTTGCTTATTTTTAGTGCCTTAGAGTCACTGTTGACTCCTATCAGCTGTCTGGACTAGTTCCTACTGTTTTCTTGGCATTAATTTTCCATTGCCTGCTTCTTAGGGCTGAGAAAGCCAGTGACTGGTTGAAGCTGGTTTTATAGCAATAGCACTTAGACTTATATACCGCACCATAGTGCTTTACAGCATCCTGAGTGATTTACAATGTCAGCATTTTGCCCCCATCAATTTGGATTCTCATTTTACTGATCTCAGAAGGATGGAAGGCTGAATCAACCTTGAGCCATCCAGGATTGAACACCAGATTGTGGACATAGTTAGTCTGCAATACTAAAGTCTAACCACTTATGCTACCAGGACTCTTAAGATGGGACTAGATTCACGGTCTCACAGTTTCTTACCAGATATCATAACCACAATGCCAAACTGGCTCTCCTCCCCTGTCAGGCTTCTGAAAAGCATTTTAAAGACTATATAAGTGAAAGATATATAGTGGAATGGATTAAAAAAAAGGGGGGGGAGTTGGATTATTTTTAAAAGGTTTTGAACTATATGGAATTAAAGATTTAGAATAATTGTGAAATTAATAATTTGATATATTGGAATGTTAGTTTATTAATAATATGCCTGATTTTTAGACTATGCTTAAAAGGTTTTGAGTAACAAGGAGTTAAAGATCTAGAGAAATTTCGAAACTAATACTTTGTTAGTATATTTTAATTTTATCTTTATGGAATATTATACCCTGTGCTTTTTCTGCGGAAGTTGGGGGGGTGGGAGGGTGGAAGGGGGGAGGATGGGGGGGAAGGGGAGGGGGTTGGGGGAAGGGGGGAAGGGGGGGAGAAAAAGAGAAAAATGTTTGTACTTTGTACTAATAAAACTTTTTGAATTAAAAAAAAAGCATTGAAAGCCTAACTTTTTCCCACAAACGTTAGGGTGGAGTGAGACTGGAGTACAATAACATTCTTTGTGGATGCATGTGTGTATAATGATTTAGGTGGGCCAAAAGGTTTTGTGATGATTGTTATGATTTTTACTGTATTTTAGTTTGTAAGCCACCTTAGGTTTATGGGGCATAACATGGGTGGCTATATAAGTCTTTTAAATAAACAAAACAAATAGACCTGTTGCCCATTAGAAGTAATTGGACTGCTGTCTTTGTCAGTCTTTGGTCATTCTATCTATATAGTATAGTATATAGCTGTGATGGCGAACCTATGCCACGTGTGCCGGAAGTGGCACGCAGAGCCATCTCTCTGGGCACGCCACCCATTGCCCATTGCTCTTCCCGGTTCTGGCGCACACATGCGCACTGGCCATCTGGTCTTCGCGTGCATGTGCATGCCGGAAACTGGAAGCTCAGCTTCCTGGTGCATGCATGGGGAACTGCTCTTCCGGTTTCTGGTGTTCCTCTGCATGCTCCCGTTTCGGCACTCAGTGCCGAAAAGGTTTGCCAACACTGGTATATAGCATAATGGAAGCTGGAATCTATCAACATTCAGAGGACTCCGGATTCTATATTGTTGACTAGATTCCACAAAACTCTCCATTCCTCATGACCAGGGGCGGGTTCCTAATTTTTTTACTACCACTCTGTGGGTGTGGCTTATTTTGTGGGTGTGGCTTGCCAGCCATATGACCAGGTGGGTGTGGCTTCTCGGACTGCTGAAGGGAGGGGAACTGAGATAGGTCCTGCTGCCCATCCCCCCTCCCCTCAGAAGCTCGAGAAGCCACAAACGTGCGAAAATGCCTAGGATCATCACCGCGCATTCGTGGCTTCTCGGACTGCTGAAGGGAGGGGAATGGAGATAGTTCCTGCTGCCCATTCTTTCAGCATCTTATGCACTCCCTCAGCCATCCTCCTCTGCTTGGACTCACTGTGGGGTAGGAAGGCAGTGCATGAGCAGTGCCGGAAACTCGGCTTCTGGGCATGCGCAAAAGAATTTTAAAAAAAAAATTCAAAAAAAAAATTCAAAAAAATGGCGGCGTCCAGGCATTGGCAACCAACCGCACCGGTACTGTGATGTCACCAGCGGGCCACTACCGGTGCTATAGAGTGGACCGCACTGGTAGGAACCCACCATTGCTCATGACCCCACTAGAAACTGTGATTCTATGGGGAGAATTGTTCCAATTCTCCAACAATTTTGTATCCCTCTTACACATACATCAGTTTTTGCAGATATATTCATTTAAATGTAAATATATTAAGTGAAGAGAAGATTTATACACTTTATACACTTATTAAGGAAGATGTTCCAGGTTTATAGTTGTTTATGGCCTTTATGTTCCCTGAGTGGTGTGGTGGTCTAGAGGTGGAGCTCTCACCTCACAATCAGGAAGCTCTGAGTTCAATCCTAGATAGCGGCAGATATTTCTGTCTGTGGGCGCAAAACGAAAACGTCTGCTGTGAAATCTGTGTATGTGTCAGGAAGGGTATCAGGCCAGTAAACACTCAACTCCATTCAGTCGCCCCGACTCCACCCTGATGCAAGGGATTACAGAATCATTAAAAGAAAAAGAAAAAAGATCTTTATGTTCCTCTCAAGTTTGCTGTGATCAAGTGAACCAACAAGGGTCTAGGCTTAGTAACTGATCCATCAGAAAACTCCATCAGCCTCCTTCTCTTCCTTCCAGGTCTATTAAGATTGCCTGTAAGATACTTTTTCCATTATAAGTATTATCTATAATTTCACTTGTAAACTTTATGTGTATGTGCAAATGTCAGATGAATTCAATTCAAATTTAGAGTGAGGTCAAAAGATAGAGGAAAGATGCAGCGGTACCTTCCTTAAGGATTTTTTTAAAAAAATAAATGTAAAGATATTTGCTTCATAAGTGCTTGCAAAGAAAATTTAAAACATCTATAAAGTCGTGGAAAGTTCATAACATGAAAACTATATTAAGGAAGCATCATCACCATTTTGAACTTTTCATTTTCGAGAAGTGGAATGAAAGGTTTATATATTAACTGGCTAACCTCCCATTTCCAAATTAGTTCTAAAGTATTAAAATAGTTGTGAACTGTAAATTAATAGCACATTTTATTGCTGTTTCTGTCTTACGCATCCATATTGTTTATTTTGTTAAAAGTAGCAAGCCTTAAGCATTTTAATTTTCTTGAATCATATTTGCACTGATTGAAATTCTCATTTGCACAAAAGAGCAATAGAAAATTAATTTAAAAACACATTTGGTTTCACATATGTTTTGCATAAAGCTGTTATTTTAAATTGGCTTAATTAGAGACATTTGTCATACTTACTGGAAACTGGTATAATGGCATGGTTTCAGCCACCAAATTTCGACAATGAGAAAGTAGAGTGAAAAGGTAATGTACTCTAAAATGTATTTCCCAATAGCCATTGGAAACTGATGAAAACTTATTGTATTCTGTTTAACTGGCCTTAAAATGAGTAAATAAATGAATGAACGTGCTTGTGTCATTTTGACTTCAGAGATGCAGTATATGGCCACAAAGGTGACTTTGCTGATTACATCATGCTTCAAATATGCTCATTAAAATTGTATATGACTGGTTGATTAGGTGCCAGTTAGTTACATAATTCTTTCACAGATTGTTTCAGTAAAGTTGATCTGTCTTCAACATAGTCTTTTAGGTCTCTTCGGTTCTTTCTTTGTTGTTGTAATAATTAAATCCACCCACTTTGTTGATGCTTCTCTTTCCTTCAAATTTTCCCAGCAATAAAGACTCTTTAGTGGAGTTAGATCTTCACATAATGTGTCCAACATATGATACTGAGCCTAGTGATTTGTGTTTCAAATGAAAATTCTAGGTTAATTTGTTCTATGATCTATTGGTTTATTCTCATGGCTATTCAAAAACTTCAATACTCTTATCACCTTTTGTCCCAAACATTGTTTATTTTTATAAAATTACCAAATATAGTCAAAATATCAAAATACACAACAATAACAACAATCCCCCCAAAAAGCTGTTAGAATATTCATGACTGGGAGAGCCAATGAATAGGCATAGCAACTAAGTCAGCCAATGGGAGCTAACCACTTCTGAGTCTGTGCAGAGAATCGAAACTGGAACTTAAGCTTAAGGCTGGGTGTGGCTCCAGTCTCCACTCTGTACTCTCCTCTCTGTACTCTGCTGCTGAAATGAAACTAACTGTTGTCTGCTACCTATAACTGCTTGAAGAAGAATCTATATTGGTATTGTAAAATTTACTTCATCTATATTCTTGTATATAAAGAAGTTAATGAATCCAGCTGAATCAGTCATCTGTGTGTGCTTCTGGAAATTTACCCTATTTTTCTGCAACAAACTTTAATAAAAGCAAACTGTAAAATTAAAACAAAAAAGGGGAAAGAGGGGGGGAAATGAACCCTCTTCCCAAAAAGAACCTTAAAGTTCTTAACAACGATGGTTTGAACAATGATGTTGAGATTCTCTTTCAATGCATGGAAAGTGTGGGTGTCTATGTGGGGAACAACAGGCTTCAGCTCAACCCTAGTAGATCAAGTGGCTTTTGGTTTTGGGACTCCTGGGGACCTTCCATCTCTTGTTCTGGGTTTGGTTATATTTCCCCAGATACTTCCTGTATTCAAAGACTGGGGAAACCTGCTTAATTGTTCATATCATCTCTCAATTGGGTTAGTGCAACACACTCTATATAGGGCTGACCTTGAAATGTATTTGGAAGCTTCAACTGGTGCAAAATGCAGCTGCATGCAAAATCAACAAACAAGAAAAAAGCCAAACAATGCATCACCAAAATGGAAGATTCAGATTGTAAAATAAGATCAGCGTGTTAGTATCAGATGCAAGCAATCTACAAGAGGGGAAGGAAAAGAAACTGAAGAACAAGAAGACAAAGTAAAGACAAAATCAAGGTAGCACTGGAAATAATAAATTAGCAAATATCAACCATAGCCAAGAAAATCTGCAGATATGAAGTTCCAATTGCACGCTATAAGTAGAATCTCCAATTTCAATCAAATTACAAATGTTTTTTTAATCATCAATGGAAAGTCAGAATTGAACCAGCCAACATCTGACAAAGAAGAAATAATGCAGTTCTGGGCATGGTTTTTGGACAATCCAAAGAAATACAGTAACACTGCAGTGTGGATAAAGGAGGTAGCGAAGGGGAAAAAGAAGTTGTAAGAACTTGCAATAACAGCAGAAATGGTGGAGAAAGGGGCAAGGAAGATCAAGAACTGCATCAGGTGAAGACGAACTGCATTGTTTTTGGTAAAAACTCAGTGCTAAGCAATTGAACAAATACTTCAACGAGATGAAATTGAAGATAGGTTAACATCCAGATGCTCTTCTGGAAAATAATTGTTATATTTTCAAGATCATATTATGGAAATTAGCTGGCTTTATTCTTTTGCTTTAGCTTAACTTCGAACTTGCACATGAGCAATGTGTTTATTCTGCCTTGATCTATTAATATAGTCAATATGATTTTTATGTGCTCCATCTGAGGATGTCCATGCATATAGGCATTATTCGTTGGTTTGAAGAATATATAGAAATGAAGAAGTGATTGAATTGGCAGAAACTAATACATCGTTCTCCTACTTTATTTTAGTTTCCTAGGCAAGTCCAACTACATTTTTGCTTTTACTATTTTCAGTCTCAAACTAGCAACACATCTTACTTGCACACTCTGTCAACCTCAGATTGAACTTGCTCATGAAACTCATCAACTTCCCCTTATTCTGCATCAGTGGTTGGGATGTAAACATGAATAACTGTCATGTCCAGTTCCAATCCATTTCAATTCATTGATGCCCAAGATATCAATCTATAGTCAATTTATTTTATATTTTACTGTCACAAGCTTTTTCATGTTCATGCTACTTAACATGCCATATTTCCACTACATTTCCACCTTTGCAACTTCAGTTTTTCTTTTCCTAGAAGGTAACTTGAGACAGTAGGTATCTAAAAGAGTATAATCTACTGCATTGTTAACACTATTAGTACTCTGAAAATCCCCAGCTTTTTCTCAATAGAATATTCAGTACAATTCCACTTCATCTGGCATCTTTATTTTAACCATTTCTACCTTGCCTATCCATGTGTTTTCCCTGGTAAAATACAGGTGTAGTTTACCATTGCCTTCTCCCATATAGTATGAAAAATGCCCTTTTCACTTTCATCGAAGTGGTCATCTGCTTCCAGCACCTTTCTATAGAATTCCTTTTCAATATACAGGCCTGCTTGCTTTAGCTCTCTTAGGTGACCCTACTAGGAATGTACACTCTGGTAATATACTTCCAGCACGTTTGATTCATGCCTCTCAGAAACATTGCCACCTCATTATCTGTCCAAATAACAGGACTTGAAGAGAATGGTTGTATATTATATATTGATAATCCAAAAACTATGCATTGAGATTATTGGCATAATCTCCATCTAAACCAGATAAATCTGGAAATTACAAAGTCTTGCCCTACTTCATAAATCTGAAGTTGTCAAATGCCCTGGGATATATTTTGCACTTAACAATTCCACTTAGTTTTTCATTGGTGTTTATAATGCATTTGCTGCATTTAATGTAGAGATGAGTGTAGGTTATTGTCAATTATTGTCAACAATACGGAAAGCCTATCTTGTCATTATATTGACCAAACATCCTATTCCTCTGTTCTATTTAAGTTTAAAGGTTACTTGCTTTACTCTCTGTGTATCTAGGGTAAAGGTTACTTACTTATTCAGCTCTTCTATTGTTCTAGCTAAGAGCAAAAGGTTAAACTAGCAATCATGCGCTCACCTGCTTGCTTGCTTGATATAATCTATCTGTATGCTGTATATTAACCTGTTACTAGTTAGCTATCTTTGGGGTAAGTCAATCATTGTAATTGTATACACAAGAAATTTGTTATAAAAATAAACGCAAGTCCGAGAGAGGCAGAGCTTCTGAACACAGGAGCTGCTCAGCCCAGAGAGATTTCATCCTAACTCAGACAAGCTTTGCTCAAGAAATCATGTCTCTGTGTCTATGATTCCTACAGATGAGCAACCACTTTTTGTCATGCTGAGGTAATACAAAGTTGTAACTGGGTAGTAAAAATGTTGACTTTTGTATGAGGATGGTTAAGGGCAGAGGTGGTATTCAGCTGGTTCGGACCGGTTCGGGCAAACCAGTAGTAGCGACCTGCTGGGTGGTCCGGCTCTGGCGCTATGCCGTCCTATTTAGGCACGTTTTGAAGCCGCATCCATGTGTGCAAGCCACGCGTGTGAGCGAAGCACATGCCCAGAAGGCCGCGCGCTCACATTTGCGAACCGGTAGAGAAAGTAAGTGAATACCGCCTCTGGTTAAGGGGATTTAAAGATGGAAATTGGCTGTTTTGCTCCCAGATATCATATGTATTGTATTTGGGGCACTTTGGGAGTCACAAATAGGCAGGAGAGCTGTATGTAATCCAACCTAAAAGGATGGAGGATCAAGGAATAGTTCTAGATTTTTAACTCTATCAATGTATAGTCTGATATTGTTCCTATAGAGTGCAAGTTGTCCACACCATTCCAGTCAACCTACTCTGCTAAAAGGGGAACAAAATAAATGGATAGTACACTTTTTGTTTCTACCAGTGTACAATTACAAGTTGGTGAGGTTGCCAACTAGCCAAAAATACTTTAACATACTGTATTTTGATTTTTTAGGAATAAACATTTGAGAAAGTTGGGCAAAGAACTTTCAGCAGAGACTGAAGTCTTCAGAACAGAGGCTCTGCTCTGCAGAGTATAGTGGTTCTAAGGAATTGACCTACAACTGTTCCAGCAAGCTATCCATAACTCAGGATCATCCAAAATTGCATAGAAAGAAAGTAGCTCTTTAAGAAAATAATATTCCAGGAAGACTAAAAAGCCTGACAGTTGCTTCAGGCCAATCCTTAAACTGCTTAGCTGTAACTAACAACCTTGAACGAAAGCCAGCAAATATTAGGCCAGAACTGGCAGTACTCTCTGTATTTCAGATCTTTTTGTACCTTAACTCATAGGGATGACCGAAACCCTGTTAATATCAAGACAGTGATGGATTTCAAAATATTGAGACTATTCTTTCTTTGACCCAAAGTAAGAGTTTTGGCTCAACAGTGTACAGGGATGGCAGCATATTGGATTTGCCCCTTATGTAATTAATGTGTAAGACTCCTGTCCCCATGCTTTGCCCTCAGAGACTATTGTCTTCCTTTCTCCACTTAGTTATGTTGGAACACCCATTCATTTTTTCACTGACTACAGTTCAGACCTTTTTCAATGAAAAAATAAGATTTAGTCTATTTGTTCACCAAATTGCAGAGTTACTATTGGGAATTACTTTCTTACGATCAGCATCACTCATTTAAATATCCTATTAAACATAAATGAATTATTTTGTAACTTTGTCAAAGTAGTGGCACTTCAGAACCTTCTCAACCATTTCTTGATCCTGAGGAAGAAAACTGAACCTTGATATAGAGTTCTTCAGTCCAAACTATTGTCAGATAAGATTGCTGCACAGAGTATTGATACAATACAATGTAATAATAGTTATTGTGTTTTTTTATATTTTATCTTTATATAAAATGACATGGCACAATTGAACTAACTACATGCTATCCAGGAATTCTGGGAGTTGTAGTCCCAGCAAATCCAAAGAGTACCAATTTAGCAAACTCTCATGTAATGAGTTCTAAATGCAATGTCAAAGCAAAAGACATTCTGCAGCACCTTACTAATATTAGCTTTTTCATTTTGATATTTTGAAATCAGAAACCTAAAGAGATGGCATGGCTTTGTTTCTTTCCATTTATTAGTTCTAACTCTTATTTCAGAAAAGAGAATTTGAAACCTACATCACATGAGGATTGCTCAGTGTATGATTCATACCATGAAAAGCCTTTCTTGTTGCCTAGGCTTTATAAAGTGTAAGCAACTTGTGCATTCAAAGCAAAATATCCTGCATATAAAATATATAAACAGTGAAAGGATACTATAGCCACTTTGTAAAGTAATTGAAAACAAATAAAAATTTGAACTAATGTTATAAAGATTATATTAAAATTATACCACATCCATTAGATAATTGCTTTAAATATTATCTTCGTTTGTAATTTATACATCTTGCACATGTTATATTATACATCTTGCACATTTATCCATTATTTCTTTGAACATATTTTGCCTTAATGTAACTGATGCTATTGCACTTAATGAAATTCTTGCAGTAATTTGTTCTGCTAGGCTTCTTAGCCAATGAATATTTTAAACTAATATTTTTTTGACTACTGTTTTCTAACTTACTATTCTAAGAACCAATTTTGTGTAATGGTAAATACACCAGGCTAGACCCTGGGAGATTGTAAGTTCTAATCCTACCAGCACAAAGCCAACTGGATGACTTTGGGCCAGTTATTCTCTCTGAGTCCTAGGAAAGAAGCACTGGCACGCCACTTATGCAATCTTGTCCAAAAAATACTTGTCCAGGCAGTTGCTAGGAGTCAACACTGACTCACAGATACCTCTCTCCCTCAGAAAATTAGTTAACAGTCATTGTAAATGTAGCACGTTTAAAATATCAGAAATAATCAAAATAATATTTGTAACAAAACACTTTAATATGAAATTGGAATTTTCTGTTAAAAATTGCAATTAGCAAATAAAGGATGAAATCTTAATTTCTGATAATGAAGAATGGTTAGGAAGAGCTTCAGTTCCTTTCTTCATGCAGATCCATTTTTGCAATTCTGGGCTTAGATACAAGTCACTTTCCAGCATGATTTCTTTGTTAGTTGATTTGTTTTACTTCTCAAGTATACAAGAGCTACATTTCTCTAGGGTGATGTACAAATCCTTGTTTTCATAGACCGTAACACTAGAAAAGTAAGCACATTTCTTAGAAATCAATGTGACAAGACAAATAATGTTCTTTCATGTACACAACTCCAAAATCTTTTAGCCATGGGTAAAAGCAATGTGTATTTGTTGCTGCCAAGCCAAGCTGAACCTCAATATCCCACAGGCTAAAAAGAAAAAAAAACCAAGACTAGCTACAGATGAATTGAAATGTGGTTAATCGGATAAAAAACAAGTCCCTTCAAAACATTCATTCTCTTTCCCCTTCTCCTCCTCCTCCTCCTCCTCCTCCTCCTCCTCCTCCTCCTCCTCCTCCTCTTTCTCATCATCATCTGACTTGCAAAAATGACTTCTTTTCAGGTTTTGTCTTAATGAGCATTTATAGGTCAACCTATATCAGTACGTACTCTGCACTTCCAACAAGGACATGAGGCAGCAATCCTACTTATGCTTATCAGGAAGTGGAAATGTATTCTTAAGGCTAAGAGGCTGTGGATTTTGACTCAAATTCCATAATTTTGCTAGACATTAGATATGCTGCCTTCGTGACAAGTAAAGCAATAGCAATAGCACTTAGACTTATATACTGCTTCATAGTGCTTTACAGCTCTCTCTAAGCGGTTTACAGAGTTCAGCATATTGCCCCCAACAATCTGGGTCCTCATTTTACTGACCTCAGAAGGATGGAAGGCTGAGTCAACCCTGAGCCGGTGAGATTTGAACAGCTGAACTGCTGAATTATCAGTCAGCTGAAGTAGATTGCAATGCTGCTTTTAACCACTGCTATACTTCTACTAAAGAATAGAAGTATAGTGGAGGAATTGGTTTCCTGATGCATTTTTTCCAATCAGAGTGCTACAAATGGAATAGAATCACAATATGGCAGAGAAGCACACATACCGTATCCTATGTTCTCTTTTGCCATCTGTTAGGACTGAATAAATCCTCCCAGGTACTGGGTGCTAATATAATGAACCCCACAAGGAAACCTAACTATGATGTATTATTAAAGGCAAACTGTGAGAGAACACTAACAAATCTGAACAAAACATCAAGTATTTTCAATTAAGCAGAGCATATTAAATAATTAAAGTAATTCTTAGGCAAATTGCTCATCCTGTTGCTTTTTTTAACTATTCCAAACTAGCTCTGGAATCCTAAAATAATTTGTGCTTTCTTTTATTAATCTATTCCTACAGTTAAAAAAAATAAAAATGGAAAAAATAAAAATGAAACTAGTTCATTTAACATATACAGTATTATTCAATGTTCCAAATTTGATTTTCTCCTTTGCTACATTCTGTAGTTTTAATAATAAATCCTTCACTTTTATTCCAGCTGACTAACACATTCAGTCCAAGTACTTCAGAGTGGAAGCAGATCTTACGGCTCTCATTATTATTTAATAGCTAATGTAAAACACATATTTGGTAGAGAATAAGCTTCAATTAACAAATGGGAGTTTTTTTGGTGCAGTGGTTAGAATGCAGTATTGCAGCCTAACTGCCGACTGCCAGGAGTTCGATCCTGACTGGCTCAAGGTTGACTCAGCCTTCCATCCTTCTGAGCTTGGTAAAATGAGGACCGAGATTATTGGGGGCAATATGCTGATATTGTAAACTGCTAATTATAAAGCACTGTGAAGCAATATATAGATCTAAGTGCTATTGCTATTGCTATTCTTCCCAAAGATGTATATAGGGTTGCGCACTTTCAGTTTTCATTGAAAAACTCTTGCAATATTGAATTGTAATTAAACCTTGTTACTGGATTATCACCTCTCCCATAATTTTAATTAATGCACTAGGTGAGCAGCTTCTTGGAAAAGACAAATGTTGCCACCATTACACATGCTTTAGCCATTTCTCAATTTATATTATTACAATATAGTACAATATAGTACTATTTCTGGTTGTGGATCTGTTCTGGAATCTATATCACTACATTTTAAAACCTTTGTACACCATTAATTAATAGTTATTAATAAACCAACCCATTGGCCAACAGATTCTAAACAACTTAGAGTAAAACAACAAAATAAGAAAACAGAATATTCACACACACACACACACACACACACACACACACACACACACACACACACACTTGAAAACAAGTTATCCTGCTAACAATAATCAGGCTCATAAAATTAAAAGCATCATTTCTATACAGGACATTCCTGATTGCAATAATATACTCCTGATTATACATAGACCATGTAACAATATTATTAATCTCCTAGTGTATATAAAGAAGCAAGACTACAAAACAGATGTAAATTACTGAAGGGCACCTAAATACGTAACTCTATATTCTTGTGGTAAATGCAGTCTTTGTAAAGATTTCTACATTAAAAGAGGTAGACTTCAAGCTCTGTTAGTAAAGCATTATTTTGAAAAGGGTAATACAGAATATACAGTTTTGGTGCACTGAGAAATGAGGAGAAGGTTAGGAAACTTTAAAAAAAAAACCTCTCTGAAGGAAGGAACTATTGACCCTAACCATGATCCCTTTTTGATTTTAATAAGAAAACTAGCAGCAAAATATGTTATGATTATGAAAATATAGCCAGCTGTGCTTGCCATTATTTCTATTTTGAGGTAGAGCTAATGTAAGAAATTTTAGTACTGTATTCCTCTATGCTATAATAACATACACCTGAAACAATTATGGATTAATCCAGTAACCATAGTTCAAAGCTGTCATCATTATAGAATGAGGCACTGTAATAGGGGATAATTATAGATTGGTGGCCATATCTACAGACACAATCAAAATATAAAAAAGATATGGAGGAATATGGAATTCAAAAGGTACCACAACAATTAAATATAATATTGATGGGGAATGAAGAAAAATTTATAACAAAAACTAATAGATATTTATTGGAAGTAGATATGGAAGAGGAAATTGTGAAAGGCTCGATGATCGCATGGGCACAAAATATCGGACGTAATATAAATTTGGAGGAATGGGAAAGGATATGGAACAGGAATTGTAAATTAACATTGTCGACTGCATTTAAAGAAAACTGATATAAAATGCTTTATAGATGGCATTTAACATGGCAAGACTAGCGAAAATGTATATAAATATGAAACCAAATTGTTAGAAGTGTGAAAGTAAGGAAGGAACCTATTATCACATGTGGTGGCAATGTCCTAAGGCAAAGAAGTATTGGGAACAGATAAGAAGATGGATACAAGAAATAATAGGAGAACAAATAGAATTCAAACCAGAATTATTTTTATTAGGAATAATTGACAAAAAGATAAAGAAACAACTCAAGTACATCATTTTTCAAATAATAACAGCTGCAAGAATGGTATACGCTCAACACTGGAAATCGTAAAATACACCAAATGACAAAAAGATAATAAATAAGATTTTAGAATGTGCAGAAGCTCACATTGGAAATGGATATAGGCTCACAATGGAAATGAAAGGCAAAGAAGAAACGGATTTTTATGAGGTTTGGAATAAACTGTATGATTGGTTAAAACAGAGGAATAAAGATGTATAGAAATAAATGTAAATGTAAATAATTAAACTGTAAATAACTAGGTGAAACATATGACACAGTACTATTAAAAATGTTTATTGATTTGTAAGTTGAAAAAATAAAAAATATTAATTAAAAAAAAGAATCAGGCACTGAATTTATAATCTGTTTTTGTCTATAGATCCTGTAATTGCACAGGATCTATTGTTTGTCTCTTGAATTATCAGGTTTGTGGGTTGAAATTCATGGTTTAATTGTATCTTACTATTTTTGCTCAAATAAGCCATAATAAGACACTGAAAAAAATAAATGAAACTTATCTGGTTTGGATAGTGTTTCAAGATAATTTCTAAAGCAGTGGTGCCATTCTGTTCATTTATGACAGATCAGATTTCTATAGATTGGATTTTTATTATTTCTTTACCAGTTTATTTGTGGCCAATGTCCACATTTTAAAAAGAAAACATAAAAATAAAGTATTAAAATTTTATAGAACAACTAAGGTTTATAAATATATTCAAATAGTAGAATAATAAAATATTCATAAACAGTGAAGCAGTAGACTAATTTTTCTTCTCGAATAAAACAAACATAAAATGACATGCCATCCCCTGCTTGATTAGAACATAGAAGCTAGTGAATATAATGAAAACTGGAAAGAAACTTCCAGATGAATTAGGAAGTGATGCTTGAATTCTGACTACTTTTTTTTCCCTGGCTTTTCTCAAATTTTTGAGTTTCTTGTCTAGACAACTCCCTCCTCTCTAGAGGTCCCCAAATCTGATTTCCTTACTGACTTCTGACTGACTCCCTTTTTCCAGGTACAAAATTGGAAGAAATCAGTTAAGAAAACTAGAAGCAGAGAAAATAAGATCCATGGAAATGGAGACCAAGGTAGCGATTAAGGGATGTGATAAAGTAGCAGCTGGCAGACAGCTTGGAGTCAGTAAGGAAACCAGAATTGGGGACCTCTAGAGGGGAGGGAGTTGTCTAGACAAGACAGTCAGAAAGACTACAGAAGCCAGAAAGAAAATTAAGAGCCAGCAAAGATATAAAAAGTTGTAGATACAAGATAACCGCCTGCACAAGGGAGAAAGGACTAGAGTAATAGTTTTACCAGAAATCAATGACTGTGAACAAGGAGAAAGAAGAGGAAAAGCTTAGTCTAAAAAGGGACAACCTAAAGAGATAAAGGGAATGAAAAGCAAAACTTTAAAGCAATAGAGACAGACTACTTGTGGGTAAACAACAGGTAAAAGGGGGAAAATATGGGGATTTTCTCTCTGCCACAGGTTGCCTACTTCCGGCAGCTGGAAAGGAGAGCAGGACGTCTTGGGGGCTGCGAAGTTTTCAGCAACACAGCATGGAAATCACCAGAGATTTGGGAAGCTGATCAGAGGACAAGCAGACCAGATTTAGATGAAGCAGTTTGAAGAAGGCTAATCCAGGAGTAGGGGTCCTACAACCAGAACAGATAATCTGCTACATGAAGATTTTACAGAAGCAACTGTTGCTATGGGCTTTTTCCATAAGAGGCTGTTAGTAGCACTGGTTTGTTAAAATGCATACTGTGCTTTAAGGAGATTCCTCTACCTATACTGTATAAGTGTTGGCTCTGAGCAAACCTACTTACAAGACCCAGAGAAAGCCATGGGTCTTGCCAATACGGTCAGTGCAGGGGTGAAATCCAGCAGGTTCTGACAGGTTCTGGAGAACCGGTAGCGGAAATTTTGAGTAGTTCGGAGAACCGGTAGCGGAAATTTTGAGTAGTTCGGAGAACCAGCAAATACCACCTCTGGCTGGCCCCAGAGTGGGGTGGGAATGGAGATTTTGCAATATCCTTCCCCCAGGAGTGGGGAGGGAATGGGGATTTTGCAGTATCCTTCCCCTGGAGTGGGGTGGGAATGGAGATTTTGCAGTATCCTTCCCCTGCCACGCCCACCAAGCCACACCCACAGAATGGGTAGTAAAAAAATGGATTTCACCACTGGGTCAGTGGTTTATTTATCATTTAAAGTTATATTTCTACTGCATGATACTGCATGTGTATCTCTATAATTGTTATTCTAGTGCAAGAAGAAAAAGTGTCCTCTTGTCATAACTAAAGTTTTAATATTGTTCCAGTTAGTGTCTCGGGAGACAGGGAGAAAATTACCCTTTATACCACTTCCACCCCACTGGTTGGAAACTTGGCATTAAGTTTATTTGAAGTGAATATGAGTTGGAGAATCCTAAGATCTCTGGAAAGCCCACTCCTTGAACTCAGAACAGTTTCTGTGTTAAAGCAGAAGCTGGAAATAATATTAAGAATCTTTTCATTGCTTCTTTATCACACTAATAACAAGACTTAGAACATTAAAAATGGAAAATATCAGTTCCCAGGGGTCTTGTGAATTAAACTGTTGCTAGGAAACAAAAACGAGTGTTTCTTTTTAAACTTGCCCAGTGTGGCTCTGCATATGGACCTCAATTAAGGCTGAACATCAATAATAATAATAATAATAATAATAATAATAATAATAATAATAATAATAATAATAATAATAATAATAATAATAATAATAATAATAATAATAATAATAATAATAATAATAATAATAGTGAAAAAACTTGGTTATGGTTAACATCTGGTACTTTAAAGAAAGAAACAGAATCATTGATCCTGGCCGCACAAGAACAGGCAATTCGTACAAATGCCATAAAGGCCAAAATTGATAAATCTTCAAATGATGCTAAATGCAGATTATGCAAGGAAGCTGATGAAACTGTAGCCCATGTGCTCAGCTGCTGCAAGAAAATCGCGCAGACTGATTACAAATTACGACACAACTCTGTTGCACAAATGATCCACTGGAATTTATGCAAAAATTATAACATCCATACTGCTACAAACTGGTGGGAACACAAGCCTGAAAAAGTCACTGAAAATCAGATGGTCAAGATCTTGTGGGATTTTCGTATACAAACAGACAAGGTACTGGAGCATAATACACCAGACATCACGCTGGTCGAGAACAACAAGGTGACTATAATTGACATTGCAATACCAGGAGATAGCAAGGTCGATGAAAAGGAACACGAAAAAATCGCAAAATACCAGGACTTAAAAATCGAAATCCAACGATTATGGCACAAACCAGCAGTGGTAATTCCAGTGGTAATTGGAACACTGGGTGCTATCCCAAAAGCACTGGAATTACATTTAAAACAGCTCAAAATTGACAAAATCACCATCAGTCAAATGCAGAAAGCCGCACTGCTCGGTTCTGCACATATACTTCGAAAATACATTACGACTTCCTAGGCCCCTGGGTGGGGCTCGACTAGTAATCAATGCCAAATCCGGCGAAACAACTGGCCACTGTGATACAATTGTATAATAATAATAATAATAATAATAATAATAATAATAATAATAATAATAATAATAATAATAATAATAATAACAACAACAACAACAACAACAACAACAACAACAACAACAACAACAACAATAATAATAATAATAATAATAATAATAATAATAATAATAATAATAATAATAATAATAATAATATTGGGGCTACCCTTGAAGAGTATTCAGAGACTCCAGTTGGTGCAAAATGCGGCTGCGCGTGCTGTGGTGGGTGTGTCAAGATACACCCACGTTACACCTATATCCGCCAGCTGCATTGGCTGCCCATTGGTCTCCAGGTACAATTCAAGGTGTTGATCATCATCTTTAAAGCCCTACATGGCTTAGGATCAGGTTACCTTCGGGACCGCATTCTGCCTCACACTTCCCTTCGACTGGTTAGGGCCCACAGAGTGGGTCTCCTCCAGGTCCCGTCAGCCAAACAATGTCGGCTGGTGGGCCCTAGGGAGAGGGCCTTCTCTGTGGGGGGCCCCGTGCTCTGGAACCAACTTCCCCCAGAGATCCGAATTATCCCCACCCTGCTGGCCTTCTGAAAAGCCGTCAAGACATGGCTCTTCCTGCAGGCAGGGGGTTGAGACTAGTTCCATCCGAGCTCTCCCCTGTATGTATGTTGCTGAATATCTTTTTTTTAACTTTTTTTAATCTTTTAAAATTGTTTTAATCGTTGTTTATTGTTTAGTGTTCTTGCACAATGGTGTATGCCGCCCTGAGTCCCTCAGGAGTAGGGCGGCATAGAAGAACCTAATATAAATAAATAAATAATAAATAAATAAATAAATAAATAAATAAATAAATAAATAAATAAATAAATAAATAAATAAATAAATAAATAAATAAATAAATAAATAAATAAATACAACAACAACAACAATAACAATAACAATAATAATAATTTATTGTCACTGTACGTATATACACAGTACACCCATACAACGAAATTCACATAACACTTCAAGACCAGTCCCAACACACATAGCAATCCCCACCCGCCACGAATTCCCACCCTGAACCACTCAAACATCCATACAAAAGACCAAGTAATACTATCCAACAGCTCACTGATGGTGACCCTTCAATTCATTTTTAAGTGCAATTATAGCTCTAGGATAAAAACTATTCAGAAAGTGTGTGGTCCGAGTTTTGATTGTTCTGTATCTTCTGCCAGAAGGCAACAGTTCAAAAAGATTGCAAGCAGGATGAGAAGAGTCTCTGAGAATATTGTGCAACTTCCAGAACAGCAAGATGCAGAGATATCGTCCAGGGCTGGTAGCTGGAGCCCAATGATATTCTGGACAGTTGTAATTATTGTCTGTAGAGCTTTTTTGTCTGCTGCAAAGCTGTTTCCATGCCATGCTAGAATACCATATGTCAGGACACTATAAACATTCATTTGATATATAAGCCTATAATGGTGTCAGTAATACTTCATAAACATTCTTAATAAACATTCACAGAATATGCTAAAAGTTAATTTCTATTGTTATGTCCATTCCAAACCGCAACCGAACAGCCATTCTTCAATGCATATGGAACCTCTAATTTAATAAGAATTATCAGGGACAAGATCAACTACTGTCAAATGTATCTGGATTTTCAAAGAAAATACACATCTATAGTCTTACCTACCAGAATATGAATCATATCTAGGAGTTCCCTTTTTTGTTGTTCTTAGTTATTTAGATATCCAAAGTAAAGGGAAACTGCACAAGCCAGCCCACAGATATTCTTCATTACAATATTAATAAGACTAGGTGGCTCAGTGGCTAAGACACTGAGCTTGTCGATCAGAAAGGTCGGCAGTTCGGCGGTTCGAATCCATAGTACAGGTCTCCTGCGTGAGCAGGGGGTTGGACTAGATGACCTCCAAGGTCCCTTCCAACTCTGTTACTGTTAAATAAATATAATAAGTATACAACTCCATGACCTAGTAAATGTTTGCCAAGAAAAATACCTACCTACTCTACTAGGAATCATGGATTCACATAAATCCACTCAATTCTCATGCCCACATTAGTAGGTAAATTTTTGTATTTTGTATTTGTTCCAGAATGGGATGCGGTGGCTCAGTGGCTAATACGCTGATCTTGTCGATCAAAAGGTCGGCAGTTCAGCGGTTCAAATCCCTAGTGTCGCATAATGGGGTGAGCTCCTGTTACTTGTTCCAGCTTCTGCCAACATAGCAGTTTGAAAGCATGTAAAAAAAATGCAAGTAGAAAAATAGGGACTACCTTTAGTGGGAAGGTAACAGCGTTCCATGCGCCTTTGGCGTTTAGTCATGCTGGCCACATGACCACGGAGATGTCTTTGGATAGCGCTGGCTCTTCGGCTTTGAAACGGAGATGAGCACCGCCCCCTAGAGTTGAGAATGACTAGCACGTATGTGCGAGGGGAAACTTTACCTTTATTTGTTCCAGTGGTTCAAAACAAACAGGTTACAAAATACTTGAAAAACTAGAAATTCCTAGAGATAATAGCATAAATGGTAAAGCATCTGACTTTGTGTATTTATTTAAAGTCTGATGCACCTATTATGCACTGCATATTCAAACAAAGTTAAGTAATGTTTCTCATTCTCTCAAAAAATCCATGAAGGATTGGGGAACTGATCTTATTTTTTTGTTAATAAACATGTTAATGAAGTAAGGTTGAAGATTCTGCTCCACTTTTTTTCTAACCTTTAAAAAGGTGTTCTTACACAAGACTTTCCTTCTCCTTTACTTCTGTTCTGGAATGCTTACATGACATGTAACATTGTCATACGAATAATATAAGAAATGCTGGACTGCTGTACCTAATGCTTGTCTTGCTAAAGCTTTCCCTGAGTGAAACTCTCAAGATCTGCTTCCAAAAATATTTGTGGTAAAATTATTTTACCTTCCTAATGCTTTCTGGCAGGTGTTTAATATATTTTTAACAAAACATTTTGACAGCTGAAGCATTGGGATTTACTGGCAACCTAGTAGGCTGTTGATGGATGGATGCTGAGTAGAAATTGAAAACATTTGACTTCAGAAAATATTGTGGCTGTAGCACTGACAGGACAAGAAATAGTTTATTGTCGGATGTTCTGGTTCAATGTAGGCCATACAGTATCAATGATTTAAAATAAAACAAAACCAAGAGTTTAGAAACAAATAGTAAATAAAAACCTACATCAGAAGTGTCAAACTGGTGGCTCGCGGGGCAGATGCATCATAGGTAGATCATTCCCACCCCGGCTCCACAAAAGCAAAAAAGGTCACAATACGTGATGTGACATTACGTGATGCGATTGAGTTTGCACCCGTGGCCTACATCACTGCCTTTTCATTACTTAAAGTCCTAATGGGTATTGAAACACTACATTAGTACACAACTACATAACTATTGATTTAATAACATTCAGTGAAAAAAAATGTCAAGGGGCTAGAATTTCTCTTGTCCAGGATCTGATACCCTTGACTTGATACCCTTGAAGAGTATCCGGAGACTTCAGTTGGTGCAAAATGCGGCTGCGCGTGCTGTGGTGGGTGTGCCAAGGTACACCCACGTGACACCTATACTCCGCCAGCTGCATTGGTTGCCCATAGGTCTCCGGGTCCAATTCAAGGTGTTGATCATCATCTTTAAAGCCCTTCATGGCTTAGGACCAGGCTATCTCCGGGACCGCATTCTGCCTCATACTTCCCTCCGACCGGTTAGGGCCCACAGAGTTGGCCTCCTCCAGGTCCCGTCAGCCAAGCAATGCCGGCTGGCAGGCCCCAGGGGGAGGGCCTTCTCTGTGGCGGGCCCCGCGCTCTGGAACCAACTTCCCCCAGAGACCCGAACCATCCCCACCCTGCTGGCCTTCCGAAAAGCCGTAAAGACATGGCTTTTCCTGCAGGCAGGGGGTAGAGCCTAATTCCAGCCAAGCTCTCCCCCGGGTATGTCTGATGATTTTAATGCTGTATTTTTAATTTTTATATTTGGTTTTAGCAATTTATTGTTGGTTATTCTTGTATTTCTCTCTTGCCTCGGGAGTTGGGCGGCATATAAGAAAACCTAAATAAATAAATAAATAAATAAATAAATAAATAAATAAATAAATAAATAAATAAATAAATAAATAAATAAATAAATAAATAAATAAATAAATAAATAAATAAATAAATAAATCTGCTGTCTTAGATGCTTACTGGACTCCCCAGCAGACTGTAAATTTGGCAATTGGGTAAGCCAACTGAGAGCAGCTGAAATAAGAGAGCATCCCAGGAAGTTCTTTGCCAATTTTATCTTAAATCTGAAGCTACTTTAGTTACACCTATTTAAAAAAGGATTTCGGATTTCCTCACACAGTGCTCCCTGCTAAAGTAAAATAGTGAGATTATTCCAGCTACCAAATTATTCATTAAACACAGCTATATTCCATGGGATGGAGGAAGCTTGAATTAATTAGTGAGGTTTGGTATGGTTTGGGGATAAAGGTCCTGGGACTTGTTTTTAAAATGTAGTAGATATACCATAAATGGATTATTTCATAAATGGACAAAGATTTATAATCTGTAGCCAAACCAAAATAAAGCATACAATGCAGTTATCTATGCCATAAATCTATTTAGTTTTATGATTCAGAAATTCCCACTGTAATGTTATCAAAGATCCCAGTGCATAATCTTACTGTATATGCATATATTCCCACACAAGTCTTTGAAATCATCAGTCAACCTTAGCCTAACATATTTCTGCCTTCCTCTCCAGTTTGTCCCTCAGAATTCTGACTTTCCTCCAAAGGAAATTTTTGACTGCCATTTCTAAAGCGATTGGCTCATGAAAATGTAGAATTTTAATTAAAACATGATTCACCATAATAACTTGAAATGTAGGACATGGAATCTGTCTGTTGCTTTTCTCTCTTTTGTGAAGAACTAATTAGAGCTATTACGTTAAAAAAAGAACATTTTTCCTGGTTTTCTACATGAATGTTACAAGTTACATGTTTTTATTAATCCTCCAAAAAGCTGCACCAAAAAGCTGTCTTTAGCCTACTGCAAGAGCTATGATTTCAAAGCACAGAATAAAATGGGAGCAAAGAGACTTTAATGTTGCATCCCATTTTGTTTCTATGAAGATACCATGAAGCCAAATGAAGAATAGATTTTCGGCAGGAGTAGGCATCAGCTTAGAATGTTTCTGAATAAATGCATACATTCTTATTATGTTTTCACTATGACAACTGTTTTACAGTCTTTTCACATAATCTACGGAATTTTCCCCAATGATTTTCTATTCCAGCAGTCTAATATTATATTTTATCAGCAGTTAGACTGTTTTATTGGGGTTTGTATTAGTATGGTTAGCAGATTTAGGCCATTATAATCTTACAGTATTAATTTCATTATGACTATAAATATATTATGGTATCTATTTTTATTTTATTCTAATATTATTATTTTTATATATTATATTATATATATTATATTATTTTAAAATTATTCTTTTATTCTTTTAACTGCTATCTACTTCTTGGTTCTTGATTAATCGTTGTTGTGGGTGTATTATAAATAAAATTAAATTTGTTAGTTAGTTTGCATTTATTGATTTGCATCTTGACTTTTATCCCCCAAAAAAACTTTTAAAAATAGGAAACAAAAGAAGAATTCAATTGGTATGAAAAATGCACTTTTCATTATTGGTTTCCATAGAAAAACCTGAATTAGAGTAAGATTTCTTTAACTATTATTACAGGGCTTTCATTTCCTAAGACATAATTAGTGTATTAGCATTCTCTAATATCTAAGGTCTAGAAAAAGCAAAGAAAAATTCTTAAGAAGACAATTTATCTTCCTTATCCTAAAAAGCGAATTAGATCATTTAATTCTTGATCAGCCATAACAGTAGCTATAAAATCCAGTAAACTTGTCATGTCATAGCTCCTATTAAAATATCATTAAAGATCACCTGGCATATTTATTCAATATGTTTATGGACAATTTATGGACAACTTGGCTGGATTATGTGCTTAAGACTTCTGCATTTATATCTTTTTATTAAGGTGCATATTTCTTTTTGCTTTTTTTCCTAGTAGAGCAATGTACTTCAATGTATCAATGTAAGATGAAGTGAAGACCGTAATTAACATTGGCCCATGGTCAACAAAATGGAAAATATACTTCACATTATGCATTTTGATACAAACATTACAAATTCTCTATTTCCATGTATAGAACACGAGGCCCTGAATCCAGTATGAATTGACCAATGGATTAAGATTTATTCATTCATTCATTCATTCATTCATTCATTCATTCATTCATTCATTCATTCATTTATTATTTATTTATTTATTCATTTATTCATTATTTATTTATTTATTTATTTATTTATTTATTTATTTATTTATTTATTATTTTTATATGCTGCCCTACTCCCTGAGGACTCAGGGCAGCGTTCCGAGGGAGTTAATTTTTCTCCCCCAAGAACCAAGAAGGGACAGTCGACATAGTCCTTAGGGGGCAATATCCAGAGCCACTCAGTCTTGTCGGGGTTAAGCTTGAGCCTGTTCCTCCCCATCCAGATCCTGACATCGTCCAGGCATCGGCACATTACATCCACTGCCTCCCTGAATTGAGACCAAAGATCAAAGAAAACCAAATTTATTCAATTTATAGTCACAGACCAAAACACAAAAAGAAAAATGTTATTGTTGATTTTTAACCTGACTAAAAGAAAGGCTGGCTTTGGAAAGCGCTGGCTCAATGGCCTACAGAAATGGTGATGAGCACCACCCCCTAAACATGGCTACTACTAGTAGAGTAAAACATGTAGGCTCACCTTTTAAAAGAAAAGGGGAAAAATGAAGAACAGCTAGAATTTTATCTATCTTTTGCTGGATAAGAATTTATTTATTTATTTATTTATTTATTTATTTATTTATTTATTTATTTATTTATTTATTTATTTATTTATTTATTTATTTATTTATGAATAGAATAGAATAGAATAGAATAGAATAGAATAGAATAGAATAGAATAGAATAGAATAGAATAGAATAGAATTCTTTATTGGCCAAGTGTGATTGGACACACAAGGAATTTGTCTTTGGTGCATATGCTCTCAGTGTATATAAAAGAAAAGATACATTTGTCAAGAATCATGAGGTACAACACTTAATGATTGTCATAGGATTCAAATAAGCAATCAGGAAACAATCAATATTAATATAAATAGTAAGGATACAAGCAATAAGTTACAGTCATACAGTCATAAGTGGGAGGAGATGGGTGATAGGAACGATGAGAAAAACTAATAGTAATAGTAATGCAGCCTAGTGAATAGCTTGACAGTGGTGAGGGAATTATTTGTTTAGCAGAGTGATGGCGTTCGGGAAAAAACTGTTCTTGTGTCTAGTTGTCTTGGTGTGCAGTGCTCTATAGCTACATTTTGAGGGTAGGAGTTGAAGCAATTTATGTCCAGGATGCGAGGGGTCAGTAAATTTATTTATTTATTTATTTATTTATTTATTTATTTATTTGTTTGTTTATTTATTTATTTATTCATTCATTCATTCATTCATTCATTCATTCATTCATTCATTCATTCATTCATTCATTCATTCATTCATTCATATAAGCCGCCCAACTCCCGAATTGGCTTCTGATCTTAAAATATCACACATAGGCAGCAAAGATCATTGGTGAACCAACTGTAAATATGTGTTTGTTATCAGGACATACTTCATGATGATCCAATTTTCCAATCCAAAAAAATCCAATTTTATGTAAACAAAAGCCAAAAATCCTGGAAATTTAGTTATTTTCAGTGCAGCAGAATATGACTTTTGTGAGAAACCTGGAGCATCCGGTTAAATTCAAATTATAAAATTGTATCACAAATGAAGCTGAATATATGTGTCCCAGGATAATGTTGCAGGATCTAATCTGGGTTGGTCACCAGGACCAGAGGTTTTATCTTTTGAGCTTTCAGATTTGTGCTGGAGCCCATCCTCAGGGAGCTTCTCACTAGCAGAGTGGGTCATACACTCTCCTGGAGAGAAGTTCCTTGAGGATGGGATCCAGCAGGAGTCTGAAAGCTTGGAAAACTAAATCTCTGGTCTCGGTAACTGACCCTGAATGGATCCTTATAAAAATCTATCTCAATTCAAATCAGAATCAGATTTTGTTCTAAATTGTAAGATTCTCTTAGTAGCAGAGGTGGGTTCCTGCCAGAGCTGCCCGGTACGCAGTTCCGGTAGGGAGCGGTGGATTCTGCAACCGCTCCAGAGCCCTCTCTGCCGGTCCACCCGGCGCGTCGCCATTTTTTCCACTGATTTTCGGTGATTTTGGGGCGATTTTGCTTCTGCGCATGTACGGAAGCAAAATCGTGCCAAAATCTCACAAGGGGACGCATGTGCGCATGAGATTTTGGTAAGATTTCGCCTCTGTGCATGCATGGAAGCAAAATCGCGCCGAAATCTCTCTCGCGCGCGCGTCCCCTCGCAAGATTTTGGCACGATTTTGCTTCTGCGCATGGGGTGCATAGCGAGTGCGTGCACCCCAAAGCGTGGAGATGTGCGCGCATGGCTCCGGCAGCGAGGTAAGTGAGCAACCTGCCCCTGCTTAGTAGCTGTATATCACAGCTAACAAAACATTGCACCATATTGACAGAAAATAAATTAGTAGTAAAATTGTTAAGTGTAACAAATACATAGATTGTTTGATAACTTGTAATAGTTAATTAGCACAGTGTTCTAATAAGTAAATAAAATCGCTAGGGAAAAGTAATGCACTGACAAATAATACACATGATTCAATCATACATCCTTAAAGCTCTTTCATTGATTTCAGCGAGCTTCTCAAGGATTAGTTTTGGACAGATTATTTTCTTTGTTTCTGGATTAAAACCTCCATGGTTTAAAATACAGCATTTTAAACAAATGGCCAAAATGTTTCCTGATTCAAGTAAATCTTCTTTATACATGCAAAAGCAATAAACCCCATCATGTAAGAAATGAAATAAAAATGCTTTAATCATAGGCAAAAATAGTTATCAGAACATGAACAATCAAGAACAGAAGTAGATTAATGGACCAGTGTTATAATCATTTTACAAGTGTATAGTAATAGAAAAAGTAACTAAGGCCTTATATTTTGTCTGCTTATAATATTATATTGCTACACTATTAAAATTTCAGCCATAAACTTACACTACGAGCGTAATCATAGAAATATTGGAGCTTAAATCAAACTTATTTTCAAAGTCACAGCAAGATACATTGTCTATTGTGCGTGACTGAAAACCATCTTTCTCTTAAGTTTTTGTAGAATTGTTATTAAGAAACTTCCTGTTTCTCACATTTGAAGTTTTGCCATTATGACTGTGATCTGATACCATTTATAGTTTGATTGTTTAAGGTACAGCAATCAATATTTTAGGCATTTTATCCTTCTGTTTTTTCTTCCATTGATCCAAGTTTCCATTTTTGTCCTGTCCTCTCATAAGGCTCATCACTACATCTTTAATGAATCTTTTGTATGTTTGTGACAGAGGAGACTTAGAGCAGAAAGCAGGGTTGGAAAGATAAAACCATGAAGCAATATCATCAGCAAGATGAATCTAAAGAAAATTTAAAGAATGTAAATGAATGTAAAGGGGAAAAAAGGATTCACTTGGTAGAGAAATTTAAAGGAAAAACAAATTCCAGAGTAATATTTCCTAGTGGCTTTATTGAAGAAGGCATCCTAGAAAGGAAGTTTTGTTACTATTTCTGCAGTTTGTTTTCTGCCTTTGAAGTCAGATCAGTGGTGGGTTCTTATCAGTGCAGTCCACTCCGCCACTCCGGTAGGGGCCCGCCAATTGCGCAATGGCTCCGGTGCTTTCTTTGCCAGTCCGTGCACGCTGCCATCTTTTTTTTTTGGAATTTTTCACAGTTTTTGGCTCTCTGCGCATGCGCGGAAGTGAAATTGCGCACCGGTAGGAGAAGGTAAGAGGAACCCGCCCCTGAGTCAGACCCAGACTGGCTTTGCATCATTCAGAAACTTGCACAATTTATCAGAATAAATTGGTATGAAAGGAAAATATATTTGTGATATCATTGCATTCAATATCTCACAAAGTTTGGATGAAACAAGGGAATTGGATTCAATTCATCTTTATAATAACTGGAGTCAAATTGCAAAGAGAAATAAGTGAACCCAGATATGCCTTCAATTTTCACCTTTTTTTACCCTAGTCCAATCTCTTCACTTTTCCTTCTATATATTCATTATTTCATTATTTCCAGTATTCCCCATTTCTTTTAACATTCAGGCATCTCACAATCCAGTTTCTTCCCTTTTGTATTTGCATCAAAATATCACACACAGGCATATTAGAAGCACAAGTTGCGTTGTATCATCACAATGCATGTGTTGCCAATTGTCCCTCCCTACAGATACCTATAGGTGTGAATAATGATGCTCATATTGACTCTGAATGAAGGAACATTCAGTAGTTATGGGGTTTCCAGATGTCCAAAAGGGCCCTTAAAATTCATTCAGATGAATGACATCATTCTGAATTTTCTCTATTTTCTTTCCTTTTCTCAATTTTTTCCTTCACTACAAACATTTCAGGAAGATAGGGCTGGAAGAGAATGTTCATCTGCTCTGAAGTTTTCTTATCTCTACTCAATGCTGTAAATGTGATTATATTTTCTGTCCTGTTGATTTGTGTGGGGCAGTGTGGAGGAGTTGGACTATGATAGTAAAGAGAATGGAGACATGGATTATGGCCCTCTTGCACATAAAAGCTTCTTGGAGGATTTACTGCAGCTAGATTCAGCCCAAGCACCAGTGTAGTGTAATGGTGAAAATGTTGCACCAGGATCATTGAGACCCAGTTCTCCCTAGTGGGTGGAGCTAGCCTCCAAGAATGGGATGACACATTCCACAGCCAATCAGGACTGAGTCTGCTATCATATAAAAAGCTGCCCTCCATTGCTATTCCCCCTCTTTCGACTCAGTAGCAGTCAAAAGGACTTGTGTATTCCCACTGCTTATATATCAACTGTCATTCTACAGGCAGGTATTGAGGCGGGCCTGAAGCAGGCCACTGCCACAGCTCCTTCAGCTGATCCGCCCCAAGCCACTCCACCGCAATCCCGCTCAGCCCCAGTCGCTGATCCAGGACTCAATGGGGGAGGTGGCGATGATGACCTGCAGGGTTCGCCCATTTCCTTGCGTGATCCGGATGACCTGGCACAGGACATGGATCTCTCAGCTGATGAGGACATGGCTCCCGAGGCCCCGGTCACCACAGGCCTCTTTAACCCCTCCTTATTTAAGTCCCTCCTCCATAAGGCCAAGTCAGCGGCCAAGGTAACCTCCGCGGCAGTCAAGCCCACGGAGGAAGAGGCAGAGGACCCATTGTTCGAGGAGACCACCGCCCAAGCGGAGGTCATTCCGGCCCCCCATTTATTCGTGGATTCCGTCCTCAAACAGTGGACCACTCCTTCCACTGGGGCCCTACCATCCACGTTGGACAAACGATTTTTTAACGTCGACCAGGCCTTAGCGCAGCATCTCCCAGTCCCCCCGGTCGATCCACCTATTAAGGCCCTGTATACCTCGGCCCAGATGCCGGGGGATTCGGAGGAACTCCTGCGTCCAGAGGACTGTCGCACGAACAGGCTCTCCAACGCGCCCACCAGTCTGCCGCCTGGGCCATTCGGGCCTCCGCCACAGCGTCCTTCTTCTGCCGGACTTCGATTCGGTGGCTGAAGGCGCTCCAGGACCACATACCGGCTACTGATTCCAGAGCAAGGCAGGATATCAACAAGCTGGTAGCTGCTGCACAATTTACATCCGATGCCACCTTGCAGGCCACCCGATTTGCAGCACGGTCTATGGGGTCATCTATCGTAGCTCGTCGCATGCACTGGCTCCGGAGCTGGCCAGTGGACTGCAGACACAAGTGGCGCCTGGCCATCGCCCCTGTAAAGGGTCAGTCCCTTTTTGCTGAGGCCTTAGATCCTTATCTTGTCGAATCTAAGGATAAGAGGAAGGTGCTCCCCAACTGCACACATAAGGCCCAGAACAAGGCCGCCTCCTCTTCCTTGGCTCCGCCCTCCTTCCCCAGACGCAACTATCGACAACCGGCGTACACAACTAACCGCCAGCAGTCAGGGGGAAGGCAAGGCCAGGGTCAAGACAAGTCTAAATCCGACCAAAGTAGCAAGTGGCCTTTTCGGGGTGCAGGCGGGCGCCCCTTCCGCCGCTACAAGTAGACGAACCCGGTCCTCCCATTGGGGGCCGCCTACGCTTCTTCGCTAGGCGGTGGGAGGACATAACAACAGACGCATGGGTTCGCGAGACCGTGTCATCGGGTCTCGCCCTGGACTTTATCTCCACCCCCCCGGGGTTCTTCCTGAGGTGCCCCCGATCCTCTAACCCCCGGAAGCGGTCCCTCATGTTGACCGCCATCCGGCACCTCCTTGACATCGAGGCGATCCAACCAGTGCCGGTGGACCAGCGGGGCCAGGGCTTCTATTCCATCTTATTCCTCGTTGAGAAGTCCTCAGGCGGGTGGAGAGCTGTCCTTGATCTAAAGCGTCTCAATAAATACTTGTGTTACAAGAAGTTTAAAATGACCACCTTGCAGTCCATTATTTCCGGTGTCCAGGAGGGGGATTTCATGGCATCCATCGACCTCACAGAGGCGTATCTCCATGTTCCTATCCGGCCCTCCCACCAGAAGTACCTTCGGTTTGCTTACTTGGAGGAGCATTACCAGTATTTAGCCCTTCCATTTGGCCTCTCCTCCGCGCCCCGGGTGTTCACAAAACTGCTGGCGGCACTGTCCGCCCATCTGAGGGCAATCCCGGTTAGGCTCCAGTGTTATCTGGACGACATTCTCGTCCAAGGGTCATCACTTCCCCAGACCAGGGCCGATGTTCAGCTCACACTGGACACTCTTCGCCTTCATGGCTTCTCTGTTAACCTTGAGAAGAGTCAGCTGTCACCCACAACTAGAATCACTCATCTAGGGGCAGTCATTGACTCTCTGGAATGTAGGATTTATTTGTCCCAGGAACGACAGGATAGCCTGTCGGCCCTCGTGCGACGGATTGAGGGTCTCGACCGGGTTCCAATAAACCTCTTGTCCTCCCTTTTGGGCAAGATGAACTCGGCAATACATATCACCCCCTGGGCTCAACTACACTCCAGAGACCTTCAATGGTTTCTCTTACTGTTTCAGAGAACTCAACGGATCACGTCTTCGGCCAAGGTGCACCTCCCATCACCCGTCCGGCGGTCCCTACAGTGGTGGCGCTCTCCGGCCCTGACCAAAGGGAGTTGCTTCAACGAACCCCCGAGGGTGACCGTGACGACGGACGCCAGCTTGCAAGGATGGGGCGGACACTCCTTGGACCAGGTGGCTCAGGGAACCTGGACACCATCAGAGGCACAGCTCAGTATCAACTTCCTCGAGCTGAGGGCAGCATTCCTCGCCTCGCAACACTTCGGAACTTCCCTGACGAACCGCCATGTGCTCCTCCTGACCGACAACGTGACGGCGAAGGCCCACGTCAATCGGCAGGGGGGCACGGTATCCCGGGACCTGATGGCAGAGGCCAAAGCCCTTGGCCTATGGGCGGAGGACAATCTGCTGTCCCTTAGAGCGGAACACATCTCCGGGGACTCAAATCGAACTGCGGACTGGCTCAGCTGAAACAAGGTGGATTCGGCAGAATGGAGTCTACATCAGGATCTCTTCCGGGACCTCTCTCTCAGATTCGGCCCTCCGCAGGTCGATCTGTTTGCAACTCCCCTCAATGCGAAGCTCCCGCGATTCTTTTGCCGGTATTACGCTCGCGGGGCAGAAGGGGTGGATGCGCTTCGTTGCCCCTGGCCGAGGGGTCTCCTCTACGCGTTCCCTCCCCTGCCCCTCATTCCGCGGGTGATCCGCAAGATTATCTCGGAGGAAGCGGAGGTGATTCTCCTGGCTCCTCATTGGCCGAGGAGGACCTGGTTCGCGGATCTCAGGTCGCTATCCATCAGCCCTCCTTGGCGGATTCCGCCGACCGCGTCGTCGCTCTCCCAGGGGTCAGTGATGCATCCAGATCCGCACTGGTATCAACTGACTGCCTGGCACTTGAGCGGCGCACGCTGATGCTCCGCGGTGTTCCAGAGGACGTCATCCGCACCCTTCTCTCGTCCCGTCGGGAGTCGACGATCCGGGTCTACAACTCCACCTGGAAGGTGTTTTGCAACTGGTGTGCGGAGGCCTCCCTGTGCCCTGTGGACCTCTCGGTCATTCAGGTTCTGCGGTTCCTTCAAGCCGGTCTGGTCAAAGGGCTGGCGCCGAACACCTTGCGTCGGCAGGTGGCAGCGCTATCCACGGTTCTATCCTGCCCGGGGCACGAGCCCTTGTCCGGCCACTTCCTTGTTCGACGTTTCCTCAAGGCGGCTGCCAACGTGGCCCCACCAGTAGTACATCGGTTTCCCACCTGGGACCTCCAGAAGGTCCTGTTGTCTTTGACCGTCTCTCCATACGAGCCCTTGACAACGGTACATCTTCGGTTTTTGACGCTGAAAGTCACCTTTTTGATCGCCATTACGTCGGCAAGGCGGATTTCCGAGATCGCGGCCCTGTCCATCCGAGAGGATCTTTGCATCTTCTACCCAGACAGGGTCGTCCTCCGCACGGACCCGACGTTCGTACCAAAGGTGAACTCGCACTTCCACCGGGCCCAGGAGCTGATTCTTCCGGCGTTTCACCCACATCCTTCCACGGCAGATCAGCAGACATGGCATACCCTGGATGTCCGTAGGGCGGTGGAAGTGTATGTCCAGCGGACGGCTTCGTTTCGTAGATCAGAGGCCCTCCTCGTCGGGTTTGCCTCACCTTCCGTCGGGCAGAAGGCATCGCCGGCGATGGTGGGGCGCTGGATCCGCGAGGTTATCGCAGCAGCCTACAGGCAACTGAGCCTTCCGTGCCCCAGTCCATTGACAGCGCACTCCACCAGGAGCGCGGCTACTACAGCGGCTTGGACGACACGCGCCTCAATCGAGGAGGTGTGCCGGGCAGCGACCTGGTCCTCCCCGAAACCCTTCATACGCCACTACAAAGTGGACACCTTCGCCTCGGCAGATGCTGACTTTGGCCGCCATGTGTTGCAAGCAGTAGCTCAACCGGCGGACCTGGGCATTACAACATCATGCCCCCCCTAGGGACTGTACGGCTTTGGTACGTCCCATTCTTGGAGGCTAGCTCCACCCACTAGGGAGAAAGGGCGTTGTCTTCTTGCTGAACGCCCCTTCTCGTAGGGTGGAGCTAGCCTCCAAGTCCCTCCCAGATGGGGGGTGTATCAAAATTCGGGAATACACCGTGGTCTGCTCCTGCCCTTCGTCTCAAGAGGGGGAATAGCAATGGAGGGCAGCTTTTTATATGATAGCAGACTCAGTCCTGATTGGCTGTGGAATGTGTCATCCCATTCTTGGAGGCTAGCTCCACCCTACGAGAAGGGGCGTTCAGCAAGAAGACAACGCCCTATTCATGTCTACTCTACTCTGAAATTGAATGAATTACTTGAGATTAGTCATTTTCTCCTGGTTGCTCCACTTCTAGTCCAGATCCCATAAACTGAATACCCAAGAAGAGCCTTTGGGGTGATAAATCTTTGCAGTTGGGATGATAGATTATAAATTAAACCATTATTTTGCAGGACTTATTTCTCAATGGTTCCTTAGTATTACGCTAAGGATAATTTTCCAATAGTGCCTCAGTTTTGTTATATGTTACTTTTATAATTTAGGTGTAATTAAAAGTGGCTATACATTTGGTTGTATTTGGAGCCAGTCCAAGGCTTTTTGAACTCTGATCTAAGCCTTTCAACTAATCTACTATTTGAATGTTTTTAACAAGAACAAAAGTGCAGCACCTTCATATAAGCAAAACAACACAGACCAAGTGACTTATACAACTCTGCCTTCCCCCCAAAAAAACCCTCTCACTCTCTGCAACCCTCTTCTTCTATTATTGAGCTCCTAAGGTAGCTGGCTCAATATGCCTGATTATTGTATGTGACTGTAGCTTACCAAAGTACTATTGTTTTTTAAGTGAGATATTTGATCTCACTAAAAGCCTTGTTTCCACATCAAAAGTCCAACAGGAGTCCTCGGATGCTTCATTTGAATTACTGCTCCAAAAAATTGTCAACTCTTTTGATAAGAGACAGTGTGATGAGAATAAAAGGCACAAACCCTAAAATGCAATATATCTGCAAAGCTCCTGGATTCAGTTAAGCAGCATACAAGTTTAGTGAACTCTTTAATTCTTCCTTCTAGTCAAGCCAATTGACTAGAAACCAAGCTCTATAGATAAAAAGACTGTTCTGGTTAACTGGTTTTACAATACATTTCTCCTAAACTTGCTTACTCATAACATCAATGTATATACTGTAAATAAGTAAAACTACACTGTGATTGTGAGCTTTTAAATAACTAATAAAAAGGTTTTTATGTACTCAGCATGACTATCACTTTATTCTTTGGGTCAAGGGGAAAAATTAGGCTGCAGCAGAGCCTCAGTCTAATGAATAATTTCTTCATTTCATCTGTTTGCGTCCCTGTTACAGGCAGAGCAATAACCCAGACTACAAACAAAATTGCCTGCATTGCATTCTTAATCTTTTCATAATTTTGAGCATGTTTTCCAAGTTCTTTCTAGCATATTTAACCTCTTTTTCAAACACTCAAGCATAGGTGACTTTAAAATGGAAAATCTGTCTTCTTAAGATAATGATAATTAATACAGGAGATGGAAACAACCCTTATACAGGCTTTACTTAACAGATTAATTGCAAAGAATATTTGAGGAAAAAAAGAAGTATGATACTTGTTACTTTAGAAAAGATCTGACAGACAATTCAGAAATACCACTGAGGGAAGAACTTGGATAATTTCCATTTCTCACTAGATAATTGTGCAGTTCCAAATAAGATGTGACTAGTTGGGTGAAACAACGTTTAGCAGATTGTTAACTATGATTCACAGAGTTTCTTTCTCAAAAGAGGGCAATCTCAGTACAGCCATTCACTACAGTTCTTTTTCATTAAACTCTTTGAAAAGATATAACTGGTCAGATTGACAGATGAGCATTTAAGGTAAATATATTTTCACACTGAAAATGTCAGTAGCACAATCTGGTGAACCATAGTTGTCCCACTCTTGCCCACCAAGCAGCTGTTCATCGTGGTTAGCATTATCATATGTATGCCACACACACACCGTGTCTTCATTCCCAACCTTCAGTTCTCTTGATGCTGGGGGCATGGTTTGTACCTAAAAAAAAAATAGAATTCAGCATGCAGCGTATAAGCACAAGAGACTCTTTATTCTTGTTCTCAATCTGAGCTGTCTTCCTTCGCCTTTCCTGGTTGGTTGTCATAGATTCTATTAATGAAACCTATTGTCAACCTTCTAAGGTAGTCCAGACATGAAGCATATCCTAAAACAGTGATGGCGAACCTATGGCACGGGTGCCACAGGTGGCACGCGGAGCCATATCTGCCGGCACGTGAGCCGTTGCCCTAGCTCAGCTCCAGCGCGCATGTGCGTGCACGCCAGCTGATTTTTGGCTCGCGTGGAGGCTCTGGGAGGACAATTTTGGCCTCCGGAGGGCATCCGGGGTGGCGGGGGGAGTGTTTTCGCCCTCCCCAAGTTCCAAGAAAGCCTCTGGAGCCTGCGGAGGGCAAAAAATGGGCCTACCGGGCCCACTGGAAGTTGGGAAATGGGGGAGTGGGGGGGTCACGCACTCATGCAGAGGGGGGTGGGTCAAGTGGGGGGCTTTGAATTATGGGTGTGGGCACGCACAAGCGTGCGATAGCGCCTGTGCGCACTATTTTGGCACCCGAGGGAAAAAAGGTTCGCCATCACTGTCCTAAAATATTAGGTTTATCTTTATTGTAAAGTTACATTAACAAAATCTTGCAAGTCTGAAAGTACATCTCTCCTTCCTTGCATTTACAGTCCATGAAACACACTCCCTCTCCCTCTCCCTCTCCCTCTCCCTCTCCCTCTCCCTCTCTCTCTCTCTCTCTCTCTCTCTCTCTCTCTCTCTCTCTCTCTCTCTCTCTCTCTCTCTCTCCCTTCTACGATGCCATACTTCCCTCCTATCTTCCAAGACGATTCCCTCATATTGTTGCAGCCCTTCTGCTCCAAGATTTGAAAAAAAGAGGCAGGAACAGGAAGGGAGTCAGATTAGAATCATATATTAGTAGGATTCTGATAGTGCTTTTTCCAACTAACTTATGCTATTATTATTCTAAATAATCCTTTATAATCTCCATGCCTTTAATCAAATTTGCTAGTCAGAAAATGCTATTAGGCCTCTTTTAATTTGGGGCTACCCCATGTTAGAACAGCTCTTCTTCTATACGTTCAAGATTAGAATAACTGAATTATAGACTCATAAAATTGAAAAGGCCATTTAGGATATCAAGCCTAACCCCTGCTTGTTGCAGAATTTTGAAACAAAGATTATTAATTATTACTGTTAAATTGGTGGCAATTCATAGATAGATTTTCTCCTAAAATAAAGAATCCCAGATAGGTGGTTACATAGTTTTCATCTGAACACAAACAAAGAAAGGAAACCCATCACTTCTCTAGTTAATTGGCTCCATTGTCAAACCAAATTTATTTATTTACTTATTAAACAATTTTAAATAGCCGCCCAACTCATACATAGATGATTTCAGACGGCTTACAAAATTATAAGATGGCAATCACATAGTAGTGTTAGTTGCTATTGCTGTTTGTTGGTACCAGTGAAATGGAAGGAAATCTTGGTACAACGAAAAGTTACGAGTTGAATTCTCCTAAGCAATTCTTTTATCTATCTCTTTTCCCTTGCTTACAATCCATTTGAGCCAGACTCCACCACTTGGGGCATCCATCAGCTTGCAATGCTCAGCCTATACAAGAAGTGGCAATGGGATAACGAAGATTATCCCTGTAAATTAATAAGAAAAGGAAATAAGAGTAACAACATAGAGAAGGGAGGAATGGAAAATGTTAATACACTTGGGATGATACACATTTATAGGAAAAAGGTGAAAGATTCTCAATTCAATGAATTCTGCCTTATTAGTGACAGATTCATCCTAGGGTAGCTCTTTCATCTTCTTTTTGGAAAATTCAACCAGGGTAATCCTATCCAGGGTCAGACTGAACACAGATGCAAATATTAATTTATGTGACTTTCATGACCGGTTGCCTAGCGACCATTCGATGTTCCAATGGATGGTACTTATGTCCTGGATTCAAAGTTCCAATGGTTCCCTTGCAGTCACATGACTCTACTTTGGGTGCTTGGCAACCAGGCTGCATTTGTAACCATTTGCAGTGGCCTGCAGTGACACGACTGTGTTTTACTTTCAGTTTTCAGCAGACCTATGCTCATAGCAAACCACTGATTCGCTTAATGATCATGGCATTTGCTTAATGACCACTGCAAGAAGGTCATAAATCAAACAACTTTACGACTGTCATGACTTACAATCATGATAGGCAGGCTCCATTATGGCCATAACTTGAGAACTACCTGTATATAACTCTAATATGAACCGAGCGAGATCCAACAGCCACACAATCCTCTATCCTAAAGCAACTGCAAGTTACACTGAACCTAGAAACTGTACTTTTTGTTCACAAATCTATCTACATTATTTTGAATATCATTTGGAAACTACATTTTGTCAAAATGTGACTACTAAAGCTTTATCTGCCAAGGCCAATATTTACAGTACATAGAATATTTATGTAAAACAGTTTTGGCCTTTTCTATCATAAAATTGCAATATATTATCTCAATACTGGCCTCTTCACTTTCAAAACAAAGCACTTAGTCAACTTTTCCTGATACTTGGAGAGGGAATCACTTTAGAATATCAGAGTTATAATTCAGATATGTGTTCTCAAACTCTGATTCACAATTATGTGCAGATTGCAAACAAGGAAGGGGAAGACTTTGAATTTTTTAATACAATTGATTAGGCTTATGCAGGCAAAATAGAAACACTGTCAAATGTTGCTCTTTCCTCCTCATTTTGCCTCTGCAAGGGAGTGCTGTCAAGTTGGAGAACTCCTATTATATATACATGAAAATAGAATTATTGTTTTAAAATATATTTCTTGTTCAACCCTAATCACATGAAATCACAGCTTTATTCATGAAGAGGGATTGCAAGTTTATTTATCCTTTGGGGTGTTGTCGTATGCAAAGTTTGAGATCTCCTTGGCTAGACCAAAAATTGGAAAACTTCCCAGCAGAAAGCATTGGCAAAGCACTCTTGTAATATTGTGAAGGACATTATATATCAAACTAAATAAGACTTTAGAATGGCACATTAGCTAGCAGTTGATTTCTGGGCAAAATCCTACTTGCTGTTACTGATAAAGAAAACAATTTAAAGGATTTACGAGTTAAATGGCATTAGCCGCAATCCTAAATTCACTATTCAGATGGAATTGGGTTGATATAATCCAATTGTAGGGGCATATGTACACAGAAAAATTGGAAGAAATATTCACCCATAAACCACTGTTATGCACATTGGGTCTATTCAAAAAGAAAAGAGCCGAGGTGGCGCAGCGGTTAGAGGCAGGTACTGCAGGCCACTTTAGCTGACACTGATCCGCAGGTCAGCAGTTCAAATCTCACCGGCTCAAGGTTGACTCAGCCTTCCATCCTTCCGAGGTAGGTAAAATGAGGACCCAGATTGTTGGGGGCAATGTAAATATACATTGCTTACTGGTGTAAACCGCTTAGAGAGTGCTTGCACTGTGAGGCGGTATATAAATATCACAAAATAAATAAATAAATAAAATAAATCAATAGAAGTCACAGTATTTTTAATAGAATTAGAGCCCAAGCATCACCATTTTTCTGGAAAAGCAAGTCTATTGCAGTATTTTTGGCTTACCTACTGTAATGCGTGGGAAATATAACAACTGGTTCTCACAAACTATATTGAACTGGCTTAATAATACCCCAGTTGTTTACAGATCTGCTTCACATAAAATTTTAATTATGCTTGTAAAAAGACGTTTGTTTTCATTAGTATAATATTTTCAATCTGTAGTGTTCCAGTAAAAATAGTTGAAAAGAATTAGATCACTGAATTGAAGATGTACATTTTAAAACTAATTAAACATGTTTATTGGAAGTTTGTCATAGTAAGTCTTATATGCACATAATCAGACATTTAGACAGATGAACAGTTAATGGCATCATAAAACTCCACACGTAGTAAAATGCTTTTATTGTCTTTTCTCTGTCTTAATTTAACAGATCTGAGCATGAAATTGAAAGCTATACTACACTGACAGCATTTTCAAAACAATATACATTGCCCTTGAAATATATGGTTAATGGTTGTTGACTAATAATAAATGAATGATTTGATATATTATGTTAATCGCATTGAGGAAAAGAAGACATATACTTCTGATAAACAGTTAACAACTGGTTCTAAAATGGACCAAGCTGAAATAGTATTAACAGCTTACCGGTAGTTTTCAATAAAATGGAATTTATTATCTTGCACTTGGCATTGAAAAACTATTATACTTGAAAAATGACTATGCTACTTATCAAACATAGTCCCTTGATTACATCAATATTATAATAGAAAAGAATAGGTCAGGGTTGTACTATAGAATCCTTGGAGCATGTTTGTTTGTTTGTTTACAGACATTACTTGACTAGGTAACATCAAAGAACTACCAAGGCAAAAACCATGCCCCCACTAACACTGGCATGGCTAGCTACTGTATGTACAGTATGTATGTATGTATATATGTATGTATGTATGTATGTATGTACTGTATGTATGTATGTATGTATGTATGTATGTATGTATGTATGTATGTATATACCAGTATGGTTTTTCCCTTGGTAGTTCCTTGATGTTACACACACACACACACACACACACACACACACACACACACACACACACACACACACACTATAAGTATGGTATTTATAAATCATAAACTGTGTTATTTATAAACAATCCCAACATAGCAATAGCACTTAGACTTATATACCACTTTCCAGTGCTTTCCAGCCCTCTCTAAGCAGTTTACAGAGTCAGCATATTGTCCCCAACAATCTGGGTCCTCATTTTACCCACCTCGGAAGGATGGAAGCAGTGGTGGGTTCCTACCGGGGCTGTGCAGGACGCCGCACAGATAGGAGCCCGGCAATGATGTCATTTTTAGGCGCTTTTTCCCGTCTTCTCCGCGTCCTGAGCTGTCGGAAAAAAGCCCTCCCACCTGCCCTTGTTTCAATACCGACCTTTATTCTTCCCACGAAGCACAGCTGAGAAGCTCCTCAGCTGTGTTTCAGCTTGTAATGTCGTCCAAAGCATGCGCGGAAGTGAAATCGCCCGATGGAACGCGAGTTCACTTCTGCACATGCTCATCAATAGCAAAAATAACCAGAACCCTCCGCTGGATGGAAGGCTGAGTCAACCTTGAGCCTGGTGAGATTCGATCTGCCAAACTGCTGGCAGCCGGTGATCAGCAGAAATAGCCTGCAGTACTGCACTCTAACCACTGCGCCACCACGGCTCTTACATGCATTAAATTATATTATAATATAAAAAAGGTTTCTGTAAGCTTAATGCTTAATCAACTTTTGTGTTTCTGTAGGGCATTAAGATGGTCACTGTTAAGCCAATATGGGGTCTGAATGATTTTGGTGTGATTCACAGAAGGCAATTCATACATTCTTGTGGCTTGCCAAGTTAGGCAGCTGGGTCTGTCAGAAGGCTGGCAGTCCATGACTAATCACAGCTACATAATATGCCAAACTGTTTTGCTGTGTCACTGAAATAATTCATGATGTTATAGTATTCGTAGCATAGCTACAAACTTTGCTAGACAATTTCTGGTAAGAGAATGACAAAGTGCACAGTTGCCCCATAAAATTAACTTATATAATGAATTCTCTCTTCACACCCATTATGTAATTATATGGCATTAAAACTGCAAGATATTCTTGCTCCCATAAATCTTATAATTTATTGTTCCTAATCATGATTCCAGGTAGAATCTTATATTGCCACACAACCAATAGGCTTTGAACAACCCACTCAAAAGAAAAAGACTATACAACAGCAAACAGTCAAGTGCATCTGCATTTATTATATAGTTCCTGTAAATAATATACAGGCTCAGCCAAAAAGGAAACACAACTTATAGAGTCATAGTTGCCTCTCCCTTTTCACTGTCAGACAGGTAAGCAATCTGATCAGCTACTTGGTTGGAAGCAGAGAAATGAGGAAACAGGATTTCATTTCACCAGGAAAGGCAGGGGAGTATATAGGAGATTAGAGTCTCTCTCAGAGATCCTTCATCTATCTATCTATCTATCTATCTATCTATCTATCTATCTATCTATCTATCTATCTATCTATCTATCTATCTATCTATCTATCTATCTATCTATCTATCTATCTATCTCTCTCTCTCTCTCTCTCTCTCTCTATCTATCTATCTATCTATCTATCTATCTATCTATCTATCTATCTATCTATCTATCTATCTATCTATCTATCTATCTATCTATCTATCTGTCAGGCCTGGAAGCCATCTTGGGCATTAGATCCTCAGGCCTGCCACATTTAGTGCTGTGGAAAATTGGGAGGGGGAATTGTATGGAGCTGGGAAGATATATAGTCATAATAACATTCCTTTCTCCAAGAGTCAAGGACATTCTGCCCTGCACCTGGCGGGGTGTGACTGGGAGGCATTTCCAGTTGGGACGGTGCCTTGATTGGGCCATGTGATGGACATGTGGGTGCTGGGGCAGGGTCTTGGACTTTCTTTTGGGTGGGGAAAACCTGGAAGCTTTCAGATTCGGGTTTTCCCAGATGTGCCAATATGACATCTCTAATAAAATGGAACTTTGAGGAACTTCAAGCCTCAGAGTCTTCTTTCATTGGGGTGTTACTTGGAACCCTGACACTATCTATCTATCTATCTATCTATCTATCTATCTATCTATCTATCTATCTATCTATCTATCTATCTATCTATCTATCTATCTATCTATCTATCTATCTTATCTATCTATCTATCTATCTATCTATCTATCTATCTATCTATCTCTATCTAGCTATCTATTTCTATCTATTTCTATCTATCTATCTATCTATCTATCTATCTATCTATCTGTCTGTCTGTCTCTATCTATCTGTCTATCTATCTATCTATCTATCTATCTATCTATCTCTATCTATCTATCTATCTCTATCTATTTATCTCTATCTATCTATCTATCTATCTATCTATCTATCTATCTATCTATCTATCTATCTATCTATCTCTATCTATCTATCTATCTATCTATCTATCTATCTCTATCTATCTATCTATCTATCTATCTATCTCTATCTAGCTATCTATTTCTATCTATTTCTATCTATCTATCTATCTATCTATCTGTCTGTCTGTCTGTCTCTATCTATCTGTCTATCTATCTATCTATCTATCTATCTATCTATCTATCTTTCTATCTATCTATCTCTATCTATCTATCTATCTCTATCTATTTATCTCTATCTATCTATCTATCTATCTATCTATCTATCTATCTATCTATCTATCTATCTCTATCTATCTATCTATCTATCTATCTATCTATCTATCTATCTATCTATCTATCTATCTATCTCTATCATCTATCTATCTATCTATCTATCTATCTATCTATCTATCTATCTATCATCTATCTTTCTTTCCATTATGAAATTAGTACACTGCTGTCTTGATTATGTTAATAAGAGTTAGTTGAGAGTAGTTGCAAAATCTAAAAAATTATCTTTCTGTTAAATTTGACTCCCACAACATGTCCATATGAAATGTTATGGACAACACTAGCACAATTAGTTTTTCTCTTCTTTCAGAATGTTTGTTCAGCCTGTGGCCCAGATCTTTTGTGCACCCTGGGCACTTTCCTGATCTACCGCATCACCAGTGCACTCTCCCCAACCTGCATGACATCTCTGGCACTCTATCACACATCCAAACCCATCCCATCTACATAGCACCTTTCGTGTAAGCAAGCAAAAATAAATAAATAAATAAACTAATCTGCACTCAGCACCATGATTTGAAGATAGGGCTCTTTTTGGCCAATAACAAAAGGTGTATAATGTGAAAAGCTAAAGCAGTATTTGATCAGAGCAATTTAAATATAACCAACTTCTCCTATTATAAATAAAAAAAGCAAAAATAATTCAAAGTTAAATTCTGGTGTCCTTATTGTCTGCACAAAAAAGAATCTCATAACATTCCAGGAACCTCTTAAACTGATATTGTATCAAACAATATCAGCCAGGGAGAAAATAATAACTGTACTGAATGCAATCCAGAAATATCTGATTAGAGCCTTTCCATGAAATATAAAGTTAATTGCAATCAATGGGTTGTAGGTAAATAAACTGAATCTGCTACGGAAACCAATAACTGCAGAACAAGCAAGCAAAAAAAGGCAGTGGTTTCTCAGACAATCAAACCATCTGTGCTCTTAAATGCTCATCTGTGATATATTTCTACCACAAGGATAAATTTATTCAATTTGCAGATCTATTACTGTATAGGAGAGGAGGCAATAGTGATTTAAGAATAATAAATAAAAAATTAGTACTGGAGTCAAGATTGTGAAGGATTAAGTGACTTTTTAAAATGAAATGTGGGTGAACGAAGTCTCCAACTTATGCTGCACAAGGCAAACATATGCTTCCTTCATACAATATAGGAATATTGTTTGGAAATGGTAAATGATAAATAGGAAGCTTTATAACACAGTTTGGAACAGCCTGCTATTTAACAGAATAAAGTAGCTTTTCAATGAGTTGCCAAGAAGTGTGCTATAAAGCAGAGCACTTTTACCTCTGAAGATTCCAACCACAGTTGCTGGCAAAACATCAGGATACCAACTAATGAGATCATGGCTTATTAGCCCAGAAGCTCAGCGCCACCGGATAAGCTCGGTAATAGACTAGAGAAGTATATTTTCTCCTCATGCCTGTATTTTGAAGGGAAGCCAACCTTCTTCATTATACCTATTCTTCCGTATACAGCAATGTTACTGTTGTTCCAGGAAGAAACCATGTTCTTTTCCTAATTGCCAGCTTCTAACTGATAAATAAAAGCAGAAAATGTGGCCGGAAGTCAAGATTGCTCTAGCAAGGTTAACAGGCAGGCGGGCGGGGAGGGGGAAATGGACTGAATTGTGTTGGACAAAGGGGGGATATCTTGAGCCTAGAACATATATAGTCCTTTAAAAAAGACATAAGACCTGACTCCAGGAATGTAATGTCAGGACAACTGTACTATTGTGGGACCAAGAGAAAGAAGCAGTCATATGATGCAAGCAAAGGAGATAAAAGGTAATGTTTTCTTTCAAGACAGACACACCATAATCTGGGAATATATTGTGTGAAAAGACGGTGAAAATGAAGGAAGCTTAGGGGAAAGGAAGAGAGGGAAATCTGCAATTTAAGGAATAGTGGCAGAAGTAAAAGCAGGTGCTCTTATATGAAGTCAGTCCACCAAGTTAGGGAGAAGACTGGGAACTCTTTATAAGAAAATATTGGAGTACCCTACATGGTAAAAGGTTAGAATTAACAGCTTAATAAATCTTAAGTGCAATTGTGCATCCCTGAAGCAATAAATAGACTCCTTTGCAGGTGAAACCTTTACCTAATTCTTTGAGCCATTCAAATTTACCTAATTCTTCAACCATCCAAACTGTCTATCAAACACAGCAGAAAAATTCCATAATCAATTCTCACAAGCAGAATGTCCTTCCTTTAGCAATAACTAACTAATCCTAATCTTCATAGTCCATAGAATTGGCTTTCATCTGTAAATATTTTCTTAATAGTAGTCTTTAGGGTTTGGGGGTATTCAGGAGTTTCTATTGTTTCATTTATGATAATTATTGTTTTAGTTTGTTTTATAATTGTAAACTGTCTAGAAATGAATTAAATATAAATGATGCAATAAAATTAATATATAAATGATGTTTGGTATCATATTGAAAAGTTTGTCTTCTTTGCCCATTCTCTATTTCCTGTTGATTGATCTAGAATTAGACCTTTAGGCCATTTTGTTAAACTTTCTGTTAAGGACAGGAATACAAGTAAAAACGTCCCAAACAGATAAATGGAAACACAGGGGAAGTTAGTTTCACTGCTAAAATGATGTTGGCTAGCTTTTAGTTGGATTTTGTCTTCCTCTGTCCTGAAGAACAGAGAAAAAGTCTTGTCTTCTTATGGCTTTATGGCCGTGGTGGTGCAATGGTTAGAGTGCAGTACTGCAGGCTACTTCTGCTGACTGCTAGTTGCTTGCAATTTGACAGTTCAAATCTCATGAGGCTCAAGGTTGACTCAGCCTTCCATCCTTCCGAGGTGGGTAAAATGAGGACCCAATTTGTCGGGGGCAATATGCTGACTCTGTAAACCGCTTAGAGAGGGCTGTAAAGCACTGTAAAGCGGTATATAAGTCTAAGTGCTTATTGGTATTGGTATTCTTTCAAGTATTTGAAGGGTGCTATCAATTTAGGAATAAATTGAAGGGTTAGGGATAATTCCCTCTCAGGAATAAATATTCCAAATTTCCACAATTTCTATTCATAGGATTTAGTTCTCTGATCATAGTCATTACCTTGTTCTGAACATATTCTGGTTTGTTTGAATCTCTAGAAAGGAATTGCCCATTAATTGGTACAATACTCAAGACAGGATCTGACCAACAAAATTGAACTTTCGATTCTGGTGATTTGGAAACTATTCTGTTGACGTTACCTAAAATTCATTTTTTTTCTTTTTGCTAAAAAATCATTCTGTTGAATAAAATTAGATAAGTAATTCCTATTCCAAGTTTTTTTTCCACAAGTACCATAACATAGTCAGGTATCCCCTGACTATCACATTCTATATTGTGCTCATTTAGTTTCTGTTTCTCACATCAAACACTCTGCAATAAAAATTTGTCTCATTACTTTCAATACATTTCACTAGTGTACCAATATGCTAAATTATTTTTTTGTCCTCAAAAGTATTAGCTCCCTAAAGTAGTTTTATGAATATTTGATAAGCACCCTTAACATAATTATTCAGGTCAATAAAAAGTGAAGGATTCCGGAGTGGACCTTTCAGCACCTTACTTGATAATCATCCAGTTTAATGAGAACCCATTTATGAGTACATTTTGAATATGATTTTCAGGTCAGCTTATTTGATTAGTTTGCTGATCAGATTGTCATGGCATACTTATCAAACTCTTTTTTTAAAATTTGTGATATCTAATGTCACAATCTCCAAATAAAGTTGTCTAATCAAAAAATGATGAAAGGTATATGTAAGGCTTATTCTTAATTCATCCTGATACCTGGTAATAATTGCATTTTTAAAGATGCTCTCAAACAAGCTTTGTACTATACTTTAAAAGTTTCCTGAGTAGAAAAAGCCGAGGTGGCGCAGCGGTTAGAGTGGGGTACTGCAAGCCACTTTAGCTGACTGTGATCCGGAGGTCAGCGGTTCAAATCTCACCGGCTCAGGGTTGACTCAGCATTCCATCCTTCCGAGGTAGGTAAAATGAGGACCCAGATTGTTGGGGGCAATATAAATATACATTGCTTACTGGTGTAAACTGCTTAGAGAGTGCTTGCACTATGAGGCGGTATATAAATGTCACTAATAAATAAATAAATTAATTAATGTCAGTTTGACATTAGTCTGTAGTTCATCAGAATCCCCATTTTCTCCTCTTTTGAAAATATAGGTAACATTTGCCTTCCTCGAGTCAATTGGCATCCATTCATCAGAATTCCTCAAAGGTAAAACATAGAGTTTTGGACAAACGATCAATAACCTGGGATGCAATTAATCTGGTCCAAGAGGTTCAAAGTAATTAAAATTAAATAGATATCCCCAGCCAGGATAACTCTCACTTCTATTACTGCCTCTTTATCCTTCCTGCTATTCACAATTACCTGGTGAAATATGTACTCTCTTGGGGAAGACTGAACTAAAATACTTTTTCTTTGTTAGCTTTTTGCCATATTCAATGAGCAGTTTGTATACTGATCCCTTTCTCTCTCTTTTTTTCCTTTTGAACTTATCTGAAGAAACCCTTCTTCTTCTTGCCTCTTTTGCTAAGTCACTCAGCTCCTTCTGAGCTCAGTGTCTTTAAAGTTTCGTGCTACATCTAAGTGCTTCTTTTTCCCATCCTATCTCTTTTCCCATGCATCTGTAGTTGTTTTCAATTCATTGCATTTTTTTTCAGCCACATTGGTCCTTTCTGGTATCCTACTTTGTGTGTGTGTGTGTGTGTGTGTGTGTGTGTGTGTGTGTGTGTGTGTGTGTGTGTGTGTGTGTAATTGTTCCTAACTGTGCTTTATCTGTATATTCTTTCAATGATTTCCTATTGATCTTTAGTCCTTTTCCCCATATTCTTATCCTGATAGGGAATCATATTGCTATTTCCTTAAGCTATTTTTTCACCTGAGTTCTATGATGTCCATTAAATCTATTCAGCATTAGTTAAAATCAAGAACTCTAGCATTCCCTTAATAATGATGGGAATATCATTATGGGAATATAATGAAAGCTCGCTTTCCCTTAATAATGATGGTACTGTATCTCCACTTCTTTGATTGAATTTTCCTTATTATTTAGTATCAGAACAAAAATAATTGATCCTCTTATGAATTCCTCCACCCTCTGAGAACAAACATTATTAACAATTCAAGTTAGAAATTTCCATTAAGGTTCATGAACGATTCTCATCTAACAGATCTTAAGAGTATTTAAAGTTTCTCACTACTCTTGCTTCATGACTTTTGAAACATCTACAGTTTGTTTTAACAGATTTAACAGATTAATAGAGTTGGAAGGGGCCTTGTTGAAAGCATGTTCCATATCTTTATCTTAGTTGGGCAGGTGATAGCTTTTATTTGTTCCTTCACTTGCTTTAGCTGTGGTGCTAGATAGAAGCTGGAAGCCGAGGTGGCGCAGTGGTTAGAGTGCAGCACTGCAAGCTACTTCAGCTGACTGCTAGCTGCAGTTCGGCGGTTCAAATCTCACCGGCTCAAGGTTGACTCAGCCTTCCATCCTTCCGAGGTGGGTAAAATGAGTACCCAGATTGTTGGGGGCAATATGCTAACTCTGTAAACTGCTTAGAGAGGGCTGTAAAGCACTATGAAGCAGTATATAAGTCTAAGTGCTATTGCTAAGCTAAAACACGATGCCAGTTAATGATAGAATGCAGATGCTGCTATGCTTTCATATAATGTGGTAGGCCATGCTTTCCTCAGTCAAGATGTATTGAATAAGCTACAACTGACTGGGCTCATACCAAAAATTAAGGCAGGGCCCAGAGATTACAAACCATAGTAACAGGGCTTTCATAGCACACAAGCAAAAAAAAAAAACCTTCATTATATCTTAGCATGTTCTATCATACCAGGTTGTGCTATTACAGTTAATTTTTTTAGGTAATGCTAATTCAGAAGCCATGTTTTACAAACTGCAATGGTGAGGCTCCTAAAATGTATTGAGTTAAAACTAAACAAACTAGTGTTGTGTGAATCAAGGACAACTGTGACAAACTTTGTAGGCATTATCTAGCTTGTTCAGCTGGATTTTTGTGAACAATTTGTTATTTTTTTTCCCTCGAGGAAGAGACAGCAACCCAGCTGGCTTTCTTTCAGCAGTGAGATCATGGTATCCTGCAACAGGCAATATTGCATCTTTGTTAAAATTAATTATTAAATCTTCCTTTTTTCCTCCAAAAGACTAACTGCAGCTTTCATGTAGTTTATTTTAGTCCATTTTATCCCCATTACTGTCTTGCTATGGATGCAAGTGCAAAAGTGTCTCCAGATAATTTCCTGAATTGGCCAAGATTTGAACCTGGTCTAAACAGGTCCCTCACAATCCTCCCCTTGAAATATTCATTGTGTTTGACATAAATCCCATACAATAATACTTGTCAACCCAGGCTTTTCTATGCTTTTAATGTAAATGGTGATAATAATAGCTTCGTGCAAAGTCAACAATAACATTTTTCCAGTTGCAATCAATCATCTTTAAAAAGTGCTCTGGCAATCTTCCCCCTCCCCCACTTCCTTGTCCTCATGACATTGCCTTTATTTTGTCCCTACCTTTTATTTACCAGTATCGATATTAAAACAGTCTATCGTCTTTTTATGCGCTGTCCAAAGTAGCCATGGTTCACTGCTGCAGCTCTGGAACAAGTCTAGTCCAGAATTAAAATTCAACCTACCAACCAAGATGGAGGAAGAGAAAGAGCTGCAACAAAACTGTTTGTTGCCTTATTCAGGTAACATTCCTGCAGCTGGGGCATTCAAGATGAATATAATACGCAGCCCAAGAGCACCAAATATTTGATACAATTTTCAAAGCTGGCACAGAAGGAATAATTTTATCAACCTAAGAGACTAATCAGGAGCTGAGATAGCGCAGTGGTTAAAAGCAGCATTGCGACCTTCAGCTGATTGCTAGTTCAGCAGTCCAGCTGTTCGAATCTCACTAGGCTCAAGGTTGACTCAGCCTTCCATCCTTCCGAGGTGGGTAAAATGAGGACCCAGATTGTTGGGGGCAATATGCTGAACTCTGTAAACCGCTTAGAGAGGGCTGCAAAGCACTATGAAGCGGTATATAAGTCTAAGTGCTATTGCTATATTAATTGCACTTAGTCAATGATATTTAGTTTTAATTAAATTTAATCAAATAATGTTTTAGGAGGGATACATTTTAGGCCATAGGACAGCAGCAGAAGTCAATGCTTGCAATAGTGGTGAATATCTGTAGGTCGGGTGTAGTATGAGGGTGAAGGTTCGTTCTCTGAGCTTGTGGGTTGGTTCCTGAATGTTTCGTTACCAGGTTATATTACCTAGCCTGATAACGAAACATTCAGAAACCAACCCACAAGCATGGAGAAAGAACCTTGACGGATAGAAAATTATTCCTATCAAAGAGGTGATATAGGATCTTGCTTCCTTGAAGTCATCCTTACTTAGAAAATAAAACTGAGATTCAATTCTAATTAACAGAATATTTATTTCAGTACAAAAGTAACAAAAGAATATGTACGTTATTAAGCTACATTTTCTCAGCTAAGAATTCACGTCTGCCTCGGGCGAGGCTCACAGGAGAGGAGGAGACTCCTGGAATGCACACATGCGCAGTAATACATGTTACATGTCTGCTGATTAGAAAAATACAATAAACCTAGAAATAGAGATGCTCAACTGGCAATATTCCCATCGTGACAAACCTTCACCCTCAGAGGTCAATGCGTCAAATCAGCTTGGGGAAGAGTTATAAACTTAGTCCTCAAATGTAACTAAAGTGTTTTATATATTATCAAAATGGGGTGCTAATGAATGTTCAGATTTGTGTCTTGTATTTTAGTCATTTACTTCCAATTATTCTGTGTAGGTGGCTCTTTGTAATCTGTCATCTCTCTCTCTCGCTCTCACTCTCTTTCTTGTTCTCTTTGGCACTGTGTCATTACTGAAGATGACAAATCTATTCTTTCTGCCTATGTTCATTTACTAAGCCTGGAAGCAAAATGAAAGCTGCAGGAAAGAAATGTGGCAAGCTACTGCATCACACTGTTTCTCAGGGAAGTTGAAATTAATACAATGGACTGTAAAATCAATCGTGCATTAGATTATGCACTGAAAAGCACATATTAGCCCAATGCTATCATACTAATCCTGCCCAAGACACTTGCTGTTACATTTGAAACATTTCTTGCCAATACTGCATCCAAACTTTTAAAAAAATATTCTTCCTCCTCACTATCTATATGTGTGCCTAAATGTGCATGTATATGCGTACACACATGGACATACATACTGTACATGTACAAACATATACATTTAAATATAAATTTCACTGATTTCACAGTGACATCCTTCTATTCAAAACTCACTGATTCAATGTGAATTATATAAAGGTAATTGGGTATAGATACAAAAACAATCTTTTTAAAATGCCAAATGGACTGGAGCTGGGCAAACAACCAGTATTTCTGTAGTGTGCCGATAGGCCACTAGGGGCTGCTACTCAAGTGGGAAAGTTAGCAACTGTTGATTGGTTGAGTCGCTTTGACAGCCGGCTATAAAAGCCGGCTGTCAGGCAGATTTTACCTCAGTTCCAGTATGTGTATCTTCATAGTTGTGTTAATTGAATAAAGAGTCATGCTTACCTCATCGCCTGGAACTCGCATCTGTGACTGCACCCATAACGGTCAGCAATACAACAATTTCTAATACAAGATCAGGATGGAAAAAAAGATAAAGAATAGAACTGAGACACAACTGGGTTTAAAAAAGAAAGAATAAAAATTCATTATAGTTGATGTGCTTATATTGTTAATGTTTTGTATTGTAAAGTATTGTTAATGTTTTGTGAGAGAGATAATTTTAAACACCATGTTGTTATTGACCATCATTGCTACCTTTCCCTTTTATATCTTTTTGTTCTGCTGTCATCACTAAATCTTGGGGGGGGGGGTGGTTAGAGATTCATTAACTCTCAAAGGTAATATAATTGGGATGAGGAAAATATATATGATAGGATAGACATTCAATTAGCCAAAAAAATTGAAGTTTTATTAAATTACTAAAATGCTTTAAACATGTTTAAAGTATTTTATAACTCTTTAGCACAAATTTACCTTAGCATTAGAAATGTTTGCAATTCTTTCTCTCTGGTAGCAGGAACTTATTTTAGCAAATAAACATAGGCCTGGACTCTGCGCCACCTTCAGACCCCTTCTATTTGCACCATTCAAATTCCTGCCACCAGTTGTCTCTTAATGGCCTGATGTACTATCTTTTAATTGGCAGTTTCAGCCCCCACTTATCACAGAGGTTCATTCTAGGAAGAGCTGGGGAGAAGATAATTAAATGTAGGAGAGATATACCCTTTACCTCTCATCTTTCTATTAATATATTTTTTAAAATATACATCCATATTGTGTGTGAACAGAGTTGGTTCTGGGTATCATTCATATTAATCCAATTCACAATAACAGTATTAGTAATCTCTATCACATTTATCAAATTTAAGTAATTCTCATTATATTATTTAAACATACCTAAAAGGAGAATGCCTAACGTCATCTCTTCTCCTCTTTTGTGCTTGAATTCTTATCCATTTTTCATATTAATTCAATTCACAAAAACAGTATTAGTAATCTCTATCATATTTATCAAATTTAGGTAATCCTCATTATATTGTTCAAACATACATAAACAAAAAATGCCTAACTCCTCATCTTTGTCTCCATCTTCATATCTTCCTTGTTCAATCTAAACATTTCTCCACTATATATAAACAAATTTAACTAGGCATCATTCATATTAATCTAATTCATGCTTACATTGTTAATAATCTCTATCACATTAATCAAATTTATGTAATCCTCATTATATTATTTAAATGTACATAAAAGAAAAATGCCTAACATCTGTAAACTTCTAATCTTTCTATTATTTTTATTCATTCTATAAACAATTTATGTTCTAATTTTATCTAATTTTATTTCAGCCTCCTTAGCTTACAATCAGACTACTTTAATATTTAAAGGACAATTTTTCTATCCATCGTCTCTTCTACCTCTCATCTTTTTGTAGAGGTTATGATTTATACTGGAATGTCTTTTTAAAAGAAAATAAATAAAATAATAACTCTGATTTCCATACTCAGTTAAAGCTCTAGAAAATTTTAAAAGAACCTTGTTTGCTGGGACATTAAATATACAAACATGATAGGTAGATGATAGATTAGATAGATGATAGATAGATAGATAGATAGATAGATAGATAGATAGATAGATAGATAGATAGATAGATAGATAGATAGATAGATAGATAGACAGACAGACAGATAGACAGACAGACATGCTGGAACTCAGATATGGCTCAGAAATAGGAGCTTAATCAAGCAGAGTTCAGATCATAGTTGCAAGAACATCTCTGCAAGAACATCTTTGTTTCACACTTCCAACTACATGCATGGAAGTTGAGAAAAAAAATGGAAAGCAAGAATGATCCTGTTCTCTACCTAGTCTGAAGCGTTAGTACATTCATATAATTTCCTAAACAAGGTACATGTAGTCCTTTATGGCATCAGTTAATTTATTCACTGTACAGAATTGTTGGCAATATTTGATTTCCCAGTTATTATATTTAGAACTCTGAAACTTTTGAAAGATAATTAATAAATTGCAATAATTAAATGATAATTCTTCAGATGATCAATGTCATGGCATGAAAGGTATTTTCCCCCCAGTACAGGATAAAAAGGAAGGAAGGAAGGAAGGAAGGAAGGAAGGAAGGAAGGAAGGAAGGAAGGAAGGAAGGAAGGAAGGAAGGAAGGAAATAAATAAATAAATAAATAAATTTTGCTATAAAAATACTGTTCAGATATATTTGCCACTTTAGTATTAGTGCAGGCAAATAGTACTTCAAACAGTAATTTCCATTTGAAGTTCAGACAAGAAAAGTGGAAAAACTATAACTGTTTCATACAATTGATTTTATGTGGAAGGGTGATTTTCATTGTAATGCCAATAACAGTGTTAATCCAAAGGATGGTGTCATGTACATATGTAAAGGAGGATTGGATATGAAAAAATATAGCACAACAAAACCACTTTGCAAATGAGTTATTATTTTTCTTCACTCATAATTTTGCAAGGTAGTAAAATTTGGTTTCTTTTAGAATTTGACTTTTACAACTTTATAACTGTATAGCTGCCATGCAGTGAAAGCAAATAAATAGATCTTCAAATACCCCTTTCTTCTTTTGGCCTAATTGCTGTAAAAAAGTGAAATGCAGTAAAAACAATTAATCCTTCTATGACTCTGTGGTTCAGTGATTAACTATATCCCTGCCTGCAAAGCAATGCTTTTTCTATAGTCAGAATACATAAACTAATTCGATATAGGTATCGTCAATAAAGCTATTTCTATGTGAGTATCATCATCAATAAGAAGTTTTCATTAGAAATATATGTTTTCCCTCCATCTTCAGTGATCTTTCTTTCACCAGGATCCTCTAGAACCTACACAAGTATTTCTTCATTCTATATTTCATTTAATTTATCCTGTTCCTTCTCCTTCTTCTTCTGCTTTTTCTTCTTCTCCTTCTCTTCTTCCTCCTCCTCCTCCATCAATCATCATCCATCATCTATTATCCATCATCCATTATCCATCATCCGTCATCCGTCATCAATCATCATCTGACTTGCAAAAATGACTTCTTTTCAGGTTTTGTCGTAATGGGCACTTATACAGTAGGTCAACCTAAATTGGTACATACTCTGCACTTCCAACAAGAACACGAGGCAGCAATCCTTCCCCTTCCCCTTCCCCTTTCCTCCTTTTCCTCTTTCTTCTTTCTTCCTCTTTCATCTTCACCCCCACCCTTCATTTTCTCTTTTTTCCCTTTAGCTTATCACTGCTAGGGACAATGATCAGTGTGTCTGGAACAGTGTATGACATTCTGTCACAAATAATAGAACAAATTGTTGATATTTCATCAACTATGTATTGGTCATCAACACCAAATTAAATTAATTTAGGAGGCTGCGATCATCCAAAATCAGTCCATGTATTAGTGTCTATGGAGATTTTCAGTCATCCAGGTCATGGTGTCCCAAAAGTCCTTTTTCAAGAGGCAACTGAACTTTCTGGTCCAGTTGCTTCTTGAAAAAGCACCTTTGGGATATCTATATATTAGTGAACTTTTTTTTCTTGGTCTTACCTCTCTCTAAGGGATGTGTGTGTGTCCTAGGAATGGGAACTTTTACTTTAATGTGAATGTGAGTTCATACTTTTACAACAGCATGAAAGTTAAAGAAACAAAGAAGACAGAAAGAAAAAACAAAATCCAATAATTTTGTGTATTCCTACACACTTGTTTGATTCTTTCATTTTGTCTGCTCCCATATAACCTGATTTCTTTCTTGATCTAAAATAATTACAGACTAATTGTAGTAAGATCAATGTTCTTACTGCAACTGCAATTTATTTAAATTGTGTTTTTCACCCTGCGATCAGATTGCTGTTGAGAACATCTTCAAAATGCTTTGGAAAATGGGTTGATCAGTGTTTTTATTCATAAGGATAGGAAGTATAAGACCTACAGATAATTCACTGAAAAGAGGAATCAAACATTAAAAGCAAACCATATTATAAAGCTAGTTTTATTGCTGACTTATATATCAATCTATTTGTTCATATTGGTATTGCATAAGATCAAACTGGACCACGTAGAACAGTTTTCCATTAGTACTGCAAGAGTGGAGTCTTAGCATAAAGGCAGAATAGCACAGAATAGAACTGATTGTTCAGTTCTTTGTGCTTGTTGACAATACTGATGATGTGCATTTGATCCTCTAATGAAAAGTTGTACTACAGTACATATGGAAGTAATTGGGATAAAAGCCAATGGATTCTGAAGCATTTACTCAGTAAAAAAAAAAATTAATCACAACTTGTATGAAAGAGCAAAAGTGAGAAGTGAAAAATAATTGGAAACATATATTGTAAAGCAGAAAGCTAGAAAGTATCTTATTACTTAAATTTTACAAAAATCGTGTATAGATGTTTCCAGTTTTTACATTAGACACAGCAGCAAAATAACAGACCTTAGAACTTTTGTTAGAAATTAATTGCAGACATACCAGGATGTATAATCAACTTTAATATCTTTGAAGCTCCTAAAGTGTTATGTGTAGAGTTAAGTTCTTTCTCATTTTTTATTTTGCCTTTGTTGCCAGGGTAACAATTATTAGTTTGATGTGTTCTGGCACATCTGAGTTAATGTAACCATATGGGATTCATCATGTTTTAAGTTTTCCGTTTGTAAATGCAAGACTATTTTATCATATTTATAGAAAGCAAAAAGAGTACATTTCTAGGTACATTCTGGTTTTTTTAAAAGCTACTTCTTCTTTAATAGCATTATCTGAAATTATCCTTCTTTAGTTAATTTATTTTAGGAGAGGGGCAGCAAGTGTAGACTTTGTCAGTATTTAGAGGTTTAAGGGCAGTGTTGTCTTGGTTATCCTTCTGTTTTTTAAAAATTATTTTTAATTGTGAAATATGAAGCTCTATCATATGGAGAGTGGATGGATGACCATTATTTTTCTCGATCTTGTCCCTCTAATGAAAAGGAACAGCAGCTCTTTAGTTGTCATACTCAGGCTCTGTTCTAAGAGTGTGATGAAAAATATGACATGTTAGATTGGACAAGCCACTGACAAAACTTACCTTTTTTAGAAAGTGTGTGTATAGGAACTAACATTAAAAAGCAATTTTGATGCTATTCTTTACCAAGGTGAAACAATTAAAAGGGATTTGGATTGCCAGAAAGAAAGCCATAATTAATAATAATTTATAAACCCACACTGTCTCTTTTTAAACAAGCTTCACTGTACCCAATGCTAGTCAAGTTATTTTAGAACGTTAATTTAGAAAACTGTTAAGATATTCATGAACTGGTAGAGCCATGTTAACAAGGTTAGACAATGAATAGGCATAGCAACTAATTCAGCCAATGGGAGCTAACCACTTCTGAGTCTGTGCAGAGAATCGAAACTGGAATTTAAGCTTAAGGCTGGGTGTGGCTCCTGCCCACTCTGCTCTCTTGTCCACTCTGTACTCTCCTCTGTACTCTCTGCTGAAATGAAACTAACTGTTATCTGCTGTCTGTAACTGCTTGATGAAGAACTCTGCTAATGGTATTGTAAATTCATCTGTTATTATGTTTATAAAGAAGTTATTGAATCCAGCTGAATCAGTCATCTGTGTGCGCTTCTGGTTTTGATGTTTGCAACAAACTTTAATAAAAATCCCCCCCCCAAATTTTTTTCTCTGCATACAACAAAAACAACAATAATAAATTAGAAAAATAATAATTTGCTGAGTCATAATTTTATGACTCCTCATTATCAGCTGCCTTGCTTTTGTTTAGTGCTGGTATGTGTTGCTCTGGGTAAGCACCATTTTAATTCCACATTCATTTCACTGAGAAAATCTGCAAGGGTTTTAATATATAAAAATAGTCAATAAGATTCAACAATGCACATTTTTTAAGCTTCAGAAGGAAGAATTTAATGAATATATTAATCTCCAAAAGTTCCCTTCATTTTAGCTTTGCTTTTTTAAAAATTTAAAAGTTCTGCACGATCAACAATTAAATCAGAAAAGATACAGATAGTCCTTCACTTATAGCCCCAATTGGGACTGGAACACCATCACTAAGTGAGGTGGTTGTTAAATGAATCATGCCCAACTTTACAACTTTTTTTGCTGTGCTCATTAAGCAAATAATCATGGTCATAAGTGAATCACATTAAGCGAATCTGATCCTCCCTTTGACTTTGCTTATTGGAAACCGGTTGGGAAGATCATAAATGGCAATCCTGCAGTTCTGGGATTCTGCAACTGACATAAATACATGCCAGTGGCCAAGTGTCTGGATTTTGATCATGTGACCACAGGGAAGCTGTGATGATGTTAGTATAAGGACCAATCTTAAGTCACTTTTTCAGCATTGTCATAACTTTGAATGATTGCTAAATGAACAGTAAGTTGATATAATGTCAATAAACATCACAAATTAAGTTTTGGAAAGATGTATATTTATTTATTTTCATTAAACATGAGATAATTTTGGAAAGGAAAAGAAACCTATGATATAAAATGTAGCTTGCCAAAAGTGAAGATTTGTAGAAATTAAATAAAAGGTCTATAGCACAGTTCCTAAACTTTTAGAATGATCTTAATGTACACAAACTTTGCTTTTAATAAAGACATTAAAAATATATTCACATCTTTATTGGAGTCTGCCTGCACCTCCCCAAAGGAATTAGATCCTACAGTCTGGAAATTCCTAGTCTATAGAAATGCTGCACAGATCATCTGTCATGTTTTCTAAACATGTTTCAGTAAAATAATGCTTAACAATGAAAACTAACACACAGCATATATGAATATAGGTGGAAACAAATCAAAGAAAAGAATTTTAACTGAATCCTAAAAGAACATTGTGTTTATAATGTTGAAGAGAAAAGAATGGAATATGATTTTTCTAAACAAATTGCTAGTGTTGCAACACATTTAACATTTTACCAATATTAACAGTTGTCTTCTTCTCTCTTCCCTACCTCCATTCCATTTTTGAGAGTAAAATGAATAAACTCTACATTAAGCATTAACCCTAAGGCATTTTTCTCTAATGTGAAGGAAACCTCTGAAAAAAGACAGCTCTCTAAAGTTAGAGAGAAGAGAGAAAGCTATAACCTCTGCCATCACAGATATATTATAGCAATGTGTTGCTAAACATCTGGCACGCATCTGTTTATGCTCAGAAATGTCAAACAACGCTAACATCCTAGATGTTAACATAACCTAGCAGTGACTTAATCTAAGCAATAGCATGCTAGAGGAGTAGAAGCTATTATAATATAAAATATATGTTATTGTATACAATTCCAGTTAAGCACTGACAGTTTTCATATAGGTGGTAAATTAGAAGCATCCATGGCTGGATACATTTGACCTAATTATTTATTACTATATTTTTATCAAAATTTTCACATGATTAAAAGGTAAACATGAAAACATATATAAATTAAAGGAAAGTTAGGAAAAAGAAAAAAAGGTAAGGAAAAGTGTGGGAGTCAATTATGAAAAAAAGAGAAATATAATTAAAGAAACAACATCCAATCTTCTTTACAGCAGTTACTAATCGACTTATTAGACCTCTTCCCTAATATTATATTACATGGTTGCCCTCTATCCCATATTCAACTGTTTTTAGTCAACAAATACAGAAATTATCATTTCATTATTTTTACATTTTCAGCAAAAGAACATCCATAAAAGATTTTCAGTCCTTTATAAAAGTACATATTATTTTAGCCCTGATCCAACAGGTCAATTTTTTCAATTTCTGCAAATTCTGCCATATGCACATCCCATTCTTCCATTATGGGTATTTCACTATTTCTCCATTTTTGTGCATATAGTAATATTGCAGCAGTTACCCTGCATAAAATCAATCTTCCATAACTGTTTTCTAAATAATTATTCATCTGAATTAAATGTAATAATATAACAAAGCTCCAAACCTTCCTGGACAATATAAAGTCATAAGATCTTCTTATATAAACTGTTACATTAATAAGTATGTTTAAAATTGCTTCCAAATAAAAATGTAGCTGGCTTGCAGATTGTTGTGGAACTGGATATCGCACAGCAGGGTACATGGCTAAACGGGTGTAGGCTGAGGATTTGTGGTGCCTACACAAAACTTGTCTTGCTGGTTTTGGAATTCTAGGAGTTGAGGTCCACCTATTTTAAAATTGCCAAGAAAAACTGAAATAGATACATCCAGTGATTTCTAGAGTCACCACATGTTCAGCCTTTTTCTCTTCCTATATTAAGATACAAAAAGACTTGATCCCTGTCCCTCTAATTAATTTCCACTTGACTATAGAGGCCCTGTCTTGGTCTTCGAAATGACCTGCAAATAAAGATAGCTGGGGGATTTGAGTTTTAAAAATAGCTTCTGCAAGGCAGTATACAATTTTACATCATATGTATGTAGCATTTTGTTGTACCCTGTGAACTGTTATAATTCTGTTGTTAGTGTGCAACATTAACTATCCCCATAGGGCTTCATTTCAGTGAAAGGGTGAGTTTTTTCCCTACATAAAACTCTTACATAAAAGTGGCTGTGAGGAACCTCTTTTGAGCAGAAGAACATGGTGAGTTACGTACATTTCTAACAGTGGTGGGTTCTAAATTAGATCGCCACCGGTTCGCATGGATGCTTGTATGCACAGAAGCGTCCTGGCTGGGTGGGCGGAGCCTCCCGCTATGGCCGCTACCGGTTCTAAGAACTGGTCCGAACCGGGAGCAACCCACCACTGATCTCTAACACTGGGATTACTATTGTTTATCTTAGTTTGGTAAATTGTTTTAGGTTTCTTACAGGACTTGGGCTACCATTCAACTGTGCTTCTGGCCTTAAGATGGGAAAAACTGTGTCACCAATTTCTTTCAATTTCTGAAATTTATCTTAGTATTTACTTAATTTATCTTAGGATTTACTTAATGTTTTGTTTGATTCTGTGGGGAAATTGTCCTATGATGTGCCATTATATAAAACCCTTTTGGTGTTTGAACCCCTTAAAGCATAGTTATTATGGAAAATTGTGTTCAAAGTCCTGTTGATAATGCTAAGAAATGGTAGCCTCCACTTTGTATCACACCAAAGTAACAAATTGACATTATGAGACCAGTTACTGCAATTAATACCATACATTTTTCCCTGTCAATTGGGAAGGGATGAATCTCTGCAGCCTTGGGAAAGTAACACCCGCCCTGAGTCCTTAGGGAGTAGGGCGGCATAGAAAAATAAATAAATAAATAAATAAATAAATAAATAAATAAATAAATAAATAAATAAATAAATAAATAAATAAATAAATAAATAAATAAATAAATAAATAAATGAATAAATAAATAAATAAATAAACTACTACATGTTTTAATTATACCCTTTCCTTTTTTTAATTTTTTGAACATGCAGGTTAATTAGAAATGAAACCAGGAAAGAAGCAGCAACCTTTGACTAATCACATTTTCTGCAAATAAACAGTAATCACCAATAGAAAAAAAGTTTATTTTTGATTAATTACTTGTGAATTGACTGCTCTTGGGCCAAGAGAATTCACCCTAACCCTGGGCACTTTTTTTGTGTACAATTGCTTAAAATCACCAGATTATGAATTGTTAGAATAAGATGCAAAAATGAAATTTTGTAAGTGTAGAAATAAAAGGAAGCATTCTGGAGAGGGATCAGTCTTCTGATAGAATAAAGCCAATATTTGGAGCAAATGGATGGCAGCAAGATCAATATACAAAGACAAATGTAATCAATAATTCTAGGATAATAGAACTAACATAGTTTATATTAGCAGTATGAATGGGACTTTAATATATATTTTTTGTTCAGTCACTAAGTCATGTTTGAGTCTTTGCAACCCCTTGGATGACAGCATGCCAGGTCTCCTGTCTTCCACCATCTCTCAGAGTCCACCCAAACTAATGACCATCTCATCCTCTGCTGTCCCCTTGTCTTTTTGTGATTGATCTTTCCCAATGTCAGTATCTTTTCCAATGAATTAATGATAATAGATCATAGTCAAATGATTGCTACTATTATATCTTTAATGCTATTGAAATTATTCTGTTGGACAATCACTTTACAAATCTAGTTATCATGGACAAGGGAATTCCTCTCAAAATCTGTGATGCCACTTTTTCCCAATTTCCTCACATGGGAAGAAATTCATCTGAATTGTTTTTCCTTTTGTAGGTAACATTTTGGGAGATATGCGGCATAATGATATTTTTCATTTACCAATATTCAAGCTGAACATATCGGAGACAAGCTTCATAGCATTTCTGCGAAATTAAAATCTGTTAGTTTTAATCCAATTATCATTAAGGGATTTTGTGTGTGTAGCCACAAATCTTCTGAGCTCAAGGCTAACTTTCTTTTCTCATTCTACTCTTGGAAAAGCTTATACTGTATAATACCTATCTTATATAATTTTCAGTTTTATTCCCTTGTGTTCCTTCCTTTCCTTGTTGCCTTGTTTTATCTTTTGGCCTGCCAACTCATTAAGAATATTTTCAAGACACTACAATGTTGTACCATCTACACCAGACATTTTATCCCTGATGATTTTGTTGTTTTCTCCTCAAACTAACTGATAGAAAATTCATGGTTCTTTTTTCATGGCTGCTAATCACGTTCCATACTCATTTAGTATTTTTACTATTAGGTTTGATACTTACTTATTTATTTTTTTGTCAATTTGCAAACTTCCAAATTTTCCTAAGTGTAGTGATATTGCCCTCTTATTTCTAAGCACTGACTCCTTCACCCACATCACTTTTGTCTCTAACACCAACTTGTCAGAGGTCTGGTATTATTTCCAAATTAGTAGGAATGACATGTGCAAAAGAAAAGCAATTATATTGAAAATTCAGAATCTGGGATAAAGTTAGCTGGAGGGATAGGAGAGGATTTTTAATGTCTATAAACTAAAAATGCTATGAAACAAACAAACAGAACAAAGTGATCGCCAGAAGAATTTATAATGAAACTCTTTGCTTCTCTTATTACTTATTTGGTTTCAGAAGCTTTCCTCGTTTAATTAGTTGACATATTTGTCTGCACATTTTTTGGTTATTTGTTTTGTTTTTCTTTTTTCAGGCAAAGCTTGAAAGCATCCAAGAAGTCATCCTTTTCTTTCGGGATCATTAAAAGCCACTTAGAAAGATTGTTTACCTAAGACCATTGTATGTTGAATTGGTTCAAGAACATGGAATAAAATTAGGTGTATATTTCATAAATTAGGTGTATATTTCATAAATAACTGTATGGATGTAGCTAATTGGCTGTTGCAAATTGGATTAGAAAGTTGACATTCCTACAATTATTCTTCTATTTGAAAAGAAATTAATGAATATATATATATATATATATATATATATATATATATATATATATATATATATATATATATATATATATATATATATATATATATATATATATATATATATATATATATGCATACTCAAATGTGTATGTGTGCACATGTGATACATCAGAAAAAGTTATCATCTGTAGTCAATAAAATAAAAATAGACTTCTAAAGTAGAATATAATTGACTTAAATTATCATGAAAATGGAAAATAATAAACTTTATTTTAATGCATATAGAGGAGTATACAGTAAATGTTAGTTTATGTGTTATGTTAATTAATTACTCACCACAGTTGAACAATTCTCACTGCCTTGCAGTAATATCCAATATGTTAAAATATCTATAATATAACATTAATAGGTAAAACTTTAAAATATTCATATAAGAAATATACAAACAACTACAACAATAATTTAAAAACTAATAAATATATACATGGAAATAACCAAATCTTCTTCTCTGTAGCAATTTATGAAATGTTAATTAAATGTGGGATAACTTGAACAGAAGTCTGTATCTCCTTATGTAACGGAAGAAACACTATCAAAACTGAAGGGCAGAGATTATTATATATACAAGGGCACGCCTGAATGTCAAAAATGATTCGTTATATGAATAGAAAAAAGAAAAAGAATGAATAAGAATAGAAATAGTTAGGTTTATCTATTCCATAACAGGCTGAAGAGTAACAAATTAATTCCCCAACTGATCACAGAAAGATAGGACAGAAAAATAAAATTGGTATTTTGTTAATGAAGATATTTGTGGTGATGACGGTGATCAGTTATTAGGAACAGCTCTTTAGCGTTCTTATTTTTTTCTGGAAGATATTTCTTGTTCCTGGCAACAACACCAAAAAAATGCAAGGCTTCATTACTGTGCTGTGGGAGGAAACTTGCCTTCGCATTGATAATGGCAGTTTGCAGTACGGAGGCCTACAGTACTCCTCATCAAGGCAAATAGCCAACATAATTTGCCTCAAGAAGGCCTCTTTGGTCCCTGATTGGAAAAGTCAGAAGAGGCCCTTCTACATATACAGAGCGAATGCAGGAGCCTCTTCTACCTGCGAACCCTATGAAGAGGCCTTAGTAGCTAGGTGAAGTGGAACAAAAAGGTTGTTTTCATTTTAGAAATAGGGGATGAAGTGGAAGGGGGATGTTGCTGTATGAACTGTGCTTTGCTTGAAATATCACTTTTCACATGAAGTGAAAATCACTTTCAAGCCTTGCATAGTCCTAATAATTATGCATGAATTGAAAAATTGTGTGTATGAATGTGTATATGTGTGTGTGTGTGTGTGTGTACCAGTTTTCATTTAAAATGTTCAATGTGACATGCATGCATGACTTCCCCTTTCCATTTTATCAGTACAAGAGAAGATGACTTCATAGTTCCCTGGGAATTTCATCCTATGTCATCTCAGTTCATAAGATGCCTATCTGACACTGCAAAACACAAAATTTTGACTAGTTGCATCATTGGTCCAACCCAGAAGAGCTACACTTGTATTCTTAGGTTTTTCATTGTAATCCAACAGTTCAAACAGCATACTATACTGATTGCAGATCTTGTCATTTCTCGGTTAGGAATCATGGAACTTAATGCAAAGTAAAATAATACAATGTGAATGGGTGTTTCCTGTTTTGAGTTCAACAATTTTGAAATAATTCTGCAATTATATTTAGGTAATTATAAATATCATTATGGCTGTCCCAATCCCTATTTGAAAAGGAATTATACACAAGGCTGTATTTTAGCCCTCATCCAATTTAATCTTTATTTAAACTTCATAGTAGCACATTGTCTGATCTTCCCACTCCACCCTAGAGATTGCAGGATTACAGTTCTACATGCTAATGATTTGGCTATTCTTTCATTAACAATCAAAGATTTAAGAGACCTTCTAGTTTTCAATAAAGAGAAAACCAATATGATATTTTTTTCAGAACTTCCCAAGGTCTGAATGGGTGATCAAGTTGAAAGAATATTTGAGGGGAATGCTCCAGGCCACAGGTGCCTGAAAGATACATATTGATCATCTTGCTTCATAAACACAGTAGCCATCACAAAGTTTACTCTGACAAAGGGTAGGGACAATACTTTATAGTACTCATTATATATCACTTAAAACCTTCAAACACGCTTCCAAATGCCTAGACATGTATTTAATATCACTGTGAGAATGGAACCAGGACACAAAAAGGGAAGGGGGTGGCATGGTTATTATTTAATGACCTATTGGCTTAAATTCTACTTTTCCTCATTGAGACTGAAGTCATTAATCTTGGCAGACCAATTTCAATCTTTAATGATAACAAGCAGTTTTGGGTTGAAACTTACCCATTATCTTTTGTTACTTGAGCAACTATTCCATTTGGAATATAGCCAAGCAAAAAGAATAAGTAGAAAAACTGTCCTGCATACTGAACTTCAGAATAAGGTTAACCATACTTCAGCTTACAATCACATAATTTACTCTAAATGGGAACCAAGAAGATATTTAACTACCCTGATCTCTCCTGTCAACAAAGGGATTTTTGCTTAACTAGGCTCAATGTTTTATCCTCCTGAGTTCTTAATGTGAGAATTGCTCAAATCTTTTTAGTAAGAAAAAAGCTTGTAATTTTTTCACAATTGCCATAGGCATTATCACACACATTCTTTTGCAGAGCCTTTACTACCAGGTCATTCAACAAACTCTTAATATCTCTTTACTGACTTGTATCTCTGTTGGTTTTCTTTTCTCTGACAAGTACCTTTACTATGTGTAACATTGCCAGATTTTACATCGCAGCAATTAAATTTGAAAGTTTGAAATTTGATATGGGGAAAACACACTGAAGGTTCTTTTCTTTTAATTGTTGACACAGTTTTATACATATACTTTTTAAAGCTGAAGTCTAATCTCTTAATTTATTTACAGCTTATTTCTTTTTATTCACCAGTCAAATCTCATTGATTTTATGGAAGTTCAGTTGCTTTTCTTTAAATCTATTGGGAGATTCTTGCTTTATAATTGTTTCCTAAGCACGTTTTATTAGGCCTTTAATTTAGTTTTGAACAATTAAGCAAATTTAACTTTTATCAATAGTTTAGTATATTCTTATCTGAATATTTTTATTATCATAATGTTTGTATAATTATACCTTTGATTCCATTTATGCATATACAGTATTCCTCTTAAATAATTTGTATTTTTTCTGTATTTTTTCATGTTTTCCTATTCCTATTTTCATAAGTTTTCCTATTTCCTCTTGCATTTTAGATTTTGCTAATTAATTACTAATGTGACCATATTAAATTGATTCAGATACCCAATATTATATACCAGAAATAAATGTAAAATATATGCACAGGGCCTCTAGCCAGCTCTAAGCATCAATATCCTAACCACATTACCTACTTCTCCTGCTCCTGTATGTAGAACAGGAAATACATTTTTCATGTTATTTTCTACATCATTTATTCCCAAGGTCTAAGAAGGGGGAAAAAAGAATGTGCAACTGAGTTAAATGGAGCATAACAGCACCTCCATGCATTTATTTTCTTTATTAGGAATATACTGTGTTCTTTTTGGTTTTGATTTCATATTTTCAAGAAGCCTAGCAATAGACCATTTTAGAAAATGGCTGCCGATTCTCTCTCTCTCTCTCTCTCTATCTCTCTCTCTCTCTCTCTCTCTCTCTGAAATAAAAGTGTATTTAAATATATACCTATCAAAGAGCAAGATTTAGTGTTTTTATAAATAAAATATTGAGATTCCATAATTCATTTTTTTCAAAAGCATAATAGATTTTCAATTGATTAAGCTGAATGACCTCAATATAAAATTTAATGTGTGTACGACAGATGCACACTTATAGTGAAGCTTTGAGGAACACCCCACATTCTGTTAACCTGTAAATCATTTATGTAATGATATAATTATGCAAATTACAGAAATTGTGTCATTTTAATATTTGTATAGTAGTGTCATTATGCAATTGGCACATTGTGTCATCTGCATCAGTTGATATTATTGCTAATTGTAATATCGTTATACACAAAGAATATTATCGACAGGAAGTTTTCTAGATCAGTATGTCTCTGTAACTATAGATATTATTTTTTATCAAAAAAATTGTTTTATAGTAAAAAAAGTTATTATTTGCCTTGCCTAAGAAATTACATATTTTTGGATCAAATAAATTAACATTTAGAACCATAAAAGGTATTATTCTGATAACATATCAAATACAAATTTTTATTTCTGATCTATCATCAACCTTCTATGTAAAACAAATTACAAACATTAACAAACTAACTGTTAAAGCAGAAAATATTTAAATATTTGACATGGAACATTGTCAAGCTATTAGAGATTAATTATATTTAAAGTTTCTTCATATTAGTTATGACTGAACAGCATTTTAGTATCTTGTTTGAGATTTCTAAGCCTGTATCTGCTAGTGGAAAAATTGTACTCTCTTGCATGGTGCATTTGTAGCCATTTACAAAGTGGGGTGATATTAACACAGAGAAACGTGTGGTACAATGGATAGCTCAGAAGAATACATGATGTTGATTCAATGACATCTTCCATAGACCTGGAAGGGAATATCTCCAATACATAGTACTCAGGTAAGAATAAAACTTCTTCCCTGAGGAACATAAAGAATGTGGTAAACATAATTAGGAGTTTTAAAAGGCCTGTTCCAAAAGTCAATCTCACTGAGGTGAGAAATTATCCTTGGGTCCTCCTCTAAGTTTAGTTCCAAACTACCATATCTTTCGGAGTATAAGATGCTCCGGACTATAAGACGCACCTACCTTTTTTGGGGAGGAAAACAAGAAAAAAAAATCTGCCTCTGCCTCCCAGCAATGTGCCTCCTTGCAGCAAATAGAAAGCAGCCTGTTTCAGTTTCACTGTCAGTTTCAGCACAGCCTGATTAGTACAAGGGGGGGGGGGAATCTGCCTCTGCCTCCCAGCAATTTGCCTCCTTGCAGCAAATAGCAAACAGCTTCAGCACAGCCTGATTAGCACAAGCAGCTAATTGTCGGTTGGCTCGGCCTCCCAACGATCAGCTCTTTCAGGCTGAAAGGAATGCCATAGCCAATTGCTGCCTCCGCGCGTCCCATTTTCGGCAGGTGGGCTACATTTGGTATATAAGACGCACCCAAATTTTCACCCTGTTTTAGGGGGGGAAAGTGCATCTTATACTCTGAAAAATATGGTATCCTGTTTGATCTTTTGTGAGGTTCATTCAGATCCTGATGTTATCAGTGTTTGAACAGAGAATCCACAATAGGCCAAATCTGAAGTTATGCTGTTTGACAAGGATTAAATGGGCCAAAGATCTGTCCCCCCAAATTATTTTTACCAATATGTTAATTGGAAAACCTTCAGGCAAATTATGTAGATCTGCAACCTCCCTTCAGCCTTAAGGTTGCATTTGAAGTGCAGTGAGAGAAACAAAGCAGTCTTTTTGAATTCCTCAAAATGTTTTCTAGGTGTAATATTAGCTTCATCGCTTTAGCCCTGAAAGACAACTGTAATGGGAACATAATTGTTTCCATGGTAGTTAGAAAATCTAATTATTGTATGATAAGTATTTTGTTCATGAGATGAAATAGTTTTCTTTTGTTTTTTTCCAAGTATTAAAAGGATTGAAAAACAATTCCTAAGTATAAGGACCTTTAAATTTGCTCAATCTGATTGCTGTTGATTTTCCATTTAGGAAGACATTAGCCCATTATTTTGTGAAAACAAGAACTTTTGTTGTACTTCTTTTCACTACAATTTACTGTAATTAATTTCTAATTTTTCTTCCCTATAATAAGTATTTAACACCAACCAACGTATGTCAAGGAAAAGGTGACAGAATCATCCATGCAAAGCAAACAAATACTGGCTTATTTGCTATAAACTGGGGGAGGAAAATGTTTCTTTATTAGAGCTTGAATTATCATGAGCCTTTGGCCATCTGGCCAGAGTGATCAATATGTGCTGAAGGGAACCCACACAACATGGTATTTTACTCTAGATATTTGGATGTAGCGTTACATTTAATTAATAAAATCCTCCCACCAAGTTTTATAAATGAAAAATATTATTTATATAATGAATGCCATAATAGGAGGGAACACTATATGTGTCAACCTTTTACAAAAGATGGAATATAAATTTGTTGTGTTTTGCAAACAATCACTTTGGATCAGAGAGGCAGCTATATTTGTGTAGTATAGTGTAGTAAATGAATAGCAAGGATTGCTTTCTTGTTTTCATTTGTCCACAATGTAAATGCAACATCTGGAAGCTATATACAGTATTTTAGTGCTGATTCTTCAAATTTCTTGCTACTTTAATACCTTTCTTATGCTGTTGAGTTTTGAAGTTTAAATTGATGGATTTAATTTTACTCTGGTTTATAATTACTTCAGAAGTCTCCAAGGGTTATTGATTATTGATAGCATATATCTTTCTTAAAGTAACAGATGAATACAAATCATACACACCAGAGGTGGGTTCCTCCCGGTTTGGACTGATCCGCCTGAACCAGTAGTGACCCGCTGGTGACATCACGATGAAGTCACGGAATCAGTTAGGTCGGTGCCGGTCCGTGGGTGCTGCCATCTTTTTTTTGAAATTTTTTTGAAATTTTTTTGAATGTTTTTTATTTTATTCTTCTCCTGAGCATGTGCAGAAGCCGAGTTTCCGGCACTGTGCATGCGGTCACCATCTTGTTTTTGGCTTTTTTGGGGGGGTTGATTTTTGGGGGCATTTTTGGCACTGTGCATGCACATGCATGCACGCGCCCATGAGGCACGCCCACGCAGCGCGGGAGGAAGCAAACCGGCAGCGAGGTAAGTTAGAATCCACCCCTGATACACACATATGATTAATATTTAGTGATGTATTTGAGACAATGCAATATTTACTAAGTTGTTTTAGCTATTTTGTAACAGCCACCATTTTATTGTTTGCCAAGCTGTCTAGAGCAATGCATGGATGGGATCCTGGGAATAACCAACGGATTTTGCAATAAATTTCTCAAACACCAGATTTGAAGTGATTTGATTTATCTTCAACATGGAAAGATGGAGGCAAAGTAAAGTCCAGTTAGCATTCACCCTTCCCTCAAGGTGGAGATAGGTATCTTTTAAAAGCATATGTTTAATGCTAAAATATAGCCTTTTCAAAACCTTCCAGCTTGTTTAAATTTTTGAAAGCTTGGGGCACATTCAACAGTGCCAGATGCTTTCAGAGAAAATTCTTCTTATCCACCACTTCCCTATGTGATGAAGTGCCATTTTGTGATTATACAATCCTTTTCAGAAATACAATAAAATGTTTCTTTTTGTGCAAAATGTCCAACGCTACTATAAACACCCCAGGCTTTTAAAAATACAAACAAGCTGGTGGGGTGGGGAAACCTCATGCATTTTAATAGTAAAAGCAATATGTCTCTTCTATTCTATCCTGTCTAAATATTTATTTATTTTTTAATCCTCAAAAGAAATCTAGACCTAAAATTCAGTCTGACAAAATGAGCAATAGAATGAAGCAGATTTCCAATCTGTTTCACTCTTTGTGTAAATGAAACACATAGACTCCTTTTTTTATGTCTACCCTTTGTCGTGGTAACTAATAACTTTTTTAGACTAAACATGTCTGGTTCTTTTAGTATATCCCTATATATATATATCATTTTAGCTGTTCCATCTTGAACCATAGCCAGTTTATTGGTTAGGTTAAAGTAATAAAATTCAGTGGCAGTCTGCCAGATGCCAGAAAGGAGAAAAAAAACCAGCCAGTCCATGAAAATAAACTACTATAGCTTACTACGTAAGTAATCCTTTGCATATGGAATTACTAACAAAAGCAGAAATAAATGTTTCTCAGAGATGGAAAAGAAATCTACCCTATTTCCTTCTCTTTTTTGTCTAATAAAATTATACATTGCCTAGGATGCAAAAGGTAATTTTTTTTAAATAAATGATAGAACTCTAGAACATTTAATTCTGGAATTCCTTCAAATGAGTTCTTAAAAACATAAAATATATTTTTTGTTTCATATGCAATAATTTTATTCAACTTTTAATATTCATTTGACAGGTTTTGCTTTCTTACAGACATTTCATTACTGAAACTAGGTAACAGCATCAGACTAGCACTGATGATGTTACCTAGTTTGGGTAATGAAATGTCTCCAAGAAAACAATTAAGCTCAGAGAGCACCAAAGACTCTCATTTCAATCCTGAGCCACAAATATTCTCCTTTATTAGTAACATTCATTTCCTGGGTCTTTTGATCAGCTACATAAATACTGGAATAGAAAGTACCTGTTGCATATATACTTGAGATTCCAAAAGAGTGTATAAGGAATATTTATATACAGTGAACCTTCGCTATATCGCGGTTCACCTTTCACGGTCTCGCTGCTTCATGGATTTGCATCGTGCATTGTGTTCTGCATTCTGATTGGCTAAACAGTCTCTCCACTTCTTCTGATGCAGCGGCTCAGTCAGAAGAGCAGTGAAATACACCTGAGTCACTATTTGTCCTACTGTACTTTGTATTTTTTTTCATAATCATTTTTCATTTTCTCCAGTTCTAATCCAATGACTCGGGTCGCGGTGGGGCGGTGCTGATCCTGCAATTTGAAGCCGTCAGTTCGTATTGATGATTAAAATTATTATTTTACAGTACAGTAGTTATTTGTAAAAAAACATCTATACAGTACTTTTATTTGTTAAACAAATGCTTGGGCCTGTAAAAAGGTTTTGTTCTTTGGTTTCAATGTATTATGGAGTATTTCATTGTATAATAATTGTAAAAAAAATAAAGGTTACTACTTCACGGATTTCGCCTATCACGGGTTCTTTTTGGAACGTAACCCCCGCGAAAAACGAGGGTTCACTGTATTTGTGCTATACAGACCATTTGTGACCCTTGAGTCATTGTTTCCAAAATATTTCAGAAATAAACAGAGAAGTAGAATGAACGTGGGAAGGCAAAAAAATCAGTGGGATTGGGATTAATTTCCAACTTCCTGTTGCATTCACCATTGAATTGTGGAAAGCTCATAGTGAGCATTGGAAGCCTTCCTTCCTTCTTTCCTCCTTTCCTCCCTCCCTTCTTCTTTCTGTTATTTACTCTTCCTTCTTGCCTTCCCTCCCTTGTGCACCCACCAGGGGTGGGTTCCACTTACCTTCGCCACTGGTTCGCATCGCGACATTTCGCTCATGTCCCCTTGTGCGATTTGGCTTCTGCGCATGATCAGAAGCAGGAAGTAGCCTGAAACACAGCTGAGGAGCTCATCAGCTGTGCTTCGGGCAAAGGTCAGAATTCACCCGCGGAAGAGGAAAAGAGGATTTTTCAAGCTGCGGAAGAGGAAAAATTTGCACAAAATCCAAAAAAAAGATGGCGGTGCGCACGGAACGGCACCAACAGTAACATCACCAGCGGGTCACTACCGGTTCGGGCTATCCGGTCCAAACTGGGAGGAACCCACCCCTGGCTCCCACAGACTTGAGGAAAGCTGTCTGAAAATGTTGAAAATGAGGATCACCTGACTGCAGCTGACTGCGGCAGCAGTGAAACAACAGTAGCCCAGCAGCTACAACTTTCCAAAATTTTATTCCCTTAGGAGTCAAGGGTCGCATAATTCTGCAATGTAGCCCATCTGAGATACCCTGCTTGAAAACATGCTGTCCTATTATGTACTGTTTTGCCTCTTTAAAGGTTACAGACATGAGAATGTTAGTAGTAGGTAAATTTACAACCAAAATTATCATGTTAGTGGTGATCCTTGAATTTTTTTAACTTTTAACCTTTAACCTTTAACCCCTTCCAAAGAGAGTCAAAATTCAACAAATCTTTAACCAGTTCCAACCAGTAAAATTGATACTAAAAGTGTAAAATGCACACTTATTTTATTATGATTTCAAATCTTTATTATCTTTATTATTGCAATTCTATATCCATTTACTTTAAAACATAAACTCCCTGGAACATTATAGAAATCTGTATAGTTGATATTCATATTTACTAATGTTACTTATGTTGTTATGTTATAAATATACTTTTCTCACTTATTTTAGAAAGCAGAATTAGACATTTGGTAACTATTAAACATATTGGCATTTTAGACATTTAATGTTTAGATCTGGAATTAGTAAGTAAGAAGTTATGTTGATCTGAATGGTTTAAATAATCTTAAACTAGTAATTGTACTGCACTGTTTGTTGATTACATTACAGAAGGAGCTCTGAGATAATTTCTCTTTATCCCTCCTCTGAGAATTCAAACCATATATATTGCAATACATCACTGGTCGTTGCCTTAATTATCAGTTAGGGTATAGCTACTTTAGAGTACTATGCATCAATCCTTGAGGCAGAGAAAAATTGCTCTCCTATTGCTACATCTATTCTGCTACAATGAGGAGACCAGCAACTGGCCCTATCTTAAGTTAATGGAGGGCAAATTAAAATGAGTGGATCCACTCAGATTTGTTTGTCTTCCTATTAAGTATTTCCTGCCAGGAAAATAACTACCGCTCAGTGTTCCTAATGCAGGGTGTGGCAGGGATTGTTGAGTATAAGCAAATTAATGGAATACCGTGTTTCCCCGAAAATAAGACAGGGGCTTATATTTTTTGACCCCCAAAAAATGCCCCTGGCCTTATTTTCGGGGATGGCTTATTATTTTTGGGGTGCAGGCAGGCCGCGACGCACCACTTACTGAAGTTCGGCAGCTCCGTGGTCTCTCGGCTAATCTGTTTAGGGGGAAAAAATCTTGCATAGTGCAGAAACTCTTCTCGCAAGAATTAGCAAGTTCTCGAAGCGAGAAGAGTTTCTGCACTATGCAAGATTTTTTTCCCTAGCCGAGGGAAACCCCAGAGCTGTCAAACTCCAGTAAGTGGTGAGTTTTGCGGTTGGGCGGAGTTTGGAGCTTTGGGGCGAAGGATGGGGCGGGGCGGGGCGGTGAGTGAGCAACCGATGTAGCGGCGGAAGGCAGAGCAGAAGGGGCAGCAGGCTTACCTTAGGGAAAGCGGGCAGCGGGTGGAAGGCAAAGCCAGGGCAGGCAATGCTGAGTCCGGCTTAGCCGGGCAGAGACGCGGGGCTCTGCACCTTGGTCCTCCCCTGCATCACCAAGAGGCCGGATCCCCAAGATCCCAGCAGGGACGAGCTCCCCAAATCCTCTGGCCTGCATAAAGAGGCACCGCACGGCCCCGCAAGAGCCCCCCGGAGAGTCTGCAGAGAAGCGACCCCCGCCGGTGGGGATCAGATGGCCCGCTTGGCTGGGATCTGCCGCCGCCTCCCTCGCTCACCCACCTGCCCGCCCGTTCGGATCTGCCTTCCGCCGCCTCCCTCGCTTGCTCACCCGCCTCCCTTGCTCACCCGCTGCCTCCTTCGCTCACCCACCTGCCCGCCCGTTCGGATCTGCCTTCCACCGCCTCCCTCGCTTGCTCACCCGCCTCCCTCGCTCACCCGCTGCCTCCTTCGCTCACCCACCTGCCCGCCCGTTCGGATCTGCCTTCCGCCGCCTCCCTCGCTCACCCGCCTCCCTCGCTCACCCGCTGCCTCCTTCGCTCACCCACCTGCCCGCCCGTTCGGATCTGCCTTCCGCCGCCTCCCTCACTTGCTCACCTGCCTCCCTCGCTCACCCGCCGCCTCCTTCGCTCACCTGCCTTCTGCCGCCGCCTCCCTCACTTGGATTAGCCGAGCCTTTTGGCACACGCCCGGAGTTTGGCAGCCCCATGATCTCTGCTATTCTGTTTAGGAAAATAAACTTGCATAGTGCAGAAACTCTTCTTGCTGCGAGAAGTTGTTAATTGCTCGCCTCGCGAGAAGAGTTTCTGTAGTATACAAGGTTTTTTTCCTAAACAGAATAGCCGAGACACCGCGGAGCTGTCAAACTCCAGTAAGTGGCGTGTCTCGTGGTGGGGTGGAGTTTGGGGGTTTCGGGTGGGGGTGGGGTGGCCTGTGCCGGTGAGCAAGCGAGGCAGCGGCGGAAGGCAGATCCGAACGGGCAGGCAGGTGGGTGAGCGAGGGCGGCGGCGGGTGAGCGAGGGAGGCGGGTGAGCAAGCGAGGGAGGCGGCGGAAGGCAGATCCGAACGGGCGGGCAGGTGGGTGAGCGAGGGAGGCGGCGGGTGAGCGAGGGAGGCGGGTGAGCAAGCGAGGCAGCGGCGGAAGGCAGATCCGAACGGGCGGGCAGGTGGGTGAGCGAGGGCGGCGGCGGGTGAGCGAGGGAGGCGGGTGAGCAAGCGAGGGAGGCGGCGGAAGGCAGATCCGAACGGGCGGGCAGGTGGGTGAGCGAAGGAGGCGGCGGCAGAAGGCAGGTGAGCGAGGGAGGCGGCTCAAGCCCTGCACTTGTGGGCTCACTGTACCCGACCGGCCTCGGAGACAGGAGACAGCCCCTCTGCCAAGAGAGAGGGGGCGTGTTTAGAAAAGACAAGCGTGTGCACGGCTGCTTCTGCTGCTGAGCCCGGTTGGAAGTTTGGCTTCTAGCCGGGCTCAGGCGAGGAACCGGTGGCTGTTTGCAGGGGATTCCAATGCCACTCTTTTGGCCGGGAGAGAGAGAGAGTGTGCCACCGCAAAAAGAGCGGCTCCCGGCATGCCCCCCCCTTTCCCCCAGAAGTAGTTGGGGGGGCTTATTATCGGGGCGGGCCTTACTTCAAAGCATGTCCCGAAAAGCCCTGTGGGGCTTAGTTTCGGGACAGGTCTTATTTTCGGGGAAACACGGTAGCATTTTAGCCATGGGTAAAGTTGTTGGACTAAAAAGCTACAAAAGTGTTCAACTTGGTCTATTTCTAATCAACAATCTAGCATACCATACCTCTAATGAATGAATTGTAGCATCAACTAATGTTTCAATGGTATGGCAGTGTTGATAACAAGCCCAGTGCTGTTATTGTGAAACCAAAATGCACCAAGCAAAATAGCAAATGCTCTCCACAGATAACAAAACAAAATAAATATAGTCGTGTGAAATATTTTGTTGACAGAACCAGAAGAAAAGTTACAATATATTCAGTGATGACAGAACCTGTGACTCACAGCTGATAGAACCTAGCCCTGTTTCCTGATTTGAAATGACTGTGTGTGCAGCTTAATATCTAGTCCCATTTTTTAAATACAGGGCTACACACTTTCAAAAGAGTGCTAAACCCATTACCATAAGGCATAAGGCTTGACAAATGACCATCAGAAAATGATGGTTAGGCTGAGCCTAGGCATTTGGACACTTTTTGTAAACATTAAAGAGGATGACCTTGAGGGAGATAGGGAAGATCCTTTACCAAAGCTACAATGATAGAACTAAGGTTTGAGTCTAAATGGTGGAGGAGGGATACAAAAACATATTTGACCAACACCCCCTAATGTACATGAATATAAAAGAGGGAAGAAGGGCAGTATAATCATATTTCATATATTTCATATTTATGTTACCATAACAAAATCAAATAAAGATAGTTTTAGTCTTCTGTAGAGATTATTTCTTGGCCTGGTTGCCCTTAGGGCTGACACTTTTATAGTCTAAGCCAGGGGTCCCCAAACTTGGCAACTTTAAAACTTGTGACTTCAATTCTCAGAATTCTCCAGCCAGCTATGCTGTCTGGAGAATTCTGGGAATTGAAGTCCACAAGTCTTAAAGTTGCCAAGTTTGAAGACCTCTGGTCTAAACTAAAATACCATCAGAGGTCTTTAGTATGTCTTCAGTAGTCTAGAGTGGTCTAAACCATGGGTGTCAAACTCGTTGCATCATGTTGTTGTCATGTGACGTTTCGTGACATTTTTCCACTTCGCGGAGCTGGGGTGGGCGTGGCCTACGTGTGATGCATCCGGGCTGCAGGCCGCCAGTTTGACACCCCTGGTCTAAACAGTAGGTATTGGACAGCTCCTATTCCTGATTGAATTAGCAATACCTTGTTGATTAAGTATGCCAGATCATATGCATGGCCAAATCTTTGGTAGAAGAAGATGGAAAACATTACAGCAGACTGAAATGCTAGAAATGAATTTAAACTGCCTCAACAATGTGATATGGACATGACATTAAAGAAACAGTTTTTGGAGAATGTTCATGTTGCAATTTAGATGGATGTAATGATGAGTCTTTAGAAGCGAAGAATAGTATTTATTTAAAAACTCAAAAAAACATATTGGAAGAAATGGCTTCATCAAAAACATACAGTTTCAAAAATACTGATTTATATCTATTTGGTTTATGTATTGCATAATGAAAATGATTGCATTTCGAAAAGAATCATTTAGAAGAATATTCCTTTTTCGTTGGTGGGAAATGGTTTTGCCATTCACATGAATCAAGTGCACCATATGTCTCACAAACTTCAGAGGACATAATAAGTCAAAGCTCAAACTTTATGAAAGTGAAAATTGTGGAGCTTAATGGATTATTAAATATGCACACACTTTTAAAATGGTTAGGTCATAAACATGCTGAAGCACTTAAAAAATAAAAACACACATCTAAAAATAGATCAAAAATGCACCATACTGAACAAAGCACTCCTTATTACATATTATTTTGCACTTATTTTACTTCATTTCTTATTTACATGTTTATCCTTGTTGATCAAACCCAATGCTAAATATTATATGTATAGTAAATGTGCAGATCGTCACATTAAATGGTGAATTGTATCTTTGATTAAGTAAGGAGAAGGTATCATTAGAAGTGTTCCTGTCAGTGGATCAAGACAATATTTTATCTTTAAATATTAATAATCTTTTTGTGTTTATTTGTATATGAGTTAATTCAATAATAACACTTGGGAACAAAAATTATAAATTTTATTTTAAACTATTTAAAATTCTATCTGCTGGGAAAAAATCATAACAATATAATCTACAAACAAGGGGGCAAAAGAAAAGAAAAAAGTAAACACTAAAATTAATACTAACTAGAAATATACCAATAATTGTTGTCATGCCTTGTTGAGTTGTAACCAGCTGCAATTGATTCTGTGGATAAAACTATTCAGCCTATCCTGTCTCATTGCATTATTCAATTCTTGCAGGTACATTTTTGTTGCTTTCAGTATTCTGTCTACCAGCTATATTCAGTGTTGACCTCTTCTCCTTCTATTCACTAAGCCCAACATTATAATCTTTTCTATAGATGTTTCAGCTCTGATTGTGTTAAAGTACTATAGTTTCTGCTTCATGATCCTTGCTTCCATTGGACCTTGATTTCCTCTTGATAGCTTGATTTCCTCTGCTACTGAAGAGTTGGTTCTCTTGGCTAACCTTTAAGTACCCTAGCTGAAAGGAATCAACCTTTTCCTCATTGTCACAGATGCCATCCTTTCCATCAGTAACATTGAGTTGAACATTTTAGCTTTTGTCTTGATTGAATACCTCAACCTCAGTCTTTCATGAATCTGTCTAGGCACCTAAATGCTTTTTTAAAAAAATCTCATTGTTATTCTTCTCTGAATTCTTTTGCACACCCACCATTCTTATCAGTTCTGAGAGTCTAGAAAATTTTAACTGACAACCTTGTCTATCTCATTATTTATTTTAAATAGACCCAATTATAATTTTCTTGACAGTCGAGGAAAGCCTTGCCTTTTATAATGATTGTTTTAGGCTTCTTCAGTTTCTTTATCCAAGATAGAGTTGCTTGCATTTCTCAGATTGTTGACATTCTTTATGACCCCAATCTTTAGTTTTTTTTCCAGACCTACAGCCCATATGATATACACATTGTCTAGATTGAACAATATGGTGATAGAATGCAGCCCTGGCTGATTCCTTTTCTGATGGTAAACTGTTCATGTTTTCATATTCTTGATTATTGTAGAAATTACTTATCAAATGAATCAGATGCTGGGATATGCTCATTGTTTTGAGAGACTTCCAAAGCCTTGAATAATCAAAAGCTTTGGAGTAGTTTATAAATAAAAGTAGAGCTCTTTTTATATTTTAATGATGTTTTCAACCCACATAATAGTAATCTCCTTTGGTTTTTTTTCTTAACCTTGCTTGTTCAGCTGCCATCCCGCTATCAATATAGAGCTCTAACCTGTTCTTCGGAATTTTCAGCAGTATCTTAGCATGTGGTATTAGGACTATTGGTGGTGCAATGGTTAAGTGCAGTACTGCAGGCAAAATCCGCTCCACAGCCTGGAGTCCGATCCTGACAAGGCTCAAGGTTGACTTAGCTTTCCATCCTTCCAAGGCCAGTAAAATGAGAACCTAGATTGTTGGGGGCAATATGCAAATAATGCTTACTTTCTAAACTGCTCATAGAGTGCTGTAAAGCGCTATGGGACAGTATACTGTATAAGCCTAAATGCTATTGCTACTGTCTTGTATATAAATACCAATAGCACTTCTATACTGATTCACAGTGCTTTACAGCACTCTCTAAGTGGTTTACAGAGTCAGCATATTGCCCACAACGATTAGGGTCCACATCTTACCAACCTCAGAAGGATGGAATCCTGAGTCAACCTTGAGCTGGTGAGATTCGAACTGCTGAACTGCCGAACTGCTGGCAGCCGGCAGTCAACAGAAGTAGCCTGCAGTACTGCATTCTAACCACTGCGCCACCATGGCTCATAAAACATTCCTGTTTCCTATACAGCAATGTGTATTGGGATGGGAAACATTACTACTGCATTTTTTCTGTGAGTTTCATTTACAGAATAGAAAATTGTGAAGTTGTTTCATTGAAAATGTCCCATTTCTGTCCATTTAAGTTCATTCACTCGTAAAACTTCTGTACTAGATTGTGTCATTTTCATTTTAACAATATCCAACATTCCTTAGCTCAAACTGTGGATGTTTCATGTACCCACTCTAAATGCTTTCAACAAGCTCTGAGCTTTTATTTTTGGCTAATCAGCAAATGAAATTCTTGAAACCATTTTTCCAGTCATGTCAGACTGCCTAAACTTATTTTACAAATATCTGTGCTATTCCTCAGTAGCAAAATAATAATTTTCAGATCTTGGGTTCTTATCTTTCACTGGGTGACTTTTTTTTTTAGTTGTTTTCCATGACTTTTCTTGGCAGATATGTGGAACTACAAGAAGTCTTTGACTTGAAGCAGTTCATTTAGTGACCGTTCAGAGTGAATAAAGTAATTTATGACCACTTTTCACAGTTACAATCTTTGCAGCAGTGGTGGGTTCTTACTGGTGTGGTCCACTCTGTCGTTCTGGTAGTGGCCCACCGATTGCACAATTTGCACGTGACGGCGCCGGTGCCGTCTTCGCTGGTTAGTCACACGGCACCATCTTTTTTCTGAATTTTTGGCCTTTTTTTGCTTCCTGTGCATGCGTGGAAACAAAATCTCATGAGGGGACGTGCACGTGTAGCGAGCGTGCACGTGTGCAAAATGTGATGATGCGCGCACAGCACACCAGTAGGCAGGTAAGAGGAACCCGCTCCTGCTTTGCAGCATTCCCATGGTCATGTGTTCAAAATTCAGATGCTTGGCAAATGGTTTGTGTTTATGATCATTGCTGTGTCCTGGGGTCATATGATCACTGTTTGCGACCGTATGGTAAGCAAAGTCAATGGGGAAGCCAAATTCATTTTACAACCGGGTTACTAACTTGACAACTTTGGTGATTCACTTAACAATTGAGGCAAGAAATGTCATAAAATGCAGCAAAAGTCACTTAACAAATGTGTCAATTAACAACAGAAATGTTGGGTTCAATTACGATCTTAAGTCGAAGGCTACCTGTATCTTGACACTGCTTTCTTTGTACTTGTAACTTCCTGTCATAAGCCCACCTGATTTATTTAACTTTAGCCTATACCAAAATTGACTGCAGTGCTGCAAGAGGCGGGCCTGAACTTTCAGGGTGGCCCATATTTATTCTGTCACAGTCCTCCAGCATTCAACATGTCCAACTATTCATGGTCTAAAAACTGTTTGTTCATGAAAGTATGGCCTGCTATATCACAGCCACCTGTATATCTCATCCCACTGTCCACTTCCTGTTCATGCATTCTGGATCTTGAAGCTAGGGCATGGGACAATACATTAAAATGAGTTACGTTTCCATGATATAATAATAATAATAATAATAATAATAATAATAATAATAATAATAATAATAATAATAATAATAATAATAATAATAATAATAATAATAATAATAATAATAATAACAACAATAATAACAATAATAACAATAATAACAATAATAACAATAATAACAATAATAACAACAATAATAACAATAACAACAACAACAACAATAACAATAACAATAACAATAATATATTCATACAGTTTTTTATATTTAACAGCAAATTAGCACGTGGAATTAATATTTTCTTCCTGTTTATGCAAAGTCAGTTCAAAGATTGAGAACTGAAAAATCAGGTTTTCACTATTGATTTCGTCCTTTGAGGTAGACCATGAAAGGAAACAAGCTCCATGAGTTTGACAGGAATTATATTTTATTTATATGGGTTATGCTGCTAAGGACAGAATCTCATATAATTGACTGTGTTTTCCCATCTCTCCCTGTTATATCCCTATAAATTAAGATTGAGTTGCTCTTTTTCTGCTTCCTGGACTTAACACATGCTTTTGGGTTTTTAACTCTTTCTTTATATTTGCTCCAAGTTCGTCTCTGTGGCTTTCCACAGGCATTAAATGCCTAATATTTAAAAGCAAAAAATGTTGCACTTTTGAAAAGCGATAAAAAAAGCTAATACCAGAAAATCAACGTTACATCGATTTAGCCTTATTTGAAAATTCTGCCTATGACTAATAAGCAGTTGCTCTCTTGGATAGATGTATACACAAATAGATAGAGAATCTCCACAGTGGATGAAAATAAGCATTTCATAAGAACTTATTAAAATTGCACATTTATTCATAAAAGGAATGAAAAGAATTTGAGCTTCAAAATGGATTTGAAGTGGGAAAAGCAACATCGATGGATTTATCCATCCGTGCATATTAAGCCCATTAAAGTCTGGGTTTGAAGCTGTGCATTTAACCATGGTTATGCAGAATCCATTTTGGCACTTTTTCCCCCCACTGACAGACTTCTCATCTTTAGCACCACATGCTAGGCAAGAACATCTGCTGGTTTTGTTTTGTACTGTATTGTACTATTCTGCTTGGTTTTTAATTTTTTAAATGCAAATTAATATATTCACAATTAATTTCATCAGCAAAGGGGAATGAATTTAAGACAGTTTTTAAAATGAAGCAAAACCTTAATCCTAAGCAATCCTAAATTGATTATTTGGATTTTACATAAACTGTACTCCTTGTAAATTTTGGCAGGAGAGTTTTTAGGTCTATATTTTTTAAGATTGTTAAAGTTCAAAAACTATTTATCAGATAAATATAGGAATTATATTTACTTCTGTTGATATCCAACAGAATATCAACTTAGTTATTTAACTTAGTTAAAAAAAGAACATTTTAAAAACTTGCACTGCAATGATAGTCTCAACCTCTGTAAGAAATCTTTCTATTTCAAATGCTTATTTGAATGATTGTATGAGCTACAGGAAGTCACTTAGTCTCCTTGTGCATGAAATGGAAGGATGGAATGTGATTTCTAAGACCATCTACTGTTCTTTTAGCAGAAATGGGGATTGAGATTTTTTCACAGGGTGGAAAACAGATACTTGTCTCAGAACCAAAAATCCAAACTCCAACACACACACACACACACACACACAGAGAGAGAGAAAGAGAGAGAGAGAGAGAGAGAGAGAGAGAGAGAGAGAGAGAGAGAGAGAGAGAGAGAGAGAGAGAGAGAGAGAGAGAGAGAGAGAGAGAATGAATCCAAATAGAATTATTACACACAGCAACAATGTTAAGTTGAAGATAAACTTCGAGCCGTCCGATTGCTACCATGTTAGGATGAGAATAACATCTCATAGAGACGATGTTGGATCTTTACTTGGAATTCAGACAGTTAGAAATAAAACCGAGATTAAATGTCTAATAGAAAATATTTATTTCAGTACAAAAACAATAAATCCTGAATAATTACATCTTTGCTAAAAAACACGACCATTCAGGTCAAGAGCCAAGGCACAAGAAAATTAATGGTGGATTAGGAATGTAGACATGCGTAGAATGTCATATCACGTGTTCTGCTTGTATTGGAATATACCAATAAATTAGATAGGGGTGCATCACCCTGCATAGACTCACAACTGACAATATTCACTAGGTGACAAACAATATGAGATTTCAAAAGACAAGATCAGGGAGGGAGGGAGGGAGGGAGGGAGGGAGGGAGGAAGCCTTCCCTCCAATAATTTTGGTTAATGTATTTGAAAAAATATTCCATTACTTATGAATATTTCAGTCCAAAGTTAATTGCAGTATATTATTCATATTATATTGCATATTATACTGATATTATTTATCTGTGATAGCAATAATGGATCCTGAAATAAATGCCTAGATACATTCTAAAGCATTTTTATTGATATATTTTGTACCTACTTTTGAAAAGTTCATTTACTTTTTGTAAAAGAGGTATTCCAGTAATTTATAGTGTTTAAATTTCAGAATGAGGGTGACTGCAGTGTGGCCTTTAATTGCAGTGGGACTTATTACTCCATCAATGTAGCAGAAATTAATCATATCATATCATATATAGTAGATTAAATATAATCCAAATTTGATGTGCACCTCCAAGGTGCTTTCCAACTCTGTTATTTTGTTATTTTTTTAAAAAAAATGTCTACATAGTTAATTCCAATTTTACATTTGTAGTACTGTTGGCTAGAAGGCTAATTAGGTATGGAAACCCAGTGTGAAGAAGTCAATGTCAACAACAAGATTGAAGAAAGACAAAACTCTTATTTCTGTAAAGAAGGAGAAAAGAAAGCCTCTGGATTTTAATCCAAGGAGCACACCAAAATGCAAGCACAATCATTTTTATACAATTTACCAAAACAAAAAGAGAATTGCTGCTTAGTTGCAAAGTTTCATGACAGTTGCATAGGTGCACAAAACAAAACCATTCCATAATACTCTGTTTATTATTTAATTGTACTTCATTATCATATAAGTTGACTATCTCTGGGTATGTTTTTTTTTACTGTGCTAATGATAAATGTTGCTTACCTCAGGACCCTGGTCCAGATGCCTCTAACCACTGCTTAAGCTAAATATCACATCACCTTCCTTATTGCAGTAATGGGTTTGCTTCCAAGGTATGTTAGCCAGGTGTCAAAGCCACAACCTGTCAGTTAGTGTGCATAGGTAACAATTGTGGTCAACCTATGGAGTGTTGGGTTGACCCCTGTAGCTTTGCTGACACATGTTAAAGAAATGTTACTTGTAACAGACAAATGTACAAATTATGGCTTTTTACAAATTTATCCCTATTCTCTATCCCAACCTTTTGTTAAAAGACATCTATTTATGTTCCACCTGATTAATTCATGTATAGTATATAAAATATCTCTTAAGGTGGATTTTCTAGCATTACAGACAGCCTAAAATGTTGTAATCTTAATAAGTATCAGATATAGAATTAGAAAGCATTTACATAAGGACTGTGGCTAAAATATGAAAAAATGAAAAAGTGATTTAAAAAAAGAAAATACATCTAGAGGAGAAGAGAGGGAGGGAGATGAGGGAAGGGGAGGAGACTTCTAGGCTTAGGTTATCTCTCCCCCACAGATGCACATTTCTTGTCTCGAACCCTAGGGATAAAATATAGTACTTTATTGGGAGGCAGTGATAGCTAAAGAAAACAAAAATAAGATAAGAAAATGTCTAATAAGCACAGATTTATAAGACTTCCTGGACCTCATTCTGTAAATAAGTTTATAATTTTTTCAAACCTTTCTTCAAAAACAAACATAACAAAACAAAACAGAAGATTGTATCAGGGGTGGGTTTTGACTTACCTCGCTGCCAGTTTGCTTCTTGATGCACCACACAAGTGCACGCACATTGCATGCCGCGCAGCCGTGCCGCACAACCACACACATGCACAATGCTTAAAACCCAGCTTCTGTGTGTGCGCAGAAGCAAAAAACAAGATGGCAGTGCCATAGGCGCCGCCGAGAGAACCGGTTCGGGGGCATGGCAGGCCTGGGTGGCTGCAGTTCGGTGAGTGGGGGAAATTCCCGCTACCAGTTCTATAGAACCGATCCGAACTGGCAGGAACCCACCTCTGGATTGTATCCTGATAATGTGCATGCCAAATCAATCTTTTTTACTAAATTTAACACTTGAGAAAGAAGATTTCAGTATATCATTACTTTACTTCCATGAAATGTTGGACTTGGTAGTTTCTCTTGAAACTTACTAAAGGTAGTCTCTGATGCTAGATTTCAAAAATTAATAATTATAGGGGCAGGTCACCATAATTGCCTCTTGCTTTTAATCTTTAATCTTTCAGTATCTCAGGTTTAAAATAAGTGAACCATGAGATTTCATGAACACATTCTTCCATTTACCATAAATTAAAAAGTGTTCTGCTGCTTTGCACCCAGACATAAATTTATTATTTTAAAATCACTTTTGGAAAGTTGCGGATGTTCTTGTAATAGTTCAGTTTACAAATTTGTAATTCGTTTACAGTTATTTCTTTTTTCTCCCCTAAGACCGTAATTCTGGTTTCATGAGAAATAACAATTCTCTTCTATGCTTCAAAATCTTTCTCAAATTTAAGAATGTGAATTTTCATACTATTAAGATTTTCATGGATCTCAGAGAGACCATTTTCCAGATTCATAAATCTACTATCCATCTCTGTACAGACTGACTGAAGTTTCACTTTTGACTCAAAGCTTGTTACTTTTTCTCCCTGGATACATCAGGGGGTCACCAAAAACTATCTTATTCAGCAGAAACAGGGGAGGCAGCCATCAGCCCTTCCTCTCTATCTAGGATTTCAATAGTGTATAAGGTTTTCATCCAGTTTTTCTCCCTCTCTATCATCTGAAATTCTTGGCTCAAAATGATGGTGAGAGAGTTGTGTTTCTCATTTTAAAGGCTATTGTTAGAGTAATGCTTTTGTTCAGTTTTGAAAGCAATCTGTGAGAGTTTATGACATCCCGGATGATGCAAGACAGGGCAAGTAAGGGCCATTCTCTGATGAAATCATAGAATTCTTTTTGAGGATGATAATGCATTTCTATTTCTGAAACAAGCAAGCCAAAGTGAATACAACACCTCCGGTTCAGGAATGCATCAGAATTATAGCCTCCAATGTCATGTAATGGGATCAATAGAAAAATTAATCTCACCTGAGTATTGAGCTTTACTTTATACCTTGAAACTCTTCCTGATCGCTATTGAAGATAGGAATAGATAAGAAGACAGCTTAAAGTACAGCTTAAAGTATAGCAAAGCATGTCTGCCTTATTATTATTCTCCATAGTGGGTGGCGCTAGCCTCCAAGATTGGGAAGACACATTCCATCAGCCAAACAGGACTGAGTCTGACTTCATATAAAAGCTGCCCTCTTATCACACTCCCCCTCTTTCGACTCAGTCCTAGGCATTGGACTTGTGTCTCCCCAGTCTTAGATCTAGTTCTACCTACTATTTTTCCAGTCCTTCATCTCATCGTGTCACAACTGTGTTCCTGTCATCGTTTTTCTGTGAGTGCTGGTTCCCCTCCACACGCCCCCAGCTGTCACCTCGGGCGAAGGGGGGGTGCGGCTCCTGCCGCAGCCGTTTGACACCCAGCTGCACTCCTGTCATCGCGGATCGATTCAACTGCTCCCAGGCGGCCTGGCCAACTTCCTTCACCTGAGGTCAGCAAGTCACAGAAGCCCTGCGCTTGCGTGACCATCGGCCAGGGCGGCCTTGCCGCTTCCCGCCAGGAGGGTGAGGGACCTAAGTGACCTGCCAGCCCAGCCGCAGAAGCCTAGCGCTTGCGCGGCCATCCCCCCTCCTTCGTCGGAACGATCGTGTGGCTCTGTGGCCTGGTGATCGCTCGTAACTGCCGGGACTTGTGGTGGCTGCCCAGGAGAACTGCTTCCAGGTAGGCTCTAACTGAGCCCAGGCCTTCGCTTCGTCGGGATCCCTTGGCGCCAACGGCCTCCGGTTTCTCCCTGGAGACAGGGAAGCCTCCGCCCACCATCTGTTCGGCGGGGATTACCATGCAGGCGCACTGAGACCCGGCAATGTCACTGTGAGCTTCGGGGAAGTCTAGGGCTTCCCCCGCCCCCCTGCAGGCGACAAGTGAGCGCGCGCATGCGCAGAAGAGGTGCCTGACGTCTCGCCCGACTCCCACTCGGCTGCCGCTTCAAACGGGGTTTCCCCTGCTGCCGTTGCCCAGCGACTGAGCGCGATCGCTCAGAAAGGCTTCCCGGCTGCCGGCGAGTGCGCGCGTGCGCAGAAGAGGCCGGGAACGTCGCGTCTGGATCTCCAGCCTTCACCGCCTCACACGGGAGCCCCAGGCCTCTCTCTCCGAAGCACGGGCACCAGGAACGCGGCCTGACAGCCGGAGAGGACCCGATCTCTCCCAAGAGGGCTAGGCCGCTCCTGCCTTCCGGCCGCAGGCCCTCAAGCCCAACTGACAGTTAATTGCCTGCATCCATTTACACTGTGCCTCGCCCTCAGAATGGCCGATAAGCCGTCCAAAAATAAAGCCAAGGCTACCAAGGACGTGCAGGCCACTGAGGGGAGGGCGGGGGCCTCTTCCAACCCCCCAACCTCTCACAGGGACAGGTCCCCCATGAGACCTTCGTCGGGGGGGGAGAGCAGCAGGGCTGGTCCAGGGGAGGCTACCCATCGTTCCAAAGCCCCTGAGAAGTCTGGGTCCAAGCCAAAGCACAAGACCCCAGCCCCTCCAGCCCCCACCACCCCAAGGGCTTCTGGGGGCTCCCAGACCCCACGATCACGGCGTTCTTCAGGCACTATGTCCTTGGACAATGTTGACTTATGCCTCGCTACTAGCGACATTTGGGAGGAACCACACCCCGTCAGTGTTCCCCCTAGGGCCACACCTGCAGTCCCAGCTTCGGCCCAGTTCCACACCCCTGAGGTGCAGGCCATGATCCAGGCCGCCATTCGAGAGGGCATCGCTATAGGTATGCAACACATGGCAGCGTCAGTACCCTCTACATCACACGCGGAACCTCGGCCAACCCTCGTGGTTCCTGATCCGCCCTCTCCGGCCAGGGACCTGCCCCTGGAGCAGGATGTGGACCGCTCAGCAGACTCTCCACGATCCACTCCTGAACTGTAGGATCAGGATCCTGACCTGGACATGTCTGCTGATGAGGACATGGCACCGGAACCGCCGGCGACTACAGGGCTTTTCAACCCCGCACTATTCAAGTCGCTCCTCCACAAGGCGAAAGCCGCAGCCAAGTTCGCCCCGGCCGAACCCATGCCTACAGGGGAGGAGCCCAGCGATCCACTGTTTGAGGAGACCACGTCGCAGACCGAGGTGGTCCCGATTCCGAAACTGTTCGTAGAGTCGGTACTCAAACAGTGGCAAGCCCCAGCAGCTGGAGCTCAGCCCTCCACCTTGGACAAAAAATTTTTTAACGTCGCCCAAGGACTTGCACAGCACATGCCTGTGCCCCCAGTCGATCAGCCTATCAAGGCGCTCTACTCTGCAACACAACTTCCTGGAGACAGCGAGGAGCTGTTGCGGCCAGAGGACCGGCGCACCGAGCAGTCCATCCTGCACACTCACCAGGCTGCCGCCTGGGCCGTGAAGGCGTCGACCACTGCGTCCTTTTTTTGCCGGACTTCCATTCGCTGGCTGAAGGCGCTACAAGAACACCTGCCCTCCTCGGATGTCCGTGCACGACGGGACATCAACAAGCTTCTGGCGGCATCCCAATTTACCTCAGATGCCACCCTGCAGGCAGCCCGCTTTGCGGCACGGGCCATGGGGTCTTCTGTTGTCACACGCCGCATGCACTGGTTGTGGAACTGGCCACAAGTGGCGGCTAGCCATTGCCCCCGTCCAGGGTCAGTCCCTGTTTGGAACTGCCTTAGATCCCTATTTGGTAGAATCCAAAGATAAGCAAAAAGTGCTGCCCAATTGCACACGGAAGGGCCCCAATCGACAAGCAGCGGCATCTGCCCCCTCTTCATCGATGCCCGCGGCTCCTCGCCGTCCATTTTGGGTGCCCCGTTATAACCCGCCTCGGGCCCGGGCCGGTGGGAGGCAGAACCAAGGGCAGGATAGGCAGAGGAACGACCAGTCCAATAAGCGTCCTTTTCGGGGGGCAGGCGGTCGCTCCTTCCGCCGTTACAAATAGATGACCCAAGTCCTCCCATTGGGGGCCACCTGCGCCTTTTTGCCAGGCGGTGGGAGGACATAACAACCGACGCATGGGTCCGCGAGACCGTGTCATCTGGCCTCGCGTTAGATTTCATCTCCACCCCCCCGGGATTTTTCATGAGGTGCCCCCGATCCTCCAATCCCCGGAAGCGGTCGCTGATGCGGGCCGCTATCCAGCACCTGCTGGAAATTCAGGCCATACAGCGGGTGCCGGAGGACCAGCGGGGGCAAGGATTCTATTCCATTTTGTTCCTCGTTGAGAAATCCTCGGGTGGGTGGAGAGCCGTCCTGGACCTAAAACGTCTCAATAAATTCTTGGTCTATAAGAGGTTTAAAATGCACACGTTGCAGTCAATCCTGGACGGTATTCGTAAAGGCGACCTTATGTCGTCTATTGATTTAACAGAGGCCTACCTTCATGTCCCGATTCGGCCGGCCCACCAAAAATTCCTCCGCTTCTGCTACATGGATGAGCATTACCAATACTCCGCGCTCCCGTTTGGCCTTTCCTCGGCCCCTCGGGTTTTTACTAAAATTCTAGCGGCTCTAGCAGCTCACCTTCGCGCAGTCCCGATTCGCCTTCAGTGCTATCTGGACGACATCCTCGTCCAGTCGTCCTCGCCCTCCCGGGCTGCGTCGGACCTTAGCACGACCATAGAGACTCTACAACACCATGGTTTTTCCGTTAACTTTCAGAAAAGCCATCTAGAGCCAACCACCAGAATCACTCATCTGGGGGCCATTGTGGACTTCCTGGAGTGCAGAGTGTACCTCTCCCAAGAGAGGCAAGACAGCTTGTCGGCCCTCTCCCAACAGGTCATGGGCCTTCCCCGGGTACCATTGAATCTTTTGTCATCCCTGTTGGGAAAAATGATTTCGGCCATCCATATAACCCCTTGGGCACAACTGCACTCCAGGGACCTACAATGGTTTCTCTTGCCTTTTCAGCGAGCGGGCAGGAGCAACTCCTCCAGCAAGGTCCAGCTTCCGGACACTGTACGCCGTTCCATCCGGTGGTGGCGCTCCAGAGCGATTGCCCAGGGCACCAGTTTCCTCGAGCCCCAGCGGGTGACCTTGACCACCGACGCCAGCCTCCTGGGCTGGGGCGCCCACACTCTGTCACAAGTGGCGCAGGGCACCTGGTCTACAGCGGAGGCTTCATTGAACATCAACCTCTTGGAACTGCGAGCGGCGTTCCTGGGCCTTCAACACTTCCAGCGCGAGCTGTCCGGTCAACATGTCCTCCTGCTCACGGACAACATCACTGCCAAGGCCCACGTCAATCGGCAAGGGGGCACGGTGTCCCGTCCACTCCTTGCGGAGGCCACGGCACTGGGCCTCTGGGCAGAGAGGCACCTGCTGTCTCTTCGAGCGGAACACATATCGGGGGTTTCCAACCGTATGGCGGATTGGCTCAGCCGGCACGAGGTGGACTCAGCGGAGTGGAGCCTCCACCCGGACATCTTTCAGGAGCTAGTGGAGTGCTTCGGCCGGCCGTCCATCGACCTATTTGCGACTCCGCAGAACGCCAAGCTCCCCCGATATTTTACCAGGTACCAGTCGTACGGGGCAGAGGGGACGGATGCGCTGCGTTGCCCTTGGCCACGGGGCCTACATTACGCCTTTCCTCCCCTGGCCCTCATCCCTCGCGTCATCCGCAAGATCTTGACCGAGGGAGCGGAAGTGATCCTCCTCGCCCCCCACTGGCCTCGGAGGGCGTGGTTTGCGGACCTCAAAGCACTATCGATCCAGCCCCACTGGAGGATCCCGCCGACAGAGTCATCGCTCTCCCAGGGATCAGTGCGGCACCCGGACCCGCACTGGTTTCAACTGACCACCTGGCGATTGAGCGGCTCACCCTGAGTCGGCGTGGGGTTCCCGACGGCATTCTCCGCACCCTCCTCTCCTCCCAGAGGGATTCTACGGTCCGGATCTACAATGCCACATGGCGGGCCTTCTGCTCCTGGTGCGCCACGAACTCCTTCTGTCCGATGGACCTGACGATCATTAACATTCTGCAGTTCCTGCAGGACGGCCTCAACAAAGCCCTGGCTCCCAGCACCTTACGGCGTCAGGTGGCAGCACTCTCTACTGTCCTTGCGTGTCAATCGTCAGCGTCCCTGTCGACGCATCCGTTGGTCCAGCGCTTTCTCCGGGCGGCTTCCCAGCTCAGCCCCCCGGTAGTCCATAGATACCCAACATGGGACTTACAGACGGTACTTCTGTCACTTACCAGGGCACCGTACGAGCCGCTGCAAGCAGCATCACTACAACTGCTAACACATAAGGTTGCCTTCTTGGTAGCGATTACCTCCGCGCGACGCATATCCGAACTCGCGGCCCTGTCCGTCAGAGCAGACCTCTGTGTGTTTCATCCCGACAGGGTTGTTCTTCGCCTTGACCCCACCTTCTCTCCGAAGGTGAATACCTACTTCCACCGGGCGCAGGAGTTGGTACTCCCTTCCTTCGGTGCCGACCCGACTGCAGCTCCTCAACAGCCAGAGCACGCACTGGACGTTCGACGGGCACTCGAGATCTATGTCCAGCGCACGGCTTCCTTTCGACTATCTGAGGCCCTTTTTGTTGGGTTCCACCAGGTATCAAAAGGCCGGAAAGCGTCGTCGGTGCTGATTGGCAGGTGGCTTCGCGCCGTGATCGCAGAGGCTTACGCCAGTCAACATCTTCCTCGACCACCTCGTCTGACGGCCCACTCCACGTGCAGCGCCGCAACCACGGCTGCTTGGAACACGCGCGCCTCTATTGAAGAGGTGTGTCGCGCGGCCACCTGGTCCACTCCTTTGCCATTTATCAGACACTACAAGGTGGACGCTTTCGCATCGGCGGATGCGGACTTTGGCCGGCGTGTTCTTCAGTCGGCTCTCCATCCGGAGGACAATGACCTAGTGTCACGGGACCCTCCCTAGGGACGTTACTGCTTGGGCATGTCCCAATCTTGGAGGCTAGCGCCACCCACTATGGAGAAAGGGCGTTGTTACTTACCTGAACGCCCATTCTCGTAGGGTGGCGCTAGCCTCCAAGTCCCTCCCTGATATTTTGTGTTTGTTTTGATGGTAGATCTCACTGGGGAGTACACTATGGGTCTGACTAGTCCTTCATCTCCAGAGGGGGAGTGTGATAAGAGGGCAGCTTTTATATGAAGTCAGACTCAGTCCTGATTGGCTGATGGAATGTGTCTTCCCAATCTTGGAGGCTAGCGCCACCCTACGAGAATGGGCGTTCAGGTAAGTAACAACGCCCTTTTTCCCTTCTACTTTCACATGGAATTCATAACGAGGTTCTGGAAAACACCTCCATTTCAACTTATTTATACAAAAACTTAAGATGCTTAGAAAGAAATGGAGCTCATCATTTTTATTGCTCCCTTTCTGAACTAAATCATCACATTTTCTTCAACACACATTATCCCAGTTTAATGCTGGGACTGAATGTCTCCATGGCAGAGATCCAAGGACACAGCATTTGATAGGCTAGGTTCCATTACAGACAATAGAAAAGCTATTAATGAAGTGACCCTGCAAATTGCAATCAGCTAGCTACATAGACAAAACGGCAACCCAATAATAGCAATCACCCCTAATCAAATGTCATGGGTGTTTGTCTGAGGAAAGGTGGGTTTTCCCCATTTAGATCCAGATGAATTGAAAAAAAAAAGCATGACCTGGAAGGAGGATCCTCAAAGAGACCAGGTTGAACCAAGGGTTTCCTGAATGTCAAATTCTTATTTTTCCCTCTTCATTCTACTAGTATGGTTTATTAGCTGGCTGTCTTTTATCATTATTGCTCCATGTGTGATTTTCCTTCCAAAGTTGCTAAACAAATTAGAAATACACAGCTCCCTTGATTGCCCTTTTCATTGGCCTTGGCAGACTGAATACAAAAGAAAAAATCCTGCTGAAATGTATTCATTTATTCATTTTTAGATTCTAGATTATTATAATTAAAATAAGCCTGCAAAGGAAAACAAAGTAAAACATAAATAAAACCATACAATAAACTCATTGTCAGAAAAAAAAAGTGTGTAAAATAAATACAGCATTCATGGGAGGGCCTGAGCAATGAACAAAACATTATTTTAGCACTGCAAGTTTGGGTACATAGGATAAACAGTTGGAAGTCCATTGCTCTTCAGACATCCTCTAGAACTGACTTCTGGAGGAAGAAATTGCAGATATAAAGGTATAAAGTAGCTTCCAATATTTTTCACAGCAGTTATAAATACAATTATATTTTAACCTCTCTCTCTAAAGTTATTACTCTCTTCTTTCTATAATCTATCCTGTCTAAACATCAAAGCTATAAATCACAAGTTCATTACTTTCATTTTTATGCAAAAATTCCATAAGAAGTTTCCAGTTCCCAATAAATGTAGATATAGCCTTTTCTCTAATCAAAGAAGTCAGTTGGTCCATCTCAGCAAGTTCTGTCAATTTTACCAACTATTCCACCACAGTGGGTAGGGCTGAATCTTTCCATCTTTGTGCATGTAGTACTCTCACCACAGTAATCTGTGGTGAGATTACTATGTATGAATTTATGTTCCATGTCTTTTTCCCCAACTTTTTAAAACAAAAACAAAAAGTTCTGGTTTCAAGTGAATATTAATTTTTAAAATTCTCTGCATCAGTGTACATATCTGAATGCAAATATTTTTAGCTTTTTTATGGGTCCACCAATCAGACTAAAATGTCTTTTCATCTTGAGTGGCAAGCCAAGTTTCACTCTGTTATCCTAATCCGTTCCAGGTTCCCTTTTTCCAGAAGCTTTCATTTCTTCCCTTTCCCCCAGATTTCTGAGGTTTGCATTAAACAACTTTTTTCCCTAGAAAGAAGAAGGGCTGAAGTGATCTCCATTTTCATTTGCAAATAAGCATTTGTTCTGCTTGAGATAAAGAATGTTGATTTAGGTCTGGCAAAGCAATGATTATACAGAGGGAGGTTCATGTAGGGCCTTCCATAAGGTTGACAGTGACTGAAGGAGTTTGCTTCTAGGCTATTGCCATATGGCTGTCTACAAAATGTAGTGTCATCAGTACTATCTCCCTTCATAATGATCTAACAGGCTTATAAATCAAACCAAAGGTCCAACTTTACTATAAAATGAATGGCTTGAACTTCTACTACACAGAGAAATGAAGCATAAAACAACATATTGAATTGTTTTATGAGCTGAGTTAGGCTGCTTGCATTTTAATGAAAGTGAATAAATTATGATAAAAAGAATTATGCACTCCTCACTATCCATTTTCTCAAAGTAGAAGGGGAAAAATCTCTTTTTTGATCTGGCATCCTCTGTTAGGGAAGACTATTGAAGGTGATAAGCTCCCTTGGTCTTTACATGCTATCCACAAGGAGGTAGTGGCCACAAGCTATGTTCCCTCTAAGCTGCGCAGCTGCGCGGCCGCGCACGTGATAAGAAAACGCCACACAGCAGTTTCCAACTGCTGCCCGGTGTTTTCTTATGTCAGAGGGAACGTTGATCACCAGTCGATCAAGGTGGGTGGGGGGTAGGGGAAAGGAGCCCTTCAACGAAGAGAGGCGGAGGCTTTAACTCTTGCTTCCCCAGGCGGGCTCCGCTGCTAGGGAGAGGAGAGCGAGATCAAAGGCTGCTGCCTCTTCATCCAGAGAGGCCGGTTTGATCCCTCCAGAAAAGAAAATGCCGCACAACAGTTTCCAACTGCAGCGCAGTGATTTTCAATATTAGAGGTAACATTGGCCACAAGGGTTCACTCTTTTTCCAGCTGGTGTACAGCCTGTGGATATTGGACTTGGGATGTAAAACTCCAAACATTGTGAGGAACTTCCATGTCTCCACATTGACAGCTTTCATGTTCTTCTTTAACCATCTTACTAGTGGCAGGGTATCTTATGACTCACAGAGTATATGTGTTGATGGTGTGGGTCTTGTTCTTCCCATTTAGCTGACTCTTCAAGTTCTGTCTTATCCTTTGATTGTACATAGATTTGCTGTCTTCCTTGCTTTCTCACTGTAGTTTCATGTGACTGTGGGATACCATGGTACATTAGTAACTGGTCTGTATGACTGCTATGTGACTTCCTGGTAGTTCCGCCTCATCAGTCTTAATTTCCTTCCCTCTCTGGACTATTATCTGGCCACACTTCTCCAAGCCAATTGGCCTTGTTAAGTTGGACAACATCCAAATGACACAACTCTTGGTGTGGGGTCTTGGAAGTGGGGTCCATCTAATCCATCTTCAGGACGCCACTCCCCCCATTGGGGCCTCAGGTCAGCTGGCAGAGAGCTTCAAACCCTTTTGCAAGGCCAAAAGAGTGAGTATGGATCTCACCTTGGGGTGAAAGTAACATGTTGGGGGGGTGTTGGCCAATGACCCTTACTGGTAAGTTATTTGAACATTGATTTCTCGTCGATTTAACATTGGTTTCCTGCATCAAAGGCAGTGCGCTCTCTCTCTCTCTCTCTCTCTCTCTCTCTCTCTCTCTCTCTCTCTCTCTCTCTCTCTCTCTCTCTCTCTCTCTCTCTCTCTCTCTCTCTCTCTCATCTCCCATCTCTCTCTCTCCCTATCTACCTATCTACCTATCTCATATCTCTCTCCCCTCTCTCTCAAATGATTATGCAATTTTAAAAAGATAAGAAAGAAATGCTGAAACTGGGAGTGTATGTATATCTGTGCATGACTGTTCTTTTGCAAAATAGCAAATCAGATTCAGACTTGGTTCTGTGAGCTATCAGATCTTCCTTTCTTTAGGTTTTTGTAGAGCTACAGAGGAAGTAGCAATGTAATAACAATCTGTTCCCCTGTTGTTTGATTACTACAACATCAGAACAACAAAGGTACCATAAGGGGGATTTTAAAAAAATGAAAGGATGTGTTTTAGTGTCAACAGAGAGAAAGAAAGAAGGAAGGAAGGAAGAGGGAAGGCATTTATGTTTGCAAACATCTGGTAAATAAAAGGTATGTGGACTAGTGGGAAGAAACAATCCTTGAAATGAAAGGGAAGGCATTGGGAGATTAGTCCACACAGGGGCCAGACAGGGAAATTGTATAGGGCAAGAAGCAGGGGAACAATTAGTCAAGCCTTGCAGTGGTCATAATTCGCAAGCTACTACCAAGGAGACTGGAATTTCTAAAGTTGACTGAAGAATAGAAGGGATGAGCATGGAAGACCAGCAGACTAGGCTGCAGTGGACAATTGCCCTTGGTTTCACAACATTGCATTAAAGGCTTCAGGCTAGCAAGGCTGGAAAAGCTTCTGCCTGAAGCTCTGAAGAGGCATGTACTGTAAGGCAGAAGCACCCACAGAAGTAGGCAAATAAAGCAAAGGTATAACAAAAAGGGAACTTCCTCTATTCTTATTTGCATGTGTATTATTTTGAAAACCATATTAAAATGCTTGTAGCCCTAGTTATACATACATACATATATATATATATATATATATATATATATATATATATATATATATATATATATATATATATATATATATATATATATATATATATATATATATATATATATATATATATATATATATATATATATATATATATATATATATATATATATGTAGGTCTTTGGTCAGTTGGTCCAAGTGTAACTTAGCAATCACCACACTAGTGAAAATACTAATTACATTCATCCAAAATGGATAAACAAGACGTGGTTCTTCAGTTCTGACCTATTTCTAATATGCTCTTCATGGCATTGGTTTGATAATAGAGTGAGGTATAAAGCTTCAGAAAGTGCTTATGAAGTAATCATTTGCACCAATCTACCATGAAAACAAATTCAGTTATAAAAAAGACTTTGGAAAAGCAAGCCATTAGAATGTTACGGTAATTGCTGTGAATGAAAGGAGGCTAGGAAGTATACTGTGCATTAGAATTATTGAATAAATAATAATTAACAAGAAATATGCTTGAGAAGTAAAACATGTTGACACATATACTAATTTATTTATTCATTCAATTTTTATAGCCTCCCAACTTTTTTTTATTTGTTTGTTTGTCAAACATGTACAAGATAGCAGGTTTAGGTATAAATATATACCGTGGGTGAGGTCCACGGTAGACAGTTTGAAGTTGAAGCTGTGAGGGTTTGAGGCTGTAACAATGGAGTTGGGTAGAGCATTCCAGGCATTGACCACTCTGTTGCTGAAGTCATATTTTCTGCAATCGAGTTTGGAGCAGTTTACCTTGCGTTTGTAAACTCAACCAAGTGACTCTAGATGGCTTACAATTCTAAAATTCTAAAACTATTTAAAAGACATTCCAACAATAAAAGCATTCACAAAATAAATGAGTATAAATATCAGCCATGATAATTAATCAACTAATAGTAAAGCCAAGTAACAGTACCTTTCACACATTCCACGTCCCTGATCCAGGTACATAGCCAAGTTTTTAAAGCTTTGTGAAAAGTCAACAGGATTGGACCATTTTTATCTCTGAGGGGAGAATATTCCATAAGGCAGAAGTTATAGCAAACAAAGCCCTTCTTCTAGTTCCCACTACTATATTCTTACTTTCTTTATTTTACTATATCCTGATAGATAATTTTTCACAATTAAAACAATGGTATATGATTGTTGAATAAAGATCCAGAACACGAAGATTGCAGTTTCAAGATTTGTTTCAAATCCAAAGACTATGAATATTCTGATGTGCTCAGAATCTGTACACTTGCCTTGGACATAAAGAAAGATGGAGTTCATCAACATTTCTGGTTTTGGTTGTTATATGCAGTACTACATATTGCCTAGGTCCCCCAACCACATGCAAAAGGATTATGAAGTCAACAAAGCTCTCAGATGTTTTAGGGTAATCCTGCATTCTAAGATTTCATGTAAAAGAACTGAAACTTTGCATGATATTTTACAAGTTCTTAGGCAAGATCTTACCAATTTTTGATATTTTCATGTGAGGTAGCAAGAGAAATTATTTTCTTGGTGATCTTTTTTAATGTGATTTTTATTGAAACATTTGGAAAAAAGTAAAAACTACCATATTGTTCAGAGTATAAGACGCATTCCCCCACCCAAAAAAAGTGGGTAGAAAAGTCTGTGCGTCTTGTACAGCGAATATTGTGGCAGGGGGGAGGGATCGCCGATCAACTGTTCCAGAATGGGCTGTGGCGGTGGCAGTGAATGGGATGCAGTGGTGAATGGGCCATGGCGGTGGTGGCGAACAGGCCACTGCGAATGGGTGGTGGCGGCAGTGAATGGGCCACATCGAACGGGCCACTGTGGTGGCAAATGGGCTGCGGCGGCAAATGGGCCATGGTGGCAGCGAATGGGCCATGGTGGCAAATGGGCTGTGGTGGCAAACGGGCCGTGGCGGCAAACAGGCTGTGGCGGCAAACAGGCCATGGCAAACAGGCCAGATGAATACCGGATGGATGCCAGGAGGTTTTTTTTCCTGTTTTCCTCCCCAAAAGCTAGGTGCTTTTGTCTTATAGTCCGAATGGTCCAAAAGATGCGGTAATTAGTAAAAACTAATCCAAAACTAATATAAAGTAAGGAAGAAAAAAGAAATCAAAGAGAGGACAAAAAGTGCAAGAAAAGAAAATTAAAAATAGAAAAGAAAAAATACAGAAAAATAGCATCTAATATTCTTCACAAGTTATAAGTACAATTATATTTTCTCTCTAAAGTTACATCTACTCTTCTTTTTATAAACATTCCTATCTGATCATCAAAACCATAATCGCAAGTTCATTTTTTAAAAAAAAAATTGTGCCAAGTCCATAAGTTTTCAGTCACCAATAAATGTATATTCTTTTCTCCAATCAAAGAAGTTAATTTATCTATCTCAGCAAGATATGTCAGCTTTACCAACCATTGCTCCATAGTGGGTACTGCTGAATCTTTCCATCTCTGTGCATATCTTGCTGCTGTTAGGTTTCAGAATAAGCATCGGTAGAAAGAACTACAAAGCCAATGCTGATTTGTATCCATCTTTACTCTGCTTCTCCGGCATGAACTGATAAACACTCATTTAAGCAAAGTGAAGCTTATGTCAAATCTGTGTGCTGTGTGCCTCCCACCACCTTTATCCCTTGCGCGCGACACCCATGTGATTAGCTGCCCTCCAATCCGCTCTTGGAGCCTGTTTCTGAAGCCAATGCCCAGCTGATGGGCGGCCGCGCCAGCGACTGACATCATCCGTCAGCGCCCACTGATCCATGGCTCCTGACTTGCTTCATGTCAGGCTTCATGATGTCCCGCTCCCCGGCCTGAATGACAGCTCCGTGCTGGAGGGCTTGCCGGAGATGACAGCTGCAGTAATCTTATATTGAAATAATTTCTCATGGCTGTTTATAATCTAACTGATAATCTAACTGTTTATCCATTAGTCCTAAATGTAAAAGTTCTGGCTTCAATTGAATATTGATATTTAAAATTTCTGTATCAAAGTATGTATTTGAATCCATTTTTTAAGCTTTTTTACATACCTACCAAACATCATAGAATCTCCCTTCATGTTGTTCACATTTCCAACATACATTTGAAGTGCTTTTATGCATTCTAGATAGTATCTCCAGTTTTATATACGAACAATACATCCTTTTGTAAAAAATACTGTTTAAGATCATAACACAGTGTAATTTTCAACTCTTTTAACCACATATTTTCCCACTGGCCCATCTTCATATTATAACCAAAATTCTTAGCCTGTTTTGTCATATATTCTTTCATCTGTAATTCCTGTTTCAAATTTCAACAATAGTTTATACATTTTAGAAATTACATGTTCATCATCAGTGCAAAATTGTACTTCAAGTTCTGTCTTACTTCGCTCTATACCATGAATCTTTTTGTCCACTTTGAACCTTTCTGATAATTGTGAGAAGTCATTGCCAACTATATCATTCTGCTATTAATTGCTCTCTTGATTTAATATTAAATTACCCTTGATGATTGTCCAGTAATTCTTGATATGTCAATCATTTGTCCATAAGGGTGTTTTTGGCCATATCCTGGATTTATATCTATTCCATATTCTCAATATGTACATTTAATAAAATTATTTTTGAAATCCACACTAACTTTAACTTTATCGTAAGATACATTTCCATGCCATCTAAATCTCAGGTCATAATCTTCTAATTCTAAAAGTCTCTTGTTTCTCAACAACATCCATTCTTTCATCCAGACCAGAATAACAATAACAGAATAATAGAATTGGAAGGGACCTTGGAGGTCTTCTGGTTCAACCCCTGCTCAGGCAGGAAACCCTATACCAGTGGTTCCCAAACTTTTTCAGTCCACCACCCCCTTGGTGCTACAAACTCATCCTCACCGCCCCCCCACCCTCACCCTCTTCAGGTGGCCGTGGCTTGGTGGTCAGGTGAACGGGTGGGCGTGGCCAACTTGTAAAATGTGGTGAAACTCACTTAACAACGTTCTTGCTTAACAACCAAAATTTTGGGCTCAATTGTGGTCATAAGTCTTTCTTTCTTTCTTTCTTTCTTTCTTTCTTTCTTTCTTTCTTTCTTTCTTTCTTTCTTTCTTTCTTTCTGTATGTATGTATGTATGTATGTATGTATGTATGTATGTATTTATTTATTTATTTATTTATTTCCTCCCTTCCCCCTTCTTTCTTTTTTTCTTTTTCTTTCTTTCTTTCTGTCTTCCTTCCTTCCTACCATCTTTCTCTTTCTTTCTTTCTTTCTTTCTTTCTTTCTTTCTTTCTTTCTTTCTTTCTTTCTTTCTTTCTTTCTGTCTTCCTTCCTTCCTACCATCTTTCTCTTTCTTTCTTTCTTTCTTTCTTTCTTTCTTTCTTTCTTTCTTTCTTTCTTTCTTTCTTTCTTTCTTTCTTTCATCTTCCTCCCTCCCTCCCTCCCTCCCTCCCTCCCTCCCTCCCTCCCTCCTTTCTTTCTTTCTTTCTTTCTTTCTTTCTTTCTTTCTTTCTTTCTTTCTTTCTTTCTTTCTTTTCTCTCTATCTCTCTTCTGCAGTAGAAAGCAACCTCCCCCAAGGCAAATATCTTGTAACAGCAGCTATGAGATGCTCCTAAAATTCCAAATTACTCACCAACTCCCAAGACAGGGGATTCCTGACTTAGAGTTTATGTCTTATAAAATGGTTCCATGTGTGCAGGTAATCTAGGTGAGAGAAAGTGAGGGAGTCCCTGAATGTGTGAATGCACATAAGAAACATTCATGCCTTTTCCAATCTTCTTTCTTTCTTTCTTTCTTTCTTTCTTTCTTTCTTTCTTTCTTTCTTTCTTTCTTTCTTTCTTTCTTTCTTTCTTTCTTTCTTTCTTTCTTTTTCTCTTTCCTTCCTTCTTTCTTTCTTTCTTTCTTTCTTTCTTTCTTTCTTTCTTTCTTTCTTTCTTTCTTTCTTTCTTTCTTTCTTTCTTTCTTTCTTTCTTTCTTTCTTTCTTTCTCTTTCTCTCTTCCCAGCGGCGGGAGAAGGAAGAAAGTGCACTGGCTGGCGCTCGGCTTACTTTTCTGGCCAGGCTCAGAGACTGCCGGGCATGCCCATCTGCCCGCTCTCTGGGCAGCGCCACTTTCTCCCTGCCCTGCCAAGGCCCCCACCAGTCCAGAGGCCGGCGGACCCCTGAGGCCAGCGGAGCTCTGTAGGTACGTGCCTTGACATTTCCCGGCGCGCGACAGTCTCAGAGCTGAAGCCTCTGCGAAGCCTCAGGGAAGATGAGAGAAGGTGACAGCGGCAGCAACTGCACTCTGGCCTGGCAGCGGCACATCCCATGTCATGTGCTGTCCCGGAGTGCAGTCTCCGGGCTGGTGGGGGCTTGGCAGGGTATGGAGAAAGTGGTGCTGCCCAGAGAGCCAGCAGATGGGCATGCCAGGTGGTCTCTGAGCCTGGCCAGGAAAGTAAGCTGAGTGCCAGCTGGGCCCACCTGCTCCCGCCCACCTTTCGCTCCAGCTGTCTTCCGGGAAGTTCACGGGAAATGGCGGCGGGTAGAGCTGGGCAGGGCGGAGTAGGCAGCACTTAAACAAATGGTACAGACATTTCAGGAATAGCAGAACCTTACAGTCATGAAACGTTGCTTCTTCATGGAAATTTTCTGGAGGAACGTCCTACTAATTTTCCTGGTGTGTGTGTATATATAAATACACTTTGTATAATAGCTTTGTATGAATGTATTTATATGCTGTTTATTTGAATTGCTTTTTATCATGTGTCTTCAAATTTTATCTCTTATATCCATTGTTGCATTAAATTCTTAGAGTCTTTTGTTTACTATGGTGAGGGCATTCTGTATTTTGCAGAGATTGTTTCCGCAATATATAATACAATAATAGAATGCTCTAAAGTATTGTTCTTAATTTTCCATTCCTCCAAGATAAACAATGTTCCAGAGCATTATTTAATATTGTACTTTGGGACAATGCATTTGAATTAATGAAACATACATGCCCATTATTATAATCCAGTGCTCAGTGCACAAGTAATAACTTTAAATGACTGATTGAATGAAATTATCTTAATTCATTACAGAAAAGTTTCACAATGGTCTAAATATGAAACATATGAGAAGTTTATTTCTTCTAGGGTCATTAAAAGAAGATTGAGGCAGTTCTGTTAGTCCATGGGGGAAAAGACAAAAAGTCCTAATTTATACTCAATCATAATGTCACACAAATAATGTTGTTATTATTAGAGAGGTCAGATGGTCAGCCAGAAGTTTAGAGTGGATTTGGCATTTTTGTTCATTTATTGAATGCTTATTATGGTGGTTGCATAGTCAACTACAAGTTTACACTAAATCTGGCATTTTTGTCCACCTGTAGTCCTACCCAAGGACATGGGATAAGCAAATGTTATTTGATGATATTAAATGTATTGTCACAGGATGTAAGCTGTTCCAGATAAAACTGCCTTTTGCAATTGACTGATGAGACAAAATGATTGTGTCTGTGCCAATGTTGTTTAAGTGTAGTTCCAAATATTTCAGGATTTTATCCAAGGTGCCTATTACTACTAATACTATATTTGCTTTCTTTTGTCATAGTTATTTTATTTCTATGTGTAAGTCTTCGTATTTTGTGATGTTTTCTAGTTCTTTCATTACTCTTCTGCTGTCTCCAAGTGCTGCAATATCCAGTATAGGAAAACCTCAACTTACCTCTTACAACTGGTTGTTTAATTCAAAGTTACAATGGATCTCTCCAGAGCTACATATGACCTGTTTTTTTTATTTACAATAGCAACATGCACGCCTGTGATTGTGTGATCACACTGTAGGTACTTGGCAACTGGCTCATCTTGATGTCCATTGTATGTCCTGTAGTCCAGAGGTCTCCAACCTTGGCAACTTTAAAACTTGTGGACTTCAACTCCCAGAATTCCTCAGCCACAAGTCCACAAGTCTTAAAGTTGCCAAGGTTGGAGACCCCTGCTGTAGTCACATGACTCTGATTTGTGATGTTTTTGCTTGTTTCCTGCTTTTACTCCTGGTTTCTGGCAAAAACACTTATTAGGAAAACAGATTTATTTAACAACTTCTGTATTTCCTTAATGACAACTGCTTTTACTTAACAACAATCATAAAAACAGTTGTAATTTTGAATCTGGTCATATAATATCTCAGCTTACAGTTGCAATGACTTATGACCATCATTCTGGGGTCAATTATGGTTGTACGTTGAAGACTACCAGTATCCAGACATTTTTGTTTTTCATAACAATAATTGTTAAATGTAGGGTGTTACATCGCAGGTGCTTAACTGAATTATAAATCCCTAGAATCGTTTACCTTTTTCATTTGTTATTACTTTGTCTGTGTTATGCTCTGCAGGCAAACGGTATTTCTTGCAGATATTCCAATGCATTATTGTTGCTACTTCATCATGCCAATCTTCTTGCAGCAACTAACTAGGTAGTCCATGTTTCTTCAGCTTCTTTGCAGAGGTGGCATTTGCTGCCTGTTGCTATCTTCTCCATTCTGACCTTGTATGCATTTGTTCTTAAGGTTTGGTCTCGTGCAGCCAAAATTAGTTCCTCTGTCTCTTTCTTCAACTTTCCTACTCTTAGCCATTGTCAAGTCCTGTTGTTATCTGCTGCTGGTTTGCCTGATTTTTTTTAAACATACTAGTCATGTAATACTTAAACTAGCCATGTCTCTTTTCTAGTCTTCATTTGGTCTTTCTTGTAGGCCAGTTCAGTCTCTTTACTGCTCAGTAAGCCTTTGTGGTATACTAGCTTCGGTTTATCTTCTTCTTCAAATATTCTTCCTATGCACGTTTCTTCTTCTTCAGCTGTCTGTGTACTTGCAACATCCATGTGCACCTGTGTGCTCCTTGGTAATAAAATCTGCCAACATTGCTGGGTGGATGAAAGGAATTATTCACTGAGATTATTTTTTTGGTCTTCCTAACCAGATTTTCAGTTCTGCTTGAGTCCAGTCCACTATGCCTCCTTTGTATCTAATGACTGGAGTTGACGATGTGTTCATTGCCTTAGTGATATTTCCTTCACTGAGTTTGAATTTTAAGATCTTCACTCTCACAATATATTTACTTTAACCTTCCTCATTTCAGTGTGCTTGAGGTTGTCAGACTGAAGGATGCCCAGGTATTTGTAGTGATTGCCTTCTTCCAGATTCTCAATGTTTGGATTGTTATTTTATTATTCCTTCTGTAGCATTTACCAAAGCAATTTACCAATTTAAAAGGCAGTCCAAAAGACAGTGAATGAGAAGCAAAACATTTTCAAGGGAAAAAAAACCAAGAAAGTCCAATTGCCTTTTGGAAAAGCACCTTTGGGACAACCATGACCTGGATGACTGAGAATCTCCATAGACAATTTAAAAGACAGCAATTAGAAAATGTCATTCAATTTAACATCCAAATGAGTAATAAAAAAAGTAATAACTGATATGCAAATGTTTACCTTCTCCTGAACTCCTCATCAAATTAGGTGATGAGAAAACAAATAAAAATAGCAAAAATAGAGAAATACTGTATAAAGGAAAGGTTTGGAAGCTTAGCTTAAAAATACAGAGTTAACATAAAGTAATCTACTGCTGCCATCATTCTGTTTATGATATGATTAGGGCATCTTCTGAAATGTTTTCTCTTGAAGTACATATTTCTTGCTTTAACTTAGTTATTTTTCTTTCATTATCTCAATTCCTCACTCTTTTTGATGTAAGATAGTACATGCATGACAAGGACACCATCCTACACATTTTTCTTATATAGCATACTTTTATGTAACACAGTTTACCCAGTTTAGGGCACCTGGGTTAATTGGCAGGCATTGTTAATTACTGCAGCAGTTGCATTATTCTGGGTTTAACATTAGAAAAGAACAAGATATACTGAGTACCCAAACAATTTCAAAAATTAGTCTTTTTCAACCATGCTCCTTTTAAGATGTGCAGATTTCATCTCCAGGAATTCCCCAGACAGCATTATTGACTTTTGTTTTTCAGGAAAACGAACACAACTGAATAGTCAGTGATACTTCAAAAATTAGCATATTGCATATAATAGTAATTATGGTTATTCTTTGTGATTTTCATGTATACCATTTCTGAATCTGGAAACTCTATATGTACTATAACTACTAGTAAGTTATAAAATTAAGTACTACATAACGTTAAATATTTTTATTTTGTTTTCTATCTGGAATCTCTGTATTTACTATAATTATGAAGAAGTTATAAAATTAAGTACTGTACAATCATAAATATTTTTATTTTGGTTTCCAAGTTTAAAACACACACACACACACACACACTCACACACATTAAGATTATCTGTATCCTCTATGGTCAAGAATTTCAGGTGGAGATATATCTGCTGTACTTAGAAATACTTTCTTTTATAAAACAAAACAAAATGAAAACAAAATCACTTGTCAGAAATAGTAAAAAATAAGTCACTTAATTCAGATATGTGCAAGTTGAGCGTCATAGCTATACATTGCAAAGACATTTATTCTTTGTCCAAAATTCACTGTGTGATTAAGCAGAGTGAATTTAATGATTTGGGTCTCCTGCTTGGGCAGGAGGTTGGACTAGATGACCTGCAAGGTCCCTTTCAACTCTGTTAATCTGTTAATCTGTTAATATATTATTGACAGTTTCTGTTTCATAACACCAGATATTCCTCACATGCTTTCTCTCTTTTTAATCTAAAGTATTTCTCAGCAATCATCAGGAAAGTATTATTTGCATAGGGTGGAAATATTTAAGCCTCCTTTTGCTTCAGTGATCTGTGTTTCTACTCTTTTCATAGACTCTGAGCCCTGAGCATGTTTCTCAGCTTACAGTTGGAGCCAGAAAGCATGGTTTTCCTACTAAATGTCTGATTATCATTGGTATGCTTTTTGCCTTCTTTGAATACGATCCTTGACTGATTTGCATAACTTGCATGTTGTCATCACAATGGGCCAGTGATGGCCGACAAATCATGCAGTTAAATGTCCCAAAGGTGCTTTTTCAAGAGGCAACTGGTCCAGTTGCCTCTTGAAAAAGCACCTTTAGGACAACCATGACCTGGATGAGAATCTCCATAGATATTCATTTAAATATCAACGAAACAATTAATTAGCATTCTCTAACATGATGACCCAAAATGTATCGGCATAATTTCTGTGAAGGCTTCAACAATTCTAATGTCTTCCAGATAAATTGGGAATGTGATTGGCACCATTCAATCCAATTGGGGATTAAGCTAAAATACCTTACAGAAATCCAGATGATATTCAAGCTAGCATGATCTACAAAAAAGAATGTTTGTATCTTTCTGCCCACCTGTTCAGGCTTGTCCATAATTGTCAATTCAGACTTCAGAAATGTTATACAGCAATAAATCAGAGCAAGCTATCTGGGCATAAGATCTCATAACTGTCATTCTTCCTCACCAGACAAGAGTACATACTTTCTTTTACTAAAGGTAGTATAAGTGCTGAAGCTATATTTATCCCAGTCTGAAGTCTGTCTCTTTACTGCCATCCACAATTTGCATTTCAAGATGTCTACCTCACAGGATATAGGTGGTATAATTAAAATTCACTCTATAAAGGTATTGGTTCATTTTAAAAGAGACAACATTCATTGATTTGTATTTTCACAGCTTATTTGTTTATTGTGTTTATAACATATAAAGAAATAATTTAAAGTAATTTGTTTTATGCTGAGCAACTATGGTTAAATATAAGTTTAAGTTTACAATGATGGTTCCAAGAAAATTATTCTTGTTTCCTAACTCAAAACCAGGAGTAATATGTAAATTGGCAAGTTTTGAGAGACTTCATGAATTTAAATAAACATCTGTATATGTCTGCTCACTGGGGCAAACAGCTAGAATATGCTGGCTATACTGCTGCAACTACCTCCTTGAAGCCTCCTAGGTATGCATTGAGGGGACATCAGGGGGCTTTAGGGAGTTACTCACTCTGTCCACAAGACACTTAAATTGCACAATCTTGGAAACTTCTTGGAATATTCCAATAGGCTTTGAAATCACTGTCTCTGGCATACACTACCTACTGCCTTCATTATGTCTGCCAAGTTTTGGAGCTCCTTTGGCATAAAGGATGCCTCAGATTTTAGAATGGGCATATCAAATCCTAGTGTTTTATTTTTTGCAGCTGTGAAGCCTCAGAGCCTATTTGGTACATGCCACATCTGTTGGATATTGGAAACACCTTATATTGAAGGAAAGCCAGGAAAAAATTTCCGGACTGTAAGGCACTGCCTGTGTCTTGGAATCTACATGGCACTTGGATGTCTTTCGGAATGGCTATCTTCAGTGAACATTCCCGAAGCCATCACCTTGGAAGTACTTTGGCCAGGTACTAAATAGAAGTCTAAGAGGAGCTTTTTCTTTCAAACGGAACTGATTTGTTGAAGCAAACCTGTATCTCTTTGACCAGGTTTAATATATATTTGCCTAGGATTGGTTATGTACATTAAATTGATCCAATTTAATCACTATGCTATAACTGCAAATAGCAAGGAACCCATATATCCTTCCAGTAACATAATTAGATTTACACTGTATAAACAGCTTGAACAGAACCGAATAAGTAATCTAGTTCACTAGAGATCAGTGTTGCTAAGTGATAAGAGATTGGTGTTTCTCATAGTCAAAACATTTTCTGTCTGTCCTTACTACTCAAACTGTACTAGATAGAAAAATCTGCAAACATTTTTTTTCTGAATAAGAAAGCAACATAACTCTTTATCAATGCAGATACCCCAAAATTCTAGAAACAGAATTGAAGACAAACAGATGTAAGTAGCTATCTAACTGTTGATAGAGGTCATGAAAAAAAGCAATCGAAAATATTTTTTGCAGGTTTCAGTTCAGGAACAATCTACATGCACGACCACTTCACAATTCCCATGCATGTGACAAAAAGCATATTAGAAGCTGAAGAAGCTTGTACAGTATTTGGGAAAAGCTGGAAAGAATAGGACAAGGGATGTTTCCCACGTCTGCAAAGTAGCCACCTAAGATGCAAATCTTGCAGGCAGACAGAATAACAGTGCTTGAACCAACAGGCGCAGGAACATGCTCCTTTGAAAGGAGAACAAGAAAACTTGCTTTGTTCTGCTTTGCAGGGACAAATACCCGTCACAGAATCCATTTTACAAGAGTTTGTCTTAGTGTCCTATCTGTTTGCAAAATTATTTTGGCAATATCAAATTATAAATATCAAATAATTTTGGCAACATCCCCCAGTGGGATTGGCCCACCCCACTCACTCTGGTAAAAGGGGATTGCTGTGAATCCCGCCAATCAAGAAATTTCAGCTGGTGGGATCTAGGAAAAGAGCCTTTTCTGCCATGCCCTTTGGAACATCTGGCTGTCATAGATGAGATCCACACCCACTCTATTGTCTTCCAGAAGGGCTTGAAAACCTGGATGTATCCATTGGCTCATGGCCCCAATGGGAGGTGCTTTATGTTGGGGGGTGGAACTGGTGGAATAACAGAAAAGATCCCATCTCCTTATCGCTTGTATACTTGGTTCCTGTTAATATTAATGTTTTGTGTTTGTAAGTTGCCCAGGATTGCTTCAAATAATGACAAGGATGACGTATAGATTTAATAAATAAATAATGCTAGGGACAAAAAGTCACTTATTCCATGAATGATTTCATGGATATGAGCCACGGTGGCGGAGTGATTAGAGTGCAGCACTGCAGGCTACTTCTGCTGCCTGCCGACTGCCTTCAATTTGGCAGTTCAAATGTCACCAGGCTCAAGCCTTCCATCCTTCCAAGGTTGGTAAAATGAGGACCCAGATTTTTGGGAGCAATATGCTGACTCTATAAACCGCTTAGAGAGGGCTGTAAAGCACTGTAAAGCGGTCTATAAGTCTAAGTGCTATTGCTACTGCTATTTCACCATAATAAATTGGGGTTCTTCTGAAGAACAGAAATATTGACCTGCTAATACAGTGTGGATCCCAAATGACACTATGGGCCATATATTTATATTATAGTTAAACAACACTGAATATGTAAAGTTTAAGCTAATGCCGGCATTATTTTCTTAAAATATATATTTGTATAGTCCAGTTCTATACATTCTTTTGTCTCAAGTAATTCCTTCTGTTGGACTTGTATATTCTTGGCAAAATGATAATCTCTGTGTCATTTGATTGGGTGGTCCCTAAAACTAACATGAATGAATGGTGAGAAAGTAAATCTAGTGCAAATGATGCAAAAATACCTAATCTGTAGACTTTCTGATCTAATAATATCTTTTGGAGATGCAACTCTAGAAGCATCTACTCTATTTTTTCTTTTTTCTTTTTTGCTGTATTGCCATTGGAGTATTAAACTAGTGACAGCAACAAGGAACAAGCTATTTGTTCCTTTCTTCTCTCTTCTATTTTCCCCTGATTGAAAGGAACGGTGCTCTTAAGTTCTCTTCTCTTGTTTGTTTCCAGCAGGAAGAATAAAACACTGTATTTTTTCCTTACCTTTACTTTATCCCCATCATGAGTACAGAAAACTCAGAGGTACAGACTTCCTTGATAAATGTTGTCTTTTTGAATCTTTGGATTTTTCTCTAGATACTCCTCATGTCTTGTTTCAGACTAAGTATACGCATACCATCTTGATTTACAAGTGGTTTGCTGATGAGTAATATGGCAGTAGGTTACAAAGGAAGCAGGGAACTGGATGTGCTAGCACCACACAAATGCTCTGGAAAATATAAGGAAATGAAACCTTGCCTGGCAGCCAGACAATTAGACAATTTATTTTTTATGTATTTATTAATCTGTATATATATACACACACTGTCCATCTATCAAGAATCAGTTCTATATGTTAAATTCCAGTTAATAAAATCTATTGTTCAAGTCTATACCCAAGAATTTAGTCAACTAATAGCACTAAATTGACACTAGATAATAATAATCAATGGATTTTGGTAGTGGGGGGGGGCACTGTACTTGGAGAATTTGTGGACACATAATGGTTTTAGGCCGAGTCTTCTCTTGACTCCTCACCCTGGTTCTGCCTCCTCTTCTCCTGCACCATCTCATTATTGAAGTGACCATAAGCAATTTGCAAGTAAAAACCACAAAATAGATACAAAAATGCACAAAGTTAAAAATACAAAATTAAGTTAAAAAGATGGAGGGAGCACTGTCAAGCCAGCAACCTCCCCTAGGTTTGCACATCAATATTGCATTCCATGAGCCAAATGCAACATGGATTCAGGAAGCAAACATAATCTAGGACAATCCAAAAGTAAAATATATGAGAAGTTAGTCAACCAGACCAAATTAGTCAGGAGCAGAGCAGAAAGAAGACATAAGCAGGCAGATCTGAAGTTGGTGGCTATTCCCAACAAAGGACTGGCAGCTGGCAGATGCTCCTATGAGGGCCAGATGAGGTTTGCCTTAATTATGACAATTGGTGTCTTCGCTTCTTGAGAGCCAACTAGAATGTTTCTGCTTGATCTTACAAAACTGTTGGCATATCCTGGGTCTGGGCATTCTTCATCTGTCTTCTGCACCAGCTCCTGGTGAAGTTTCTGATGAGTTGCCCTATGATAGCTGATTGTCTTCTGCGTTTTGAAAATAATAACCAGATGGATCATGTCCTTCAGCCTTGGTTTCTGAGAAGTTAAGGTAGCTCATAATATCTAATCATAATCATACTTGCATGCTTGCGTCTTTGAAATATAGCCTTCAATGACTGAATTACATGAACTATCCATGAACTACCCACAGTTCAGTGCTATTTTGGTCTACTGATGCTAAAGTTCACCAGAGCCTAGCATTGCAACAGACCATTTCCACATGACACTTGAATTTTTACTAGCACAAGCAAAGTTAAAAATAAAAGGGAAAAGCTGTCATTGCTGATAAGTATCAAAGCATAACTTTAACCGAGGTGATAATACATCATTAAGAATTGCAATTAAATACTACTACTTCCATGTCGGAAGCACTGAAATGCTTCTGTGGTGAAAGGATTTGCCGGTGATATCACGGTTGCTGTTAAATTTATTTATTTATTTATTTGGTAGTTTTTCTATGCCGCCCTACTCCCTCAGGACTCAGGGCGGTGCACAACATTTTATAAAAAACTCCAAACAAATAGTTTAAAAAGACAATTTAAAAACAATTTTAAAAAACATATAAACAACATACATACATGGGGGAGACATCAGATATAAAGTCGTCTCAAACTCACCCCGCCTGCCGGAAGAGCCATGTTTTGATGGCTTTTCGGAAGGCCAGCAAGGTGGGGATGGTTCGGATGTCTGGGGGAAGTTGGTTCCAGAGAGCAGAGGCCCCTAGAGAGAAGGCCCTCCCCCTAGGCCCTGCCAGTTGGCACTGTTTGGCTGACGGGACCTGGAGGAGACCCACTCTGTGGGACCTAACCGGTCGAAGGGAAGAATGAGGCAGAATGCAATCCCGGAGATAGCCTGGTCCTAAGCCATGTAGGGCTTTAAAGATGATGATCAGCACCTTGAATTGTACCCGGAGACCAATGGGCAACCAATGCAGCTGGCGGAATATAGGTGTCACGTGAGTGTACCTTGAAACACCCACCACAGCATGCGCAGCTGCATTTTGCACCAGTTGAAGTTTCTGAATACTCTTCAAGGGCAGCCCCATGTAGAGCTCATTGCAGTAGTCCAATCGAGAGGTGACAAGGGCATGAGTGACCGTGAGTAGAGCCTGAATGAAACATGTCAGTGCAAACTACCCTATACAACTTTGAGGAAACCTATCATAACTCAGCAACCACTTCGCGAATTTTCACAAAACCTATCAAAAGGGTTTGCAGCATCCCCAACACCAAATAATAATGGATTCAGCCTATTTTTAAATTAACAAATAAACCTAGCCTGAATCAATGCACTAGATTTGCAAGAATAGATGTAATCTCTGTGCTATAATAGTGGTTAAGATCATAGTAGCCACATGTATTAAAGAAATCGATTTACCATTGACTGAAACTATGATTCTTACCATTTTTTAGGAAGTACTATAGCATTTACCTTATTGAAACCAAGAGCAGAAAGTTATTTTTTAAATATATATATATATACACTGCATTGCAAATAGAGATAAGAACAGAACATACTTTTTGTGACAGTAAGCTAGAAAACCATTAGTGCAAGAAACATTCTCCACGTTCATAGATGTAATCATATAGTAACTCCCTGAAGAGAAAGAAGTGAGATTAGTAATTTGGTTCGGTGATAAATGTAGTTTCACATTCTCTTAAAAAAAAACCTTATCTCTGAATCAGCATTTGACACTATAAAATTTAGAGTACTTTTAAACCATTGATTGGTTAATCTAGTTCCTTGTCAAGGTTTTTCCTAAGCCTGAGAGCAAGTGATTGGCCCAAAGTCATCCAGCTGGGTGTTTCTAGGCAGGATTAGAATTCACAGCCTTCTGGTTTCTAGCTTGATGCATTACTGGCTCTCATGGATGAATATCACTCAGTTAACTCTATGCATCTAATACTATGAAATCTTACAAATCCAAGAATATAACTTGAGGGGGTGGGAGATTTTTTTTAATCTAAAAAGGGATCTAAAGTTAAATTAAGATCCACTCTAATCACATGATTCACTGACCTAGTTGAAAACAATTAAGATATGAGTTTTACAGAAGAATCAGTAGTTACTGTAAATTATCCACACCCTCAGCCTAACAATTTTCCACCTTCAGGTGACACTTTGGAAAAAATACTAATCAAAATTGCAATGCATCTTGCATCTTTACAATTGTGGCTTATATAGTCTTCCAGCCCATGCTTTCTGCAAGCTGTTTATCCCTTGGAAGGTTGACTCAGCCTTTCATCCTTCAGAGGTCAGTAAAATGAGGAATCAGATTGTTGGGGGCAATATGCTGACTCTGTAAACCGCTTAGAGACGATTGTAAAGCACTATGAAGTGATATAAGTGCTATTGCAATCCCAACTCAGCAACAAAAATGATTATTTTTAATGGTAAAAATAATGATATTTGCAATCCTGCCCTGAAAAAGTCACAATTATGTAGAGCATATTTTAACTGTTTTAAACTCCCTGTTATTTAATATAATATAAACACTATCATCAATTATGATTGATGGTAGTGTTAATATTATCCATCATAATTGATGGTAGTGTTAATATTATATGAAATAACAGGGAGTAAGGGGAGAAAAAGAAAGAGTACAATAGGTCTTATTTTTGTTAAATGAGCTGTATAAATACATTGATTATTTCTAGGTTCAGATAAAAAGAGGAAGAAAAGAGAATAGAAGAAAGGGGAAGGGCGGATCACAATTGCAAAAGGGAGTTTGTATTAGATTAACTGTCTAATTGAAACCTGAATACAGATTAGCAGATTATTTTATTGATGAGAACATTAGTAAAACAAGGACATTTTTCAATCCCCTGAAAAGATTTCTGCAGGATTGGAAATAATAAGAAGGATCTCCTCCATTATGACTTTCCCATTCTAAGTGATTATGTATCTATTATGTATATTCCAAATAACTTTGTCTGACACCAAATTCTAAATTGAAGGACACTCTTGAGGACAAAGGCTAATGCCATTTGTGCTCCTCGTGACATGAAGTTGTCTCTCGGCTTCCTTTTAAAAAAAAATTCCCATTTGTAAATTTAATGATATTGCCATACTAGTTGTAAATCAACACAGAATAAATTGATTAAATACATAAATGGTCTCATGAATTGCAGTGCCCCAAATTCAGTGCTATATCATGGTTGACATGAACATTTATCAGGAATGTCCAGTCAAAATGAAATAACTCTATTATCTAATTATTTAAGTTCTGGTGAGTTAAGCACATGCATATAGTTCCTGCTGGCATCATTATTAATGCAGCACTTAAAAGGAAGTTTTGGCTGGGTCATACTTATTGTTTTAGAAGGTCTTATTTAGTCTGGCAGATAAAATCCAAGCTGCATTCTATCACATACACACATTCATTCTTGACTTAAATAATTTCTTCTATTATCTGTACATGAAAATAGACAACCCGTGACCGGTTGATCATCCTTTCAGAGATATTTCATTGCGTACACACCAAATGACCATAGGCAGATTGCCTATTTGGGGGGGGGAGGTTTAAAATTAAAGAAAACGTAATTTTATTAAAGAAGAAAGATCCATAGCAAGACAAATATCCATGACAAAAGACAAGGGATGTTTTTTTTTTTTTCCAAAAAGTTTTATTAGTACAAAATTACATAGATAATAGCTAAACATTAAATAGAAAGTACAAACATTTTTTTTAATTTTTCTCCCCCCTAACCCACCCCTTTCCCTCCCCCCTCCCCCCCGGACTTCCCAGAGAGAGTACAGGGCATAATATCAATAAAATAAATTTAAATTAAATTAAAAAATTTTGACTTCCACCTTATTTTTTTAAAACTTCAACTCCAAATTGTACACTAATAAAAATTCCTTCCTCCTCCTTTCAATCATCTACCCTTCACAACATTTCTTCACTGTTAACTAAGAATTAAATGATTATTACATAAATGATGACTAAGTATTAAATACAAAAACCTTAAACTTCATCATAAAATCAATCAGTATATAAATAACTTACTATTACTATATATCAGATTATAAGCACTAATTCCAAACTTTAAATAACCTTCCTCCCAAAAAAAAAATGTTAAATCTAATTGTAATATTTTATAACTGGATAGATAACAATTCCAAATCTTTCTCACAATTAAATAAAACTTAAATTGATATTACACAAAAAATAACTAAATAATAATACAAAAACCTTAAACTTCATCATAAATTCTACCACTCTATTAGTAACAAAATGTTACTATGTATTAAATTATTAGGTTCAAAAAAGTTCTAAATCTTTAAAAAGAATTAATAATACTTTGAATAAGCCCCCCCAAAAAAACAAAAGAAAAAAAAAGAATGCAAGAAGTAAAGAAAAGAAAAAAAAATTAAGGAAAGAAGGGAAAAAGAAAAGTACAGTCATAATGGCAACCATCTGTCCAATAAACTTCAACACTGCATCTTGTTGTATCTTGATGATGGTTGCATCTTTTTGTAACTTGATAATTTTGTAGTTGTCAGCTCGCCTCCCATCTGACCCCGATCTTCCATCTCCTTTTCCAGACTGTAGACATCTGTCTGGCTCTGCCAATCATTTAAATTTTGTAAATCTGTTTCGATTTGAAGAGGAAGGGATGGCTTTCCCTCCTCCTCCTCTTTTGTTTTCATACATCTTTCCTCTGGAATCTTGGATATATCAGCCTTTAAGACGTTGACATAAAATTCAGTAGCTTTCTTTGTTGTATTAAGCCGATATCTTTTTCCCAGAAATTTCACTGCAACTCCTGTTGGTGCTTCCCATTTGTAATGTAAATTTAACCTTTTAAATTCATCAATCAGAAAGGTATAATCTTTTCTGGCTTTGAGCATTTTAGAGGGAATTTCTTTCCATATCATCAGTTCCTGGCCATTCACCTGCAGGTTATTTTTAAACGTCGCCTGTATAATCCTATTCCGTAAGGCTCTTGTAGTAAAGTATATTACAATATCCCTTGGTAGGTGTTTTTGTTTTGCATACCAGGAGTTGATTCTATATATTTTATCAATTTGCCTGGCTAGTTCTTCTTTAGACAGTCCAGACACCTGCTCCAAAGCTTCCACCATCCTTCCTTTCAAATCTTCATATAATCCTTCTTTCAACCCCCTGACCCTTATGGCAAATTCCATGGATCTGAATTGCGTCATTAACACCTCTGTTTCAAAATTTGCAATGTCATTTTGTATTTTATCTATATATTCTACTGAAGTTGTCAAAACTTGTTTGTTTTCTTCAATGCGGTTTGCCAAAACTTCAATATTTGTTGCTAGACCTTTACATACCTCCAACACATCATTTCTAATTTGTTGGTCAATATTCTTTAAAGCAGCCTGCATTTTATTATCTATTTCACTAATTTTTTGGTTAAATTCAACAATAAGTTCATCTTTCATAATCTTTAAGGTACTTATTAAATTTTCAGGTGTTAAAGACTTTGGGGGTGTTAACTCAGTGGTAAGTTGCATTTTAGAAATATAACCAGATGAATAATCCATTCTTTTATTCAAAACAATCTTTCCAGATTTTGAAGCCATTTTAGTATTTCCAGTGGTGAACAAAGAAAAAGCCAAGCCTCTAGTTAAAGTTCTTTTAAATTTCTTTTAAAATTCTTTCAAATTCCAAAGCCAGATAGAATTTTATTTTTAAAAAATTGTCAGTTATTATTTAATCCAGAATCGGGAGACAGAGAGAGTAAAGCCAACTTTCAAAATCAAAAATTTCCATAAGAAAAAAAGCTGCTAGGGAAACGAAAGTTACTTTCACTTCTCCTCCCACTTTCTCCGATCGCCATGTTGTAGCCTAATAACTGTTACTTAGTTTCTTCCGAAGTGAAAATCAGCAGTGGAGTTGAAAGAAAAAAAAAATCTGTACTTGCCCTTTAAAATCCTGTCTCTCTCTGTCTGCTTGTTTAAACAATTAAGTAGTTGTAATCCCATTCACGAAGCAGCGGGTGGTCACAGCATCTTGCTCCGCAAAAGCGGAGGTTTCCAAGTCCCCGGAGCAAGAGACAGGCTGGCTGGGGAGCCCTCACCTTTCGCGCCAATAGCTGACACTTGGGGCACTAGGGGGGGCTCTACCCCACCTGTCCGGCTCTCATCTCTCCCCTTTGCCCGGGGCAGAGACTTTCAAGCCGCCAGACAGCTGTTCTGGCGGCTTTAACGGGGAAAAGGAAAGGCGCTCAACGAGGAGCGTCCGCGATGCAGCGATCCGGAACCGGAAGTCAAGACAAGGGATGTTTTTGATTACAACACTTGTAATGATTGTCATTCTTTAAGAAAAAGGTTTTAGTTTTTTCTATTGGCTTAAAGCAACATACTGCTGACCATGCTTTAATACCAGTTTCTCCAAATAAATCAACACATTCTCCATGATTTGTCCTCACTATACACTCTATGTATTGTGAGAGCAAAGTGTGACTGTATTGAGAGCTGTGTCCACTGAAGTAGGACAACTGTTTCTGATAAATTGAGTGCAATTCTTGGAATCATGACAATGTCATTTTGGAACACACCAATGTTTATCACCCGTCTACTCTTGGTGCCCCACAGCCAGTCCTATCTTGCCAGAAGGCATCCCAATCATTCTCTTGTCCTTCCTCTCTCCACATATAATATAGGCATGTACCATTTCCCTTCCCCTCATGATCCTCAGGAGGGCCCCAGTGAAAGCTCCTCTTCCTCCTCCTCCTCCTCCTCCTCCTCCTCCTCCTCTGCTGACCTATGGAACTTCCTGCTTCTTTGTTAGTCTGAGAGAGTATGAAGGGAGCCATGGATCAGGAGGAAAACTGTACTCCCACTTCCTATTCTGGAATGTTCCCAAAGGGCCCTTCCCTCCAGTGAGGAAGAGAGCTTAGCCATTGATTGCTGGTGACTTCCATCCAATTCTACCTTGCCAGCAGGCATTCAAGTTGCTCAACATCCTTCCCTCACTGGCCACACCATTAAGAGATTTCAAATTTTGGTCTTATTCCAAAGCAACCAATGGCTATTTGCTTCTCAGGCCTTGCTGCCAGCTGACTGGGCGCAGGGGATAGTGGGAGGCCAGAAGGAGAGTAAGGAGGTATCCCTCTCATCTTCCCTAATTTAATTTATTTATTTATCACAGTGTTGTATATTGTCATTCATAGATTAGTTTAGAATTGCTGCGGGCTGCTCCACTGAGTTGTAGGAAGCTGTCAGAGAAAGCTTAAAAATAGGATCATGAACTGATGAGCTGAAGACAGGCCCTGTCTACCTGACCTCTACCTGATCTCCAGAGCCTGAAGGAGAGGCTGAGCTATATTAAGTTTCAGAGAAGGAAGCAGTTGGAAAATGAAACAGGAAAATGAAGCAGGATGGGCAAGGACTAAGCTGAATATATTTGCCTGATTCCAGAGAGATTCAATTTCTACTCCATCTATGTCACGATGTGGATATTGCCAGTTGAGCATCTCTACTATTTCTAGGTTTACTGTATTTTCTAATCAAGCAGACATGATATGTTTTACTACGCATGTGTGCAATCCAGGAGTCTCCTCCTTCCTTCTTCTCCTGTGAGCCTCGCCCGAGGCAGACGTGAATTCTTAGCTGAGAAAATGTAGCTTATTTAAGGTTTATGTTCTTTTGTTACCTTTGTACTGAAATAAATATTTTGTTAATTAGAATTGAATCTCGGTTTTATTTTCTAAGTAAGAATGACTTCGAAGAAGCAAGATCCTATATCACCTCTTTGATAGGAAAATTCCTATCCGTCAATCTATAGCCACAGCAGCTTGTTTGGTGACTTTCAGCCCAACCTATTTCACTGCTTGTTGTAACAAAAAATGTAGGAAGCACTATGTATGTGCCTTGAGTTCCTGAACAAAGGTGAATATAGATATATACATGTCATGTGTCAGAGAAAGGACACATAAAACAATAAAAATATCCAGGTGTTTCTTTCTGTACAGTACTATAAAGTTGCTGCTTTTTAAAGAACCACACTAACTGTAACCCTAATTGTTGTACTGCAACATTTCACCAGGTAACAATGAGAGTTTTACTAATATATAGATAGATGCATGTATTGTGCCATGTAAAAGAATGGGAATGGATCACACAAATTTTCTTTTGATGGATCACTAGTAGTTCTAACTTTACCCAGCTCTATATTAATAGTAAAAAGAAAGCATTTTAATCCCAAAGGTGCTTTTTTAAGAGGCAACTGGACTTTCTAGTTTTTCTTTGAAGACATTTTGCTTCTCACCCAAGAAGCTTCTTCAACTTCTTGGATGCGAAGCGCTGAAGAAGCTTCTTGGATGAGAAGCAAAATGTCTTCAAAGAAAAACCAGAAAGTCTAGTTGCCTCTTGAAAAAGCACCTTGGGGACAATCATGACCTGGATGACTGAGAATCGCCATAGACATTCCTTCTAATGCTTTACTTTATACATACATTTGAATAGACCAATGCTACTTATTACATTATTCACTGATGGGTCGACCAAAAGAAAAAAGAAACCTCTTGGCTCAGTACACAGAAGGAAACAACAGGCATTTTTTAACATTTCTTTTCATATTTATTCTTATTAACTTCTTTGATTTCATTCCTCAGTTCCTCTGGTTTTTTATCAATGAGGTTTGGGGGTGATCTTCTCTTTGAAGGTCTTCCTGAAAACAATGAGTATATGCTCATAATCATATCATGGAAATAGGTTGAGGTTTTTTTTTCTTTCACTTGACTTGGAACTTGCACATGAACAGTTCATTATCTCGGTCCGAGACAGCTCTTAGTCAATTGTTGCTGTTAAAACGGAGCTTTTCAACCACATTATGCCAATAGTATAGTCTATTTGGTTTTTGTATACTCTGTCTTGTGATGTCTATGCATATAGGCATTATTTTCTTTGTTGTAATAGCAATGAATTGCTGATTGCGTGGGATTTGCAGAAATTGATAAATCATTTTCCTGCTCCATTTCAATCCCCTAGGCCAGTGATGGCGAACCTTTTTTCCCTCGGGTGCCGAAAGCGCGTGCATGCGTGCTATCACACACGTGTGAGTGCCCACACCCATAATTCAATGCCTGAGGAGGGCGAAAACGGCCTCCCCCACCCCCACAAAGGCCCTCTGGAGGCCAGAAACGGCCTGTTTCCCGACTTCCGGTGGGCCTGGTAGGCCCGTTTTTCGCCCTCCCCAGGCTCCAGAGCCTTCCCTGGAGCCTGGAGAGAACGAAAATGCCCCCCGCAGGCCCTCTGGAAACCTAAAATGCCCTCCCAGAGCCTTCGCGTGAGCCAAAAATCAGCTGGCCGGCACGCACATGTGTGCTGGAGCTGAGCTAGGGCAACAGCTTGCGTGCGGGCAGATACGGCTCCACGTGCCACCTGTGGCACGCGTGCCATAGGTTCGCCATCACTGCCCTAGGTGATATAGTCCAACTATGTTTCCCTCCTTAATATTTCCAACGTTGTCATCCCATCCTCTAAGATGATACATAACCTCTAGGCAGCACATCTTGCTTGAATATTCTGCTAATTTCATATTAAACTTCATTAAAATCCCCTCCTTCTGGTATCTATAGCTGCAGCATAAACTTGAATAATCATCATATTAAAAATCTGTCCTCCACATCTAATTGATATTTGTTCATTGACTGCATTGTGCTTACATACTGTCTTTGCTATATCATTCTTGACAATGAAAACAATATTGCTCCTTTGGGGGTCTCTCTCTCTCTCTCTCTCTCTCTCTCTCTCTCTCTCTCTCTCTCTCTCTCTCTCTCTCTCTCTCTCTCTCTCTCTCTCTCTCTCTCCCTCCTTCCCTCCCTCCCCCTCCCTCTCCTTCTCCCTCTCCTTCTCCCTCTCCCTCTCTTCCTCTCCCCCCCCTCTCCCTCCCTCTCCCTCTCCCCCTCCCCCCTCTCCCCCTCCTCTCCCCCTCCACTCTCTCTCTCCCTCTCCCTCCCTCCCTCTCCCTCTCCCCCTCCCTCTCTCTCCCCCTCTCTCTCCCCCTCCCTCCCTCTCTCCCTCTCCCTCTCCCTCTCTCTCCCTCTCCCTCTCTCTCCCTCCTCTCTCCCTCTCCCTCCCCTCCTCATTCTTCCCCTCCCTCTCCAGCATGATATTTTTTGGCTGAAAGTTTTCAATTTCAGCCCATTTTTTCTGATACCTCAGGTATCAACGTATAATTGATTAATTTTATTTTTCACAATGTACAGTGTTCCCATTTTCATGTTTTTTGTGTTCCATGTTCCCACCATAATTCTATCTTTGCAGCTTATATCCTGAAGGCTTTAACTTGGCCAATACAATAAGCACCATTAATACTCTGAAAGATCCTCTTTTGGTACTCAACAGCATGTTGCGTGTCATCCAACTTGTGGAGGTTTGGCAAATTACTGTTACTCACTTTATCTTGCCTGTCTGGTTTCCTTTCTAAAATAACAGAATAGATCACCTTGTCTTCTCCATGCAGTATGAAATGATGCCTTTATTGTTGTTACTAAAATGATCATCCATCTCCAACATCTTTCTATATCACTGCTACCAAACACAGGTGGCTGTTTGTCTTAGCTAGGCAGCTGAGATGACCTTCACATCTTGGGTTCCTCTGCGGTGAGCATGGATGTTGGTGTCCATCTGGATTCTTTATTCATCTTTCCCAGGAAAACACACAAACACAGACATGCCACAATGAGACAGCACAATGTTTAAACTCAGCCTAGGAAATAATCATAACAATCAAGCTAAACTCATGTCCAACTATAATGTAGAGCAGCCTTTTCCAACCTGGCCTTCCCAAGATTTATTAGACTTCAACTGAGTCAGTCATCAATTATGGGAATGCATCTGGGCCAATTGGAAAAGCTCAGTTTTTATAAAAGTAAATCTAATTTAATTTAATCTGCACATTCACTGTCTCCAGTGATACAAGTTATATATAAGGTTGCCATGTAGAAAGTTTGGTTAGGCTTGTCTCTTAGTTGAATTGAAATGGAATTGAGGCAGCTTCAGCCACCTAGGCTGAATAAAAACAATGTGAAGCAATTAAATATTAAAGTTTTTTAGAACCTCACTTAAGAGAAAATGTTGTTTGGTTCTATGGACTAGAAATTGGCAGACTTTCTGTTGTAAAAATGTACCTCTGCCACAACATATTTTCCCCTCATGATTGTTCCACTGAAAGGGCCAGTATTGCAGTCAACACAGCTCTGTGTCCAAACTGACACTTTGCCACAACCACGATATTTACAGGAAATGTGTAACCAGTTTCCACTACTGCTGCCAAATGAGCAAACAGAACCTGAAAACTATGAAGTTTCTCTGTCCTAAATCTATTGGTTTGGCTGTAAATTCTTTCATGTTGAGATCACAGCTGTTCACAAGCTAATTACTTCCTTAATTCTTTTATAAGGAAACTACAAAAATAGTGAAGGCCAACTGAAGATTTAGCATCTGAGAAAACAAAGATAAAAATAATGCTCGGAATAACACATATGAGGTACAAAAATCCAAACAACCACCAGGTGACAGGAAAGAGATACAAGTAGTCTCCGCTTGCTGACTGTTTTGTCAGTGACTGTTGCAATGGTGCTGTCCCAGGGGTGGCTTCCTCCCGGTTCGGACCAGTTCACCCGAACCAGCAGCGACCCGCTGGTGATTATTAATGATTATTCAAATTAGTGATTATTCAAATTTTATAACCTTCCAACAATTGACCTACTATTGTTTAATTTATTTCCCTTCTTTTCTTTATTCTTTTTTCCCTTTCATCATCAAAATTTAATTCAAACCATCATGTACCAATCTAATATAAAATTATTAATTTATTTTAAAAAACTTTTTAACAAGATAATTATGCTGATTAATTATACACACTTATATACAACTAATAGTGTTGACACAATTAAATGTAAAATAATAATTCTATTTTTTTTCCTTTCTATTGACCTTCCCCTTTTCATCCATTCTCTTTTGATCTCTCAAAAATCCCACTTTTTATAGGTTTTCTCCTTCCAACCCCTTCTGTTAACTTTTTTCTTTTCTTTCTTTTATTTTTATGCCAATAACTTCTTTTTTTCCAAATTCCTTTCCTTCCTTTTAAGTCTATTATTTGTATAAGTCTATTCCCAATTCCTCCTGATCTCTTCTCCCAATTACCCCCCCCCCTTATTTTTTAATTGCTTCTTTTGATACCAATGTTCCCCTCTTACTCTTTCCTTATCACTGTAAATCCCAGTGTAATCATTAATCTGTTTTTTATTCTCAGTCCCTTTTTCATCTGTGTAATCTCCTTGTTCTTCATTTTCTTCATTTTCCTTTTCCACCATTGTAAATTCTAAGTGTTCTTTATGATCCAGCTTCATTTCTGTTTTCTTTCCACCTCTGATTTCCAAAAGGTAAGTTTTTATATCTTCATGAATGTATTTTAACATCCCCGTCAATTCTTCATAGATACATCCTCCATCATGTCAAGTTCACAATTCACAAAATTCACATATTTGTTTTACTTGAGCTTAAGTCCATATAATCTCTTTGTATTTCAGTCCAATCCAATTCAAAGTTCTCTTATCTTCTATCACCAAAACAGTGCACCATCAAACACAATAGCACAACACACATTGCTTTCAAGTCCTTTCAAGCTCCTAATTATCTTCTTATGAACAAGGTCAGTCTCCAGCTGTTAGCAAATTCAAGCTTTCCACAGTCTATTGCAATATTTTCTTTTAACCAGCAGATGGCATTGCCGGTTTCCCAATATAATGAAAAAACTCTTTTATAGAAGTCTCCAAAGTATTTTAAATCCACTTAGCACTTATAAAATATTTTCTTCAAATTCTGTATTCTTTTTCAGTCTTTTTAACTTCCACCAAGTCCAATTTAAAAAGACATCCTCGAATTTGGGCTTTTAAACTTGTACCTTTAATTCTCTCTATGGTATTTCCAATTGCTAGATAGCTGCTCACTCCATTTTAAAGTCTCTTTTGTCTCCTTTTGAATTTTAAATTTATTTCTTTTGTCATTAAATCGGCCAAACACTCACCTAGCTTCAGCACTTCTTCACCTCTCTCCAGCACAAACACTTAGATCTTATCACCCAGGCAATCCACAATCTCTCCATTTCAATCATTCCAATCGTGGCCATCCCAGCTAATGGTGACAGAGTCGTCTTCCACAGCTGCTGGCCAAGAGGCTGGTGCCGGCTCCCTGGGGTGTTTGCAAGCCCCCCCCAGACCACCGACTGGTGCCTCTCTTCTTCAACGCCCCTCCAGGGTGTATCTGATCTGGTTCCAATCTGGTTTCAGGTCTCCAAACAGCTGGGATTCGGGGTTCCCCGCGGAGCGTAAGAGACACCCATAGCGCTGGGACGTTGGCTATGCCCCCTCCAAACTGACCAGAATTAAGATGCATTTTGTTGATAAAATTTACTTGTAAAATCTACCAGAATCCATTTTAGATGATAGAAAGCGGAATAAGGAAGCAGAGAAATAAACTTTCCTCACAAAGTCCTCCAGAACCTCAGTTCTCCTATAGCAAAATCTGGTCATTCTTCCTGTACTGCAGCCCAGAATATATCACACCAATGGTCTATGAACACAAATATGTATATGTACATTCAAATTGGCATGAAATCAAGTGGAAATGCCTATAGGAGTAGTAATGGTTGATTATTTATTTATTTGAGGTGCGTGCAACCAATTTAGGGCCAAGTTCCATACTTGGAGTTTGAGTAACACCCTGGGAATCCCATCCTGAAAAACTATTTTTTTTAAAAAAAAAAAACCACCAGGATAAAAACTAAATTCAACTTATGTTCAACTGATATAATAACTCAAGGAAATCTGGCCCCTCAGTTAATTTAATTCAGTTGGGTCTAGCATGTAATAGATTTCTGTTATTGGTTTTTATGATAGATAGATAGATAGATAGATAGATAGATAGATAGATAGATAGATAGATAGATAGATAGATAGATAGATAGATAGATAGATAGATAGATAGAGACAGACAGACAGACAGACAGACAGACAGACAGACAGACAGACAGACAGACAGACAGACAGACAGACAGATTATGATGACTCAGTGCTTAAAGACGCTGAGCTTCTCAGCTGGAAAGCTGACACCTTGGGTTCAATACCTGAGTGCCGCACAACAGGGTGAGCTCCTGTTCCTGTCCCAGTTCCTGCCCACCTACCAGTTTGAAAGCATGCAAATGTGAGATTAATAAGTACCTCTTCGGTGGGAAGGTAACAGTGTTCTATGTGCCTTTTGTGTATAGCCATGCTGGCCGCATGACCATGGAAAATGTCTTCAGACAACGCTGCCTCCCTTAGCCAAGAAAGAGAGAAACAATCAAATGAAAGATACATACTGTGTTCAGGCACTTATTTATATATCACTCTGTATGCATTTAATAATTCTCCTTTCTGGCCCATTAAAAATTACACAGTGCCCCAGTAATGTTTGAATAGATTGTGCATCCATTTGAGGGAAGGCTGAATCTTTTGTGATGGTTTATTGAAATATCATTGGATGTGATAATTATACCGCTGTAGATAAAGAGCTTCAGAAGTCTCCAATACGTCTATGGAAATACCACCGGGTAGAAATACCAATGGAGGTATTTTCATTATTAGTATGACCTGAAATAGGGTGTTTTGAGATCAAATAGGATTTCTATTTCAAGAAAGGTTTGGACCACCATGATCCAAAACATTATTTTCTCTACATAGACAAGAGTCCAAACTTAGATTGTCAGCAGTGCAATTATTTAAGCTCCTACTTGTGCTGAATGATGGGAATGAATGTTTGGGAATGAAACATCTGACTGTCAGGCATAGATAAAACTCAAAATTTAAGAAGTGATGTTTCACATCATCCACAGAAGAATATCTTCTTCCTGTAACATGGCAATGATGTGAACCCGAAGATAGATGACATTTTAAAACTTCCTTTCCTATTCTAAAGTCAACATTTCTCCTTCCTTCTCTAAAGACACATGACTCATAGTGGTATTTTTATGAATTCCTGATTCAAAATTGGTTTATTCATTTTATGAGTACATGAAGAACCCAGACATTATAGTCAGATTTTAAGGTCTCAGGCCAACTGCAAAATACATCTTTGTACTTTGTACTAGCAAGTTTTCTTTTCCTTGACTCTTTTGTCTAAGTTCTCTTTTCTCTCTCTATCTTTGTTATTACTTAAGAGTAAGATTACAAAAAGGGACTTAGCTGTTAACTTTCCTTTCCATGTATTTTTCAGGAAAGTTGACTCTAGGAACTTTATAAACAGTTTATTCAGGAATTCATTTTCTTCTTCATTGCCTTTGTTACCAGGTTGTCTTAGAAAACTATGACGGTACCCTAGAAATTTGCAAATAAATGTATTTGCTTGTCTACTTTTAACTTCCAAGTATTCAATTAGGAAATTAATTTCATTGGTTTTCTTTGGCCTTATTTTCTTTATCTAGTAATTTTCTTTTTACATATACTGTATATGATAAATTATTAGAAAAAAAGAAAATTGTTAGACAAAAGAGAAAAAAATGAGACCAAAGGAAACCAACATAAGATATTTACACACCTATACCAGTACTGGTAGTGGAAATTTTGAGTAGTTCCGAGGACCAGTAGCAGAAATTTTGAGTAGTTCGGAGAACCGGTAAATACCACCTCTGACTGGCCCTGCCCCATCTATTCTCTGCCTCCTGAGTCCCAGCTGATCAGAAGGAAATGGGGATTTTGCAGTAACCTTCCCCTGGAGTGGGGAGAGAATGGGGATTTTACAGTATCCTTCCCCTGTCACGCCCACCAAGCCACACCACACCCACCAAGCCACGCCCAGAGAACCGGTAGTAAAAAAAATTGAATATCACCATTGGTGTGTGTGTGTGTGTGTGTGTGTGTGTGTGTGTGTGTGTGTGTGTGTGTGTGTGTGTGTGTGTGTGTAAAATGTTGCCCAGAGCCCCTTTGTGAAGGAGATGGGTGATTAAGTTTAAATAAATAAATAAAATATATCCAAGCTCTTTCTCACCATGTCTTAGTTCTTCCCATCTTATTTGTTGAAGGGGACCTCTACAAACTGCCTCCATTGATCCAAAACCAGTTTTGCAACTCTATAATCCCATGACATTGGCAGCATTTAACAGTGGAGCTAATTTAGAAATCACAGTAAAATTAGCCTATTATCTGAAACTCTACAGATTCCTGAAGCATTCTTCATTGGCCACAACTCTTCCTTCACTCTAGCTTATGGCCTACAGCCACCCTACAAGATATTTTGGGAAAACATTTCAGCTTCTCCTCTCAGCAGTTGCTCAGGTTGTTTTAAAGACAAATTCCCACAGTACTAAGTAACAATGGAGGTGGGGAAGGCATCTAATTGTCCTTTCTGGATGGAATGGGGAATAAAAGAAAGTTTATTATCTCATCTCTGCAACAGCTCCCAGCAATGTTCAGTATTGAGAGACTGTAGAAGAGAAGACAATAATGGAGTATCTTCCGACTGCTTTTCTGGAATTGAACATGGTAGAGTGACAAAATTCTCAGTCTGTCTTTCATTATCTCTTTACTGAGAAAGAAAATGTTGCAACCTAGTTTTTATTTATTTATTTATTTATTTTTATGCTGTCGGTTTTATTTCACTTTATATTCTTTAGGGTCATAATTTGCTTGGAACCAATGAATTAAATACCACATTTTGTTGGAGTACAGTGCATTATCCGTTGAGTGCTTATAAGTAACTTCTTTGCATGGTTGTGTGCAATTTGTCCATATACAGGACAAGTACACTAAACAGTTCATTTAGTGACTGTTTGAAGTTACAACGGCACTGAAAAAGTGACTTATGACCATTTTTCACACTTATGACTGTTTCAGCATCCCTGTGCTCACATGATTTACATTCAGATGCTTGACAACATTTATGACGGTTGCATTGTCCCAAGGTCATGTGATCATATTTTGTGATCTTCTGACAAGCAAAGTCAATGGGGAAGCCAGATTCACTTTAACAACTGTGTTACTGATTTAACAACTACAGTGATTCACTTAACAAATGCGGCAAGAAAAATTGTAAAATAGGAAAAAACTCATTTAACAAATTTGTTACTTAGCAACATAAATTCTGGGCTCAAGTGTGAACATAAGTTGAGGACTACTGTATAAACATTAGGATCTTCACTTCACAGCACATCTCCAGAAGGTTTTAATCCAATAAATATTTTTGCTGAGCTTTTAAACATCTGACAGTCTTTAGATTTTAGTTTGAAGTAGTTTTTATGAAGATGCTTCTTTCAACGTTACTTGTTTTGCATGTAAATAGTACAGCATAGTATTTATTTTATTTTTTTATTTTTATTTTGGTTTTCTTATATGCCGCCCAACTCCCGAAGGACTCAGGGCGGCGTACAACAGAGGTGCTAGTAGTAGCACCTAGTAGTATAGCATATACAAATAGTACAGCAGTGCAGCTGCATTATTTTCAATAAGGAAAGGAAAGGAAAAAGGAAAGGAAAGGAAAGAAAAGAAAAGAAAAGAAAAGAAAAGAAAAGAAAAGAAAAGAAAAGAAAAGAAAAGAAAAGAAAAGATTAGCACAGACAAATTAGAAGTCCAGACAACAACTACATGAAGATCCTGGCTGAAGTTAATGAAAGGAAATAAATTGGCAGATAACTCTAAACAAAAGTGACAGGCTATTGTAATAGATGTATTGATTCGGGACTGGCAAGATTTTCATTATGTACCTATTTAGAGCAAAAGGCAACACTGTTTCTTTTTAAGTGAATGGAAAAGTTCACCCATATTCAGGAAATTAATCAATTATGTTAGATTTGTCCATAATAGTTCCACTAAACTCTTTCTATTCCTTCTGAGAAGCAAAAAGAAGTACCAGAGGAATAATGCTGTACTAAGAGATTCTTCTTCTTCTTTTCATTATTTATTTATTTATTTATTTATTTATTTATTTATTTATTTATTTATTTATTTATTTATTTATTTATTTATTTATTTATTTATTTATTTATTTGTCAAACATGTACAGGATAGTAGTTGTTTGTATAAACATAACATAAGTAAAAAGTTCCAATAAAGAGGACAGTAGGACAGGGACGGTAGGCACAGTGGTGCACTTATGCATGCCCCTTACAGACCTCTTAGAAATGGGGAGTGGTCTACTGTAGACAGTCTAAGGTTAAAGTTTTGGGGGTTTGGGGAAGAAACCACAGAGTCAGGTAGTGCATTCTAGGCATTGATCACTCTGTTGCTGAAGTCGTATTTTCTGCAGTCGAGTTTATTGTTTCTTCTTTGTTGTTGTTTTTCTATATTCAATTCTATATAAAACTTTATTTTTTTCTTCAAAAAAGAAAATATTAGTGAATTCCCATGGATGGGCCATAGGTTTCTTGCCCATGACTTAGTTATGAATTCATCAGCATCTGACTGGCCTTGTTTTTTGATGCTTCATTTCTCTTTGGTACTTACAATATCTCTGGCTTCTGATACTTCTGTTAAATCTCAAGCAAAGTCAAAACAAGAGATCATCATGGGGCTTTTTCAGATCATGTGTTACTCACTGGTGGAAAAAATATATAACTGAAGCAACAACAAAATCTGTAGATCTCATGCTTCAGAGCAATCAAGTAAACCTCCAAATGTAATTGTGAAACAACCTGGAAGGAAGCAATAGAGAAAAACATTATGTTCTATGTTGAAACTAGAGCGAAAACGGCTGAAAAGAAGGCTGAAAATCAGCAGGCCAGCATGCGCATGCGCGCTGGAGCTGACATAGGGCAATGCCTCGCATGCCCTCAGATATGACTCCACCTGCCACCTGTGGCATGCATGCCATAGGTTCACCCCCACTGCTCTATAAGTTGAAGAAAAAGACAAAGGGACTAATTTTGGCTGCACAAGACCAAGCCTTAAGAACAAATGCATAGAGCTAGAATTGAGAAGATAATAATAGACAGCAAATTCCATCTCAGCAAAGAAGCTGAAGAAACAGTGGGAAACTTATTGGCTGCTGCACAAAGATTTCACAGACAGATTACAAACAATGGCATGAAAAGTAGCAACAACGGGAGTAGCTGGAAGAAATAACATTTGCCTGAAAGCAAGAATTGGTGCAACAACAAATGTACTAAAAAATGAAGAAGCTAAAGTACTCTGGAATTTTAGAATTCAAACAGAGAAGCATCTGCCATACAACACTCCAGACTTAACAATTGTTGATAAGAAAGACAAAAAAAGTCTGGATAATGGGCATTGCAATATCTGGAGACACCAGAATAGATGATAACGAACTGAACAAAATCACTAAATACAAAGATCTACAAATAGAAATAGAATGTCTGTGGTGAACGAAACCAAATTTAGGACCAAGAGTAATAGGCACGCTGGATGCAATCCCAAAACATCTGGAGCACCATTTGAATATCATCAGCATTGACAAAATCACCATCAATCATTTGCAAAAGGCAGCTTTACTTGGAACAGCTTATATCCTGCAACAATACCTTTAACACCCTCAAACAACAACTACCTATTACAGATCCTTGGGAAGAACTTGATAAGTAGACAAAACTGAAATCCAGTCTAAACATCTAACTGTCGGTGTAACTAACCATACAATAAGGAAAAAAAATGGTTACAAAATAATCACAAGATGGCAATACAGCAACAAGGCAAACGCAAAATATCACAAACAGGGAATTGTATCCACTCTATCACAAGGCCTGGATAAATAGCTAGTTCTTTAAGTCTTTGGGGAACATAATCAGAGCCATATAGATTTCAGGGAAGATCTGAGAGATTAAACGTGTATCATGGAGTAAACAACACTGCTAGTTAGAACAAAGTATGATTTTATTCTAACCAGTAGTTAGAACAGTTCTAACCATGGTTAATCATTTAATACTGTCAAATTTCCATTAGTATGAAGGCAAAAGGTTACCCACCCCAGGTTCTATTGGCATGTTTAAGAATCTTGAACTGACAGTCATGGAGTCAGAAGATTCAATGATAAAATTAGGGCATGTGAGTTCAAATTTGCTTTCAAATGGCTGAACAAAGTTTAAGGTTACAGTCGGTGATAATTCTCAAGAAACATGCACACTATATGGCACACTATATGGCAATCTTAAATATACCTCATTCATTAGAGAGTAAATCCCATTTAATTCAGTGAGAATTATTTTCCTTGGGGATATTTAAATAGGATTATTCCTGTAAATTACAATGGGACAAAGCCAATTATTACACTATATGTTCATTCATTGCTGACTGGATGCTACATGTGGTAAAAAAAACCCTTTCTTAACATTTCTGTCATAACAATACAACTGCATTATGAAATAGGACAGTTTTGTTTTGTATACAACAATTTCAAAATATGACTCAGCCTTCCATCGGTCAGTAGAATGAGGACTCAGATTGTTGGGGGCAATATGCTGACTTTATAAACCACTTAGACAGGGTTATAAAGCACTGTGAAGCAGTATATATGTCTAAGTGCCATTGCTATAACTGTAAAATCAAAAACAACAAAGAAAGACCGTGTCATTGTCCTCACATAATATGAATAAAAAGTAATTGCTCCTACATGGCATGTGGTAAGACTTTATAAAGGAGTGAGATGTCCCAAATAATAAACTAAATATTGTTTATTTTATCTGAATTTACCATTTTATCTTTTGTGTGTGTGTGTGTTCTGCCAAATAAAAGTTACTATTGTATCAATGAAAAACTGATTTTAAATGCTGTCATTTCTATTTGTTTATTACTGATTGATACATCTTAACCGATCATCAAGGGGATGTGACAAAAAGAGGGGCATAAATCATCATGATAGATAGTTTGTTAGTGAGTGAGAGAGAGAGACACACAGAGAGAGAGAGAGAGAGAGAGAGAGAGAGAGAGAGAGACAGAGAGAGAGAGAGAGAGAGACAGAGACAGAGACAGAGAGAGAGAGACAGACAGAGAGAGAGAGAGAGAGACAGACAGACAGACAGAGGGACAGAGGGACAGACATTCCGTATTACATTGTTGTGCAGTACTTTGCCCAGTTCAAGATACCATTTTTAAATAAAATTATAAAGTATAGTTAGTAAAAGAAAATCTGAGAAGGGTAGAAAATTCCATCAAGAATTGTTGAAATAACTCTCTTCTTGCAAGTTGGAGTACCTAAGAGAAAGATGATAGCTGTTATGGCCATGCTGGAGTTGTCTTCCATTCAGAAGGAACCCCAGCTAGGGGCTTCTTGAGATAATAGTCATGGAGAGGGTGATTCCAGCAGTGTAAAAGCCAATTAACTCCTCTCTGTCTGAGGCAGATCTAGCAAGCCGCCAGGACTCCTCCCTGCACCTACTGACAATCTCTCAGACTCTGACGTTCATCCACCCACTTCTAAACAGCATGGCTTATTTATTTGCCTCATTCCCTGACTGAAAATGCTAAGAACAACTTTTCAAGCCTCGGTTCTGTTGTGATTACTTTGTCCTGCCATGCTGTCAGATCTGGAGTCCACCTCCCCCTGTCTCTTGTTTTTTCCCTTAAATTTGTCATTTGTTTATTGAATTCCTGGTCTCTACTTGGGCCAGACCTTGATTATGTTACAGTGGCTGTCTTAAGTTCCAGGTAAAAAAGAATTCTTTGCTTCTAAAAGTTCTGTGGAGTTTGGCTATCTCTGGAGTGTGTCAGGCCTCCAGCTTGCTATCTTGCTGGCTGGCAGCCAGGAGTGCCGTCCCAAGTAAAGTATCTGTCTTCAAATATGGAAAGGGCTCTCATGCTGAAACAGTGGAGTTTATCTCTGTTGGTCAGAAAGTAAACTATGCAAGTAATGGATGGAAAAGGTATAGAAGCAAATGTTTCAGGGCAGAAAACTTTCTCAGCACAAAAGAGTTGAGACAAGCAGTAGAAAAGTTCTTCAAGAACTCTACAGGGATTGAACTACCATCTGTCAGGTGCAATGTTGTTATTGTTCAATTGTCCCATCACTTCTGATTCTTTATGACCTGATGAACTTCACCAGAACTGCCTGACAGCAAATGCTTGAGGTTTTATGAGCTCATGCTTATATAACCAGTGATTGTATCTAACCACATTTTTCTTCTTCAGTCAGCAAGTTTTTCAACGGCTTTTGATTTTTTCCAAGTTTCAATGACTCTTGCTTTTGGGTAAGGTGTCCAAAATATTTAAATTTCAGTTTAATTATCAGTGCTGACAGTAAGAAATATGGTTCGCCTACTAGCTGAATTATTTGTAGCATTTTAAAGAAATTTCTATGGAATCATAGTTCAAATGGATTGATTTTTTTCTTTATTCAGTCTTTCTGATGGGTCAGCTTTCCCAGCCAAATGCTACAGTTGGCAAATCATGGCCTTGACACTAGGTCAATGTGATGTCTCTGCAATTCAATATTTTGTATAGATTTGACATGCTCTTTGTTCTAAGTACAAGATGTCTCTTTGTTCCATTAATCCAGACAGTTTATACTTCAGTGGCTTCTCCACTTTATATTTGTTGATGTAACCTTACTCTATATGTGCATGTATATATAAAATAGCAGATCAACTTTTCATTGTTTTCTTTCATTTCAGAAATAGGTTGCTTAAATCTTCTTTACTATTAGTCATCAGTATACATCAGTAATGGCTAACCTTTTTGTTGTTGCGTGCCACCTGCCCCGCCCGCTGCTCCTTCCCTGGCTCGGCTCAGCTGGCAGCAGAGCTGCAGGCATGTGCGGGGGTCAGGTGAGGGTGCCGCACCACCTGCGGTTGACTTTGCACCTCCACCATTTTTATCAAGCTCCCCTCCCCAAAACAACCTGGACCCCAATGAACACTCGTTATTTTAGCCAAATGGAGTTTGCCTGTCACTCCCTCGCAGACCGACTCCAGCCCTGTTGGCATCCCAGCCCCTTACCTTTGGTGCGTCTTCATAGCTGCTTCACTGGGCCCTTTCAGTTCTGGCACCAGGAAACGACTGACATCACCTCGCTTCATCCCTCTGGCGGGGCAGCCCAGCTCTGGCACTCTGCCGCTCGGCACACACGCACAGCTATTTGTATTTGTATTTGTTTATTTGCCAAGCATATATGATTATAAGCAAAGTATAAACAGTAAAACATGATTGAATATATATGTAATTGTACAAGCATGAATAAGAGTAAAAGAGGTATGAATATATGTGTACATTAGGACAGGAACGGTAGGCACGATTGTGCGCTTATGCACGCCAGCTTTTGGAGGAGGCTTTCCTGAAGTCTGGGGAGAGCGAAAATGGCCTCCCCTCTCCGGAAGGCTGAAAATCAGCTGCCCAGCACGCGCATGCGCACTGGAGCTAACAGGGCAACACCTCGCGTGCCCTCGGATATGGCTCTGCATGCCACCTGTGGCATGCATGCCATAGGTTTGCCATCACGGGTATATACATCATCAACATAGCTGAAGTAGCTGGTGTTTCATCCAGCAGTTTTATTTATTTTTTTTAACTTTTGGTTCCAGAATGTCTCATGATATATTGAATGAATGAATGAATGAATGAATGAATGAATGAATGAATGAATGAATGAATAAATAAATAAATAAATAAATAAATAAATAAGTATTCAGCATGAAAGCTAAACACTCAGTATTCCATAAATTGTCCATATATTTGGCTAATTTCCAAATTAGTTTATTATTTTCTAATATAAAAACATCAGCTAACTTCATGCATGGACACATGGACACAGACAAACATATGTAACAGTTGAAATATAAGGAAGAGAATTTTGCACTGGAATTAGGATAGCATATCCTGTCACACAGAAGTGGCCTTCTGTTTCATCAACTGTAATATTTTGTATAGTATGAAGCACTAGATTCTAAAATAAATATAAAAGACAAATTGGTACTTTTACATAAATATTAGCTAGGATGAGGGGGAAATGTGCTTAATTATAACAAGGGGAAATGTATCTTTTAAAAAGATTGGCAAAGTACTTTTCTAAATCTACTGGTACATTTTTTAAAAATCTATTTTTCCCAGTATTTCTTGTGGAAACTACAGAAGAGAATGATTTGTCTGTTATGAAAGTAACAAAAACATTATAGTGTGTGTGTGTGTGTGTGTGTGTGTGTGTGTGTGTGTGTGTGTGTGTGTGTGTGTGTGTGTTTCTGTCGAATTTTCTGTCAGTCTGCTTGTAAGCCTTATAAGCAGACTGCCCAGGTTCAAATCCCAGTAAGGGTATGGCTATTTGATGAGAGCTAAATAGCTTGAAATAGATCTATAATAGTCTCCCTTCGTTTTCATTTATCAGCAAAAAATGTTACATACATACATACATACATACATACATACATACATACATACATACATATTTTTTTCTTTCTTTCTGTTTCAAAATGGAAAGGACAGTTTCAAGTAGAGCTAAATATCTATAAATTTAACATAATAAAAGACAGTAAACAGTAAACCGGATCCAGAGGAGGTGGGAGGCGGTTCCGAGGAAGAAGAGAGCACAAGCAGCCCGAGACGATCCGGACGGATCCGGCGGGCACCCGCTTACTTGCAAGAGTATGTATGTGCTTCAGTAGGAGGAAAGGTGTGTAATGTATTAGTAGAACACTAGGGGCCGCTGTTAGCGGCGGGAATATAGCAACGTCTAATTGGTTGAGCCGTTTGACAGCCGGCTATATAAGCCAGCTGTCGAGCAGAGTTACCTCAGTTATCTTGTTGTGTGTATTCGCTCTTCAGCAACCGTTCTGATTAAACAGTTAACTTGTTGACGCTTGGAGTTGTTACTTACCGCACCCACCACGACAGTAAACACAACAATCAGGATGAATTTATTTATTATATTTCTCTCCCAGCTTTATTTTGTATAACTCAAAGCAGCATATACGGTCCCTTCTTTGAATTGGTTGTGCTGAGAGGGAGTAACTTGCCCAAAGTCACCCAGCAATAGAAGTCATCGTATCCTGGTTTATAATCCAGCACTCTAACTGCTTTGCCAAACCTGGGATAATTAAGCAGAATTAAATGGTTAGTGCTATAAAAATACGATTGTTTGGTTTGGTTTTCAGTTGTCTCAGTCATTAAAACTGATCCCCAAAGTGAATAGTAGAAACAGATCTTGTGTGTGAAATTGGGAATGGATCCTGAAACACAGAGGGATAACTCACCATCTCATCATTAATGAGCCTATGGGGTCCTTAGTACTCTCTGAGATTGGTTGAGCTCAAAGAGCACCAGGGACCACACAATTCAACCTGAATTACATACATTTTCTTCCATTGGTTCTAACACATCTTCCTGGAACACTGAAACATGAGATGTGTGATGCCTTTTCTTCTTTGGTGACAGGTGGAACAAATCACCAAACAGCTTAATCTGTTCTTCATGGTCCAATCTATTTATTGCTATTTTGGCGTGTATTTCATTGAAACTAAAAAGAAGGAAGATCCATTATATTTGAAAGGCTTCTATTTTAAAAAAATAACATTGTAATGACTATAGATATTTAGATGATCTGATGCCTGGCCATGCTCACTTAATTCCAATTAAACTTAATGGGACATTTCTAGTCCCTTAATGGTTAGAGCACATTATCTTGGTGTAGTTTTATTAGATGGGCAACATTTACCTTTGTGGAATCTTTAGAGCTTTCAATCTTTTAAAACATAAAAATAAAACATGTTGTACATATAAAAATATAAATTAAAATAAAAGCCATGGGGAAATACTGCAATTGCTTCACAGTATAAATCATTACCTCTAAGATTTTCAGATAATTAGTGGGAAAAATTAACTGCTCTCCTGTTGGCAAATCTTTGGTGTCATAACAGGGGTGGGTTCCTTCCAGTTCCTCCTGGTTCACCCGAACTGGTAGCGACCCACTGGTGACATCACGATGATGTCACCACTGATGACATCACGATGATGTCACCAACCCGGTTCAGTCGGTGCCGGTCCGTGGGCACCGCCATCTTTTTTTTTAATTTTTTTGAATTTTTTTTTAAAAAGTATTTATTTATTTTTTTCTGAACATGTGCATGCAGTCGCCATCTTGTTTTTTGGCTGTTTTTATTATTAATTTTTTTTTTGGCACTGCAAATGCGTGCGCGCGCAAAGCGCACATGCACCCACGAGTTGTGCCCACACGTCGTGGGAGGAAGCAAACTGGCAGCGAGGTAAGTAGGAATCCACCCCTGGTCATAACCATGCTTCACATGTTAGGGAGAGGTGAGGTCTCCAGCAAGTAAGGTAAGGATGCAATGTTGTATGCCTGCATCACAATTAGGAGAATTTTCATCTTTTCCCCTTTTTTGCAAACTTTCTGTTAAGAAGCTGAGGCTAGCCTGTGGCTAAGAGTACAGTTTTCCCATTTCCTGCCTCAAAATGACAGTAATGTTATTTTTTTAATAGTTTTATTGTATCAGAGTTCAGTGACATGATCAGAGGGATCTCTCAGAGGTATGAAAAAGAGGCCTGGAGGCTGCATGTTTGGGAAGCCAACTACTCTTCTGCTTTAAAATAAACTTATCAACAGCACATGGAAATCGCAGAAAATATTCTCCCACATTCCACAGCTGCTGTATTTTTCATATATTAGAGCATGAACAAAAATATATATACTTGGACATTCTAATGAATAAAAGAGAAAGACTCCTTGGGGAAGAGTATTACAAGTTCCTAAAAGACTTGGAATTGCAGTTATTTTATTTTATTTTTTTAAAAAAAACATGTTCCAGGAATTTAGTGAAAACAGTCACAAAAATCTAGAAAAATTAGGGAAATAATTTTAATTACTTCGCCATATTGAAATACTGACCTCCTCAGTAAGAAACGTAAAAGGCCATTTCAGGTAGTCGTCAACTTACAACAGTTTGTTTATTGACTGTTCGGAGTTACGATGGCACCAAAAAAAGTGACATGATCATTTTTCACACTTATGACCATGCAGCATCCCCAAGGTCCACTTGATTTATTAGATGCTTGACGATTGACTCACATTTATGATGGTTGCAGGGTCTCAGAATCATGTGATCTCCTTTTGAGACCTTCTGACAAGTAAAATCAATGGGAAAACCAGATTCAATTCAATTCAGTTTATTATGGTCATAGACCAGAGACTAGACCAAATAAAAACACTCAGTAAATATACAATTAAAAGTTATAAAATAAAATAATAAATAACAGATAAAATGTGATGTGAGGATGTGAGGGCAATCTGGCTGCGACATCTGTCACTCCATTGATTGCCAGTGTTGATTCGGCAGATCTGACTGGCTAGGCTGGTGTCCCCTTCCTCCCTCACCGCTCCATGTGCGTCCCTCCCGAAGCTGCGCGCTCAGTGGAAGAGGACGACCTTCCCAGATAGGAGTGTACCGATCTTCGGTCAAGGGTATACAATAGCTGTGCTCCCCTGCTAGAACTACCAAACAAGCTCAACCAGATTCAATTAACAACCATGCGACTAACTCAACAACTGCAGTGATTAACTTAACAAACGTGGCAAAACAAGTCGTAAAATGGGGCGAAACTCACTTAACAAATTTGTCATTTAACAACATAAATTTTGGGCTCAATTGTGGTCATACGTTGAGGACTTCCTGTAGTTGCCAGGAATAAAGTAACTGATCGAGTTAATAAGGAGTCTTAATGGGGATTTAGCAGCAGAATTCAAGGAAGAGTTGAAGGTTAACCCTACTTCTAATACCTTTCTCCTCTAAATTGACAACAGACGCTCGTCTAACCTGAAAGCCTGAGACAGGACGAAGAAATAAATATTATTATGATATTATTATATTGTATAATGTTTGGTGAAACAAAATGAAGATGAATGAACAAGATTTGGCATTGAGACCACAATGCTGTTTATGTTTCTCCCTGGGAAAAAATATGGCTTAATATTTGTAGATTGTAACAGTTATTGAAGAAAATGTCAGATGTTTGCAACATTTCAAATCTTCAGACAGAACACGTCACAAAGGACATGTTACAACAGGAACAGACAGAAGATGCAAATCTCCCTGAGGAAAACATTTTTTTATATAAAAGGAAAAGCCCAGTGATTGTGACAGCCAGAAATAAAGATAAAGAATATGTTCTGTATACCTTGAATTAAATCCTCTTATCCTGTTAGCGATCAAAGTGCAACTTCCTCGTTGTCTCTTTCACTTGTAGATGATATAGGTTCAGCATTAAGCCCTTAGTGCAGTCTAAAAATAAAAACTTCTCAAAAGTCCAGGAGGCACTAATATAAAGTAAGTATCCATTCTTGAGGACAGCAACGCAATATAAATCAACCGAAACACGATTAAATCCTATTTAGCTGAAAATGTCCTTAGCTTAGAAGAGCAGCCAAAACAGTTATAAAGTACAAGTACGAAAAGAACAAGTGGTTAGTCACTAGGCATTTAGGAACTTAAAACACAAAAACTGATTACCAGTACCGCAATTATTATTTTGCTCCATTTTTCCTCCAACTTTACAAGCCAGCATAAATTCTTTTTTCATTACATGAGACTCTCCACCTGACATTTTCTTTTCATTTCAGAAACATATCCTTACCTGCCTGCCATTGGCCAGAATCTCCTCATACTTTCTTCCAAGAGATTCCCTAAGAAATATGCCCCCAATTCAGATGCTCGTTGTGATAGTGAATGAAAGCAATCACTCCTCATAATTAACAGAATATAATATGGGTCACTGAAGAGAATGGAATCCGACTTCACTTGCTGAAGTTTCAAGGCAAATATCATTGCCTGAATGATGACACGTCTGCTTTTTCTGCACTTGAGTGCACAAATGATTGGCACCCACCCACTTCCACTCCACTGCAAATGTAGCTCCCATATATTGTATGTGTGGAATCTCGGCTTCAAAACTCCTGGGTTTTGTCATAAGGTGTTTTAAGTCATGTAAAAGGATTTCCCTCTATTATCAGGCCCAACTTCAACTGGCTATAGCACCTGGCCCCACCATTACTCTCACCTTCAGCAGCTGCCCTTTTTCTGTTATCTTATGGTTGATCCAACAGTGACTCATTAATAAACTTTCTTCCTTCTGAGTTTTCTTCTTCTTTCTAGGAAATCATGACTCCATTCAAGTTTCTTCCCAGGCCGGGTGAACCACGTCTCACATACTGTCCACAATGCTGCAAATTTTCTCCCCCCCCCTCCTTTCCCCATCCAAATCTTTAAATTATGACATAGGCAAAGTTTCAGTGAATGCCATTTTGCATTCATCAGGTCTTTCTTTCTACAAAGTTCAATGGAGTAACATTGGAATGTAGGAATAAATGCTCCCTTTGCCTTTGATCATGATCATTTTGGGATCAAAGGAAAATTGGTTTAATAAGAAGGGGTGGAGAGGAACGTTTGCTTTCGTGTCAAAGAGGAGAATAAGTGGAGGGAAGGTGAAAGGAAATAAGTGTGCAAACATCAGGAAAAACAAAGGAAAAGAATCAGGATTAGTGGGAAAGAAACAATACCTAACACGAAAAGGCAAATGCTAGAAGATTCACCACTTAGGGGCCAATTAATAAAGCTTTCCTTCCCTTAAATCAGTGCTTCTCAATGCTTCTGTTATGCCCCCCATAGGAAGAAGTAAACATTTTGTGCGCCCCCAACTCTCCAATCTGGGCCCCAATGGAATTTTAGTGTTAATATTTATTATTTTACTTATTATAAGCTGCAAGCAAACTATTGGCTGGGGAAGGCTGCTCTACCCACTTACCTGGGAGTAAGTCACACTGAACTCAGTGGAGCCTGTTTTCGGTTAGGCAGGCATAGGCTACCATGGTTAGGGCCCTCTTTTGACACGGGGCCAGGCCATCTTAATCAAGCCGATGTTTTGCGGTTGCTGGCCTGGCCCATAAGCGCCGCCTTTGCCGGGCTCTCACAGCGAATATTGTAGAAGGAGGCTTTAGGGTGCCATTTGAAGCTTTCGCCCAGCTGCAGAGGATGCTCCTCCTTGTCCAGCATCAGGTTCGCCACACCATTCATGGCTACCGCAGCGCCCGCCGAGAACAACAAGAACCCACGCACCTGCCCCGCCCCGCCTGGCCGCCTTCTCTTCTGGGCTCGGAGTAGCATGCAACTGGGAAAACACTCCCCGTCCAGGGGAATTGATCGAGAGGGACCACTCATGTTCCCCGGGGTCACACACGCCCCCCTGGCATTGCTCCAAGCCCCCCAGGAGCCCCCACTATTTGAGAAGGACTGCCTTAAATACATGGGAAGGGTAAGAAGTAGGGAATGACCAATAAGGGCCTATGATGAATGTAGTCCAAATTGACCACCAACCATTGGTCAACTCACTACAATACAAACTGGAATTTTTAAAGTCAGATTCAAGAATAGCTGATAGCCGCATAAGCAAGAAACAGCTCAGGTTATCATGCAGAATTGCTCTGAACGTGGTATTTTTTTCCCTCTTAATCAAAAAAACTGAGATAAATAATGCTGACAAGAAAGAGAGTTTGAGATCTTATTGATTAAGTGAAAATAAATAACTCAGCAATGCCCAATAGTATGAATGTGGATGATGCATAGTATATTGTTGAACTTCTATTACAATTATACAATATTCCAAGCCAGAGATAGGAAATAGCCAAATGTCATTCTCAGTCCCAATCCTCTTAATATCTGCTCCTGGTGAAAAACATTACTTAGGCTACAATTGTCAAGAATGCAAAGGGGAAATCTTGCTGAAAGAAAATCATTGTATCATCTGTAAGGTAAGGTAAGCCTTGTATCTCTTTGAGAGTCTCAACAGGCATATTGATAAGAGTGACTGAATAATTAATCTTTCCTTGGGTTTTTAAAAGTTCTTGACAAAGTTCTATCACTCAAGAACTGCTGAGCAGAGCTGAGGGTTAAGGGACAGCCTATTCAGTAAGCACTTGAAAGACAAAAAAACAAAAACAAATTGTAGGATTAAATTGAAAATTTTCAATGGAAAAATAGGAAGAATGGGCTTCTTCCATAATACTACTATGTTCACTTTTGAAAGGACTTTAAAACTCATTTTAGTTTTCAAGTCTGTTGATTCTGAACAAAAGAGAATAGAATAACAGATTTGGAAGGAATTTTGGAGGTCTTCCAGTCCAACTGCTGCACAAGCAGGAGACCCTATATTATTTCAGACAAATGGTTTCCCAGTTCTTCTTAATACTAAAATATTCCATGATGGACCACCCACAACTTCTGAAGGAATGCTGTTCCACTCATTGTCAGGAAATTCCTCCTTAGTTCTAGGTTGCTTCTCTCCTTGATTAGTTTCCATCCGTTGCTTCTTGTCCTGCCTTCTGGTGATTTGAAAAGTAGTCCCTCAGTATTGAAACACTGCTGTCATGTCATTCCTAGTCCTTCTTTTCTGAAAGATTAAGAAGAAGAAGAAGTAATTCCTGCTTACAGGAATAGAAGTCCATCCAGCCCCATGCCACACCAAGGAAAAGCAATAAGAACACTTTGCACTTAGCACTTTGCAGGGGATTCATCCCCTACAGAAAAGAAGTGGGAAACTGACAGAATTGTGCCAATTTCACCTAGTAAATTTCCAATTTGAAAATCAGCCAATAGTGTGATGTGGCTGCTAAAAAAGCAAATGCTATTTATAGGATGTATTAAAAGGACTGTGAAATCTAGTTCACAGGAAATAATTGTCCCACTCTATGTTGTTTTAGTCAGACTTTATCTCGAATTCTGTGTCCATTTCAGGCCATCCAGCATAAAGTATAAAAGTCCAAAACTATTGATAAACTGGAGCAAGCTAAGTGAAGGGCAGAGAGTTGATGACGGGATTAAAAAAATAAGACCTCTGGAGTAGAGTTAAAGGAATGTTGTTTGTTTAGAGAAAAATATTAAGGACAGATACAATAACAGTCTTCAGATATACAGGGGGACACTATATAAAGCATGGAATAGAATGGTTCTCTATCATCCTGGAGTCCAGGATCAGATTTAATGGGTTCAAAGTTGAGGGAAGTAGATTCAAGTTAGCTATTAAGAGAAATTTCCTAATGGCCTTCAATGGAATATAGGGTGTGCCCTTTCACTTACCGTATTTTTTGGAGTATAAGACGCACTTTTTTACCCTCAAAAAGAAGGTGAAAATTTGGGTGCGTCTTATACACCGAATATAGCCCCACCCTCCCAGCCGCCCCCACCCTTTGGCCTCTGCCTGCCAACAATTTACCTCTTTGCAGCAAACAGGGCAAAGCCTTATTAGCACACTAAGAGATAACTTGCCTCCCGACCTACAGCTGACAGGCTTGGGTAAAATGAAACTAACTATGGTGGCTGTAATGAGACAAAATGCTGGGAGATAAACTGGTGGCAATATTACACTGCTGAAATTGCAAGGAGATAAGCTATAGCTACTGTGGCTTAGAGGTAGAGCTCTTGCCTCACAGTCAGGAGGTTGTGAGTTCTATCCTAGGTAGAGGCAGATTCTGTTAATATGTTATTTTGTTAAATGTTTGTTATTTTGTTAAATGTGTGTTCAAATTATAAGACTTATTTTTTAAAGACTGCTTTATTATTGTTCTAGGCAACTTAACAAAATGAAGAAGCTTTTTAAAATAAATTATTGCTCTGAAGAGGCCCAGTGCTATTGTATCTTCTTTTAAATAGCAGAAAGCCTTTCAGAAAGCCACATCAATTTTAAAGATTTGTAAAAGTATAATCTGAAATGTCCTGTTTTAGTATTAAGTATTAGTATTAAAATAAGGCAGCTGAATTAAACCCTGACTTAGTCATTTTTGGAGTAGATCTATTTAAAAAATTGGGAGGAGTTAGTGTGATTACATTTAAGAAAACTTTCTGGAATTAATATACTGCCATAATGTACATTTCTCCAATTCTTTGCTATTTCTATGGGTCAAGCACACATGCACAGAAATACACAGCAAACAGGGTATATCATCTGTGCTGTTTGCTGTTTGCTGTTTGGCAAATTGCTGGGAGGCAGAGGCCTTTTTTCCTTGTTTTCCTCCCCCAAAACTAAGGTGCATCTTATACTTCGGTGCGTCTTATACTCCGAAAAATATGGTAAGGTCTTTAAACTGAAGCTGGATGTCCATCTCCCTAAAACTCTTCAGTAAAGCTTGAACTGAACAGAGGGTTGGACTATATGACCTCTGAGACAGGGGTGGGTTCCTACCGTGCGGTCCAGTGCGCCATTCCGGTAGGGACCCGACCATTACGCAATTTGCGCGTGATGGCTCCGGTGCCATTTTCGCCAGTCCATCGCGGGCCACCATCTTTTTCCCGCAATTTTTTGGATTTTTTTGGCTTCCTGCGCATGCGCGGAAGCAAAATCTCGCTGAAATCTTGCAAGGGCACGCGCGCATGCAAGATTTCGGTGAGATTTTGCTTCCATGCATGCGCGGAAGCAAAATTGCGCAAGGGGGCACATGTGCGTAGCGAGCACGCGTGTGCATGCAAATGGTGATGCGTGCTCAGCGCACTGGTAGCAAAGTAAGAGCAACCCGTCCCTGTTCTGAGATCACTATCTACTCTATTCTATGGACATTCTTTTAAAGAGTATTTTATTTTCCATAGATGGCAAACATCTGCCTATGACAGTGAAGGAAATACAACACATTTGAGCTTCCAGTTGTTCTCTATTCTCTCCTTCCTGCTTGGTTAATTCATTTTCCTTCCTAAAATGTCTCAAATAAGTATTTAATTTTCATCTTAAAAAGCAGCTTTATTGTACACTAATTAAATATTGATCACTAAAAATCACTTACTGAGATTTAGAATAAATTCAAGAAATAAGCAAGTCACTAATTCAAGTTATCTGAACAATACATGCCATATATAATCTGAATGCATCAGTAGGGTTTTCACATTTTCTCGAAGATATTATTTGGACTTTGGGATCATATTATATTATTCCACATAATTAGAATTGGTAGATGGAATTGGAATAATTATTCCATGAAGCTGGAATAATATCCAGTCATTTGATTATCATTTTATTGTACCATCTGTACTCGTGAAAAGTTATCTATTGGAGGTTTGGGGAATATAGAAATGTAGGTTATATGAGCATCATAAATGGAGCAAGGGTGCTTGAAGCTTATCACACTGAATTGAATTCAGCAACTATTCAACTCCATTCAGCAACTAAACTGCAACTCAAGCATTTTTTTACATCTTTGCATCATAACTTTGTAGAATAACCTATTCCCAGTAAATGTGGTTTACTTTAAAGATTCTATCAATCCTTGAAACAAGCCTTCTGTTTCCTTGACAATATGGTAAAGATGAAATGGTTATTTTTAAACTTTCCTCAGTATCCTTAGGAAACAAGGTAAACAAACAGGGAATTTTGTTACCGTGATGCAGTGGGGGTTCCTGCCGGAGCTGTCCGCTGCATAGCTCCAGTAGGGAGCGGCCGATTGCGCAATTTGTGTGTGACCGCTCCGGAGCCCTCTCCACTGGTCTGTCGCGTGCGTCGCCATCTTTTTCTGAGAATTTTTGGGCGATTTTGCTTCTGTGCATGCCCAGAAGCAAAATTGCACTGAAATCTCATGCGTGCACGTCCCCTCATGAGATTTTGGCACGATTTTGCTTCCATGCATGCACAGAAGCAAAATTGCACCAAAATCTCATGCGCCCACGTGTCCCCTTGCAAGATTTTGGCGTGATTTTGCTTCCGCATCTGTGCAGAAACAAAATCGCACAAGAGGGGGCGTGCGCGAAACATGGAAATGTGCGCGCAGTGCACCGGCATGGGTAAGTGAGCCACCCACCCCTGCCCTGATGTCTCTACTAAAAAACACCATTTCACCTCATGCAAAAGGCTCTGATTCAGTTCTTTGGAACTAGTACAATTTGACAGTGATCAATTTAGACAACATATCATTTGACAAATGTCAAATCCAAATCTTCAGTCAAATCCCAGTGACTATGTTGGCAGATCCACAAATGAATATAGCTTCTTTAAATTTTATAATAATGATATGTTTCCTATGCAGCAAAAAGTCTGAAGTCTCAAAACCTGCCAAGCATCAGAGTAATAGAACAGAAGATTTGAGGATAAGCATCTGTAATTTTTCCATAGGAAAATACCTAAAACATGTATTTATTTATTTATTTATTTATTTATTTATTTATTTATTTATTTATTTATTTATTTATTTATTTATTTATTTATTTATTTATCTATCTATCTATCTATCTATCTATCTATCTATCTATCTATCTATCTATCTATCTATCTATCTATCTATCTCTCTTTTTGTCAGAATGAAGTGACATTTGCAGATTAATTTTATTTGGTGGAAATAAAGCATGCCAAAAACATTCAGGCAGGGAGGGAGCGAAGGAGAGAGGGAATGGGAAGGAGAAAGAGAGAGGGGGGAAGGCAAGCTGCATATCTTATATCATTTAATTGAAAATGTATATAAAAGCAACAGACATTACATAGATAAATAAGAAAATAGCCAAATGGCCAAACTGTATGTAGACACATATTTCTGTTGCCTTTTATATAATTAATTTCCATGACAGGTTGAGAAGGAATTGAGAGAACAGCAATAGTGGTGAGAATGCCATTCCTTTGCCCTTCAAACATTTCTAGGGGTTCCACTGTCTTAAAAAGGACTTTTAAAAAGTATCTCAGAGCTTATAAGAGGGCAACAATACTGAAGAAGCAAACAAGGAGCAACAAATAGAAAGCCTGGAGGAATGACAGAAAGAGAAAAGTAAAAGAACAAAGAGCAAAGGAAATGCTAAATCAATCAATCCATCAAGCTTTCAGAGTAAACAAATAAATAGATTTTCCTAAAGAGAATTGGCCTCCTTCTGCTTAGGTTTGTACCACACCAGTAACAAGGAGCTTAAGAACAAAGTAAAAACCCTGTATCATCCTTCAACTATGTTAGTAGAGAATTTGTGAGAGGAAGGGATCAGAATTGAAGAACTGTGGCCAGTTTGAACTAGCTTGTTCTCCATAGTGGGCGGAGCTAGCCTCCAAGATTGGGATGATACAATCCAACAGCCAATCAGGACTGAGTCTGACTATATAAAAACTGTTCCCCTTGCTGAGAACCCCCTCTTTCGACTCAGTCCTGTGTCAAAAGGATTGTGTCACCCCAACCTTTCAGATTATCTTCTCCACATCTTAAAGAGTGAGTGTCTTCCTCCCCACGAATTACACCTACGTTGGGGAGGCTTTGGATACTGTTGTTGGCCCCCTTCCCTGGCCCTTGGGCTTTTCGGGGGGGTGGTCGATTGTCTAATGTCCCCTTGCGGCCTGGCAACCTTCCTGACCATCGGGGAATTGCCACAGAAGCCAGACGCTTGCGTGGCCGCCTGCCAGGGTGGCTTTGCCACTTACCGCCCTTCAGAGAGTGGACTAGTCGATGGGAAAGACCGCAGAAGCCTAGTGCTTGCGCGGCGTCCACTCTCGTTGCCCAGCTGGGACCTGTCAAAGTAGCTGGGCCCCAGGGGATCATTGAGCCGCCCGCCGTTGGCATTTGGAGCGGCTGTGAGGATCGAGCGGGAACCGGAGGGCGAGAAGGCCGTTCCCGCGCTGGGCTCCTGTCAAAAAATCGAGTCGGCGGCCATTGTAGCTGCTCCAGGAACGCCCACTTATCGGCTCGCCTCATCTGCCTGGTGACAGCTCGCCTCGAGCCAGGAGCAGCCCCCACCATCGCAGGATCTGCTCGCGCAGGCGCAGAAGAGAGCCGCTCGACAACTGATCGAGCCACGCCCTGTAAGCGCGCCTTGTAGCGGCTCCAAGAACGCCCACTTATCGGCTCGCCTCGTCTGCCTGGTAACAGCTCGCTGCGAGCCAGGAGCAGCCCCCACCATCGGCGGATCTGCTCGCGCAGGCGCAGAAGGGAGCCACTCGACAGCTGATCAAGCCACACCCTGTGAGCCCGGCCGCTTTGAGCTTCGCTGACCTTTTATTCCGTTTGAGCCTCACTATCTTGCCCGATGGCCGATAAAAGCGCCAAATCGGGCAAGAGCAAGTCCAAATCGAGCAAGGACGGCAGGGAGGCCGAAGGAAGGGCCAGACGTTCGGCCACGCCTTCCTTGGACCGCAGGGATCGTTCCCCCCACAGAGGGGCGGCGACGGAGCTCCCTAAAGCACCGGCGAAGGGCTCTGGGGGGGAGGAGCGTCAACGGACCAAGGCAGCTGATAAGCCTTCGTCCAGGGCCCATTCCCCCCCCACTCGATCTCTGGGTCCCGGTCTTCAAAGGAGGCTGCCACCCTGCCCAGGTCCCGGCAATCATCAGGTGCCATCTCCCTGGACAACCCTGACCTCCGGCTGGGGGGGGGTGACATTTGGGAGGACACCAGGCCCTCGGAAGGCAGGGCTTCAAGCCAGACACCGGCCACGCCCTCTGCTTCCGTGGCTGCCAAGTTTAATTCGCCTGAACTCCAAGCCATGATCCAGGCGGCGATTGAGAGGGGCATTGAGGCAGGGATCAGACGGGCAACACCAGGGACCTCCAAACAACCGGCCCGCACCACCCCTTTGGCTACCCCTAGGGGGGCATTGCTATCCCTCGAGGAAGACCAGGGTTCGGTCATTGCGTCACCAGGGTCTGCCCTAGAACCAGATGACCACCGGGGACAGGAGCTCGAGCTGTCTGAGGACGAAGATGTCGCCCCAGAGGCCCCAGTGGTTTCTGGTCTGTTTAACCCGGCCTTATTTAAGTCCTTACTTCATAAGGCCAAGGCAGCTGCCAAGGTGTCCTCCGCTGACCCCAAACCAACGGAGGAAGAGGAGGTGGACCCACTGTTTGAGGAAACCACCTCTCAAACAGAAGTGATCCCTGCCCCCAAATTGTTCGTAGAGGCGGTCTTGAAACAATGGCAGAACCCACAGGCGGGGGTGGTCCCTTCCCCTCTCGACAAGAGGTATTTTAACGTGGCCCAGGGCATGGCCCAACACATGCCAGTACCACCCATTGATCCACCTATAAAGGCCCTCTACACTACAGCACAGATGCCTGGGGATTCCGAGGAGCTCCTGCGACCAGAGGACTGCCGGACAGAGCAGGCGCGCCAGCGAGCCCACCAGGCGGCGGCCTGGGCGGTCAAGGCCTCAGCTACTGCGTCATTTTTCTGCCGCACATCTATCCGCTGGCTGAACCTGCTCCAGGACCACACACCCTCCTCAGATGTCCGGGCTAGGCAGGACATAAACAAATTAATTGCAGCAACGCAATTCACGTCAGATGCTACCTTGCTTCGCCGCCAGGGCTTCGCCGCCAGGGCTATGGGTTCGGCAGTGGTGGCACGCCGGATGCACTGGCTGCGAGGCTGGCCGGCCGACACCCGACACAAATGGTGCCTCGCCATCGCGCCAGTTAAGGGTCAGTCTCTTTTTGCCGACGCCTTGGAACCATATCTGGTGGAATCCAAGGACAAGCGAAAGATTTTGCCCAATTGCACACGCAAGGGGCAAAACAAGGCTTCCACCTCCACCGCCACGGCCACCGCCACCTCACCATCATTTCCCCGGCGTAACTACAGGGCTCCCCCTTACAACCAACGCAGGAGCCAGTACGGCGGGAGGCAAAATCAGGGGCAGGATAGGCGTAGAGATACCTCTAAGCGGCCTTTTCGGGGGGCAGGTGGTTGCCCCTACCGCCGCTACAAGTAGATAAGCCCGGTCCTCCCATTGGGGGTCGCCTGCGCTTCTTCGCCGGGCAATGGGAGGACACTACCACCGATGCTTGGGTTCGCGAGACCGTGTCATCTGGTCTCGCCCTGGATTTCATCTCCACCCCCCCGGGATTCTTTCTGAGGTGCCCCCAGTCCTCTAATCCCCGGAAGCGGTCCCTCATGCGGGCCGCCATCCAGCACCTTCTGGACATTGATGCCATCAAGCGGGTGCCGGAGGACCAGTGGGGCCAGGGCTTCTATTCCATCTTGTTCCTCGTAGAGAAGTCCTCGGGCGGGTGGAGAGCTGTCCTCAATCTCAAGCAACTTAATAAATATTTGAAGTATAAAAAATTTAAGATGCACACGTTGCAGTCTATTCTTGGTGGGATCCGGGAAGGGGACCTCATGTCTTCGATTGATCTTACGGAGGCCTACCTCCACGTCCCCATACGGCCGGCCCACCAGCAGTATTTACGGTTCTGTTACCGTGACGATCACTACCAATACGTGGCCCTCCCCTTCGGGCTGTCATCCGCCCCCCAGGTCTTCACTAAGATCCTGGCGGCCCTCGCGGCCGCGCTGCGGGCTCGCCCAGTTCGGGTTCAATGTTATTTGGACGATATTCTCATTCAGTCGTCCACGCGGGCACACGCAGAGACAGACCTCCAGGTTACCCTAGAGGCCCTCAGCGACCATGGCTTCTCAGTTAACTTCGAGAAGAGCCAGCTGATTCCGGCTACCAGGATCGTCCACCTAAGGGCGATCATTGATTCCCTAGAGTGCAGGGTCTACCTTTCCCAGGAGCGGCAGGATGGGCTGGCCGATCTCGTTCAGCAGGTCCTCTGCCTGCGCAGGGTCCCCCTGAGCATGCTATCCTCACTCCTGGGAAAGATGGTATCTGCAATTCACATCACACCCTGGGCCCAGCTGCACTCCCGGGATTTACAGTGGTTTATGTTGCCTTTTCAGCGGGCACACCAGAGCGCATCTTCCATCAAGGTCAGTCTGCCGACCTCCGTCCGCCGCTCCCTCTACTGGTGGCGATCTCCGGCGATCACCAAGGGCTGCCCCTTCCTGGACCTTCCCAGGATTACGGTGACCACCGACGCCAGTCTCCAGGGCTGGGGGGCACACACGCTGTCGCATGTGACCCAGGGCACCTGGTCGGCCTCGGAGGTGGCTCTCACCATCAACCATCTGGAGTTGAAGGCAGCATTCCTAGCGCTCCGACATTTTCAATCACTTCTGGCGGGTCAGCATGTCCTTCTCCTGACCGACAACATCACGGCGAAGGCCCACGTCAACCGGCAGGGGGGCACGGTCTCCCGTCGTCTGATGTTGGAGGCCAAGGAGCTGGGCCTGTGGGCGAAACGCAATCTGCTCTCCATACGTGCGGAGCACATCTCCGGGGTGTCGAACCGCACTGCAGACTGGCTCAGTCGCCATGAAGTGGACCCCGCGGAGTGGAGCCTGGACGACATCCTGTTTCGGGAACTCACCTCTCGCTTCGGCCGCCCGATTGTCGACCTTTTTGCGACGCCTGGCAACGCCAAGCTGCCACGGTACCTGTGCCGTTACCGGTCATACGGGGCGGAAGGAGTGGACGCCCTACGGTGCCCTTGGCCCAAGGGCCTCTTATATGCCTTTCCCCCTCTGCCGCTGATTCCTCGGATCATTCGGAAGATCTTGGCCGAGGAGGCGGAGGTGATACTGCTGGCGCCCCATTGGCCGAGGCGACCCTGGTTTGCGGATCTCCGCGCGCTGTCCATCTCTCCGCCGTGGCGGATCCCGCCGACAGAGTCGTCACTCTCCCAGGGGTCAGTGCGGCATCCAGATCCACACTGGTACCAACTGACCGCCTGGCGCTTGAGCGGCGCACCCTGCAGCACCGAGGGGTTCCAGAGAACATAATACAAACGTTGTTGTTCTCCCGGAGGGCTTCCACGACACGCATTTACGCTTCCACCTGGAAGACCTTCTGCGACTGGTGCTCAGCGGCCTCGATCTGTCCCGTAGATCTCACGGTGATCAACATCTTACAGTTTTTGCAGGCCGGCTTAGATAGGGGGTTGGCACCCAATACCTTACGCCGGCAGTTTATTTATTTATTTTATTTTATTTTGTTATTCTTATATGCCGCCCAACTCCCGAAGGACTCAGGGCGGCGTACAACAGGAAAAAATACAAGAATAATCAAAATGCAAGTGATTAAAAAAAAACAAATACAAATTATTAAAAACAATATTAAAACAACAACATTCATTCGATATCATACATACTTGGGGGGTGATCTCAGGTGGATTAAGCTATCCCCCCCACCTGCAGGAAAAGCCATGTTTTAACGGCTTTTCGGAAGGCCAGCAGAGTGGGGATGGTTCGGGTCTCTGGGGGAAGTTGGTTCCAGAGCACGGGGCCAGCCACAGAGAAGGCTCTCCCCCTAGGGCCCGCCAGCCAGCATTGTTTGGCCGACGGGACCTGGAGGAGGCCAACTCTGTGGGCCCTAACCGGTCGGAGGGAAGTATGAGGCAGAATGCGGTCCCGAAGATATCCTGGTCCAGTTGGCCGCGCTGTCAACGGTGCTCTCCTGCCCGTTGACTGAGCAGCTCTCAGCGCATCCTTTGGTACGGCGGTTCCTCAAGGCGGCTTCCAACATTTCGCCACCGGTAGTTCATCGCTACCCGACATGGGACTTACATACTGTCCTTCAGTCGCTCGGCGATCCGCCGTATGAACCGTTGTCTACGGTTTCCCTCCGACTGCTTACCCTGAAAGTGGCTTTCCTGGTGGCGATCACATCAGCGCGGCGCATTTCGGAACTGGCCGCTCTGTCGGTGCGTCCGGATCTGTGCATCTTCTATCCGGACAGGGTTGTCCTACGTCTGGAACCGGGGTTTTCTCCCAAGGTGAACACATACTTCCACAGGGCGCAGGAGCTGATTCTCCCTGCCTTCGAGGACGCCCAGGCTGCGGACCAACGGGGTCGGTGCCTCGACGTGCGGCGGGCCTTAGAAATATACATTTCTCGTACGGCGCCTTTTCGACGGTCCGAGTCGCTTTTCCTGGGCTTCCACACCGCGTCAATGGGCAAGAAGGCGTCCTCCGCGGTGATCGGTCGTTGGATCCGGGCGGTCATTGCTTCGGCTTACGAGCAGCAGAACCTTCCGCAGCCTGCAAGGCTTACGGCGCACTCGACGCGTAGTGCTGCCACAACGGCGGCATGGATGACCAACGCCTCTATTGAGGAGGTGTGTCGTGCAGCGACGTGGTCGTCGCCCGTGCCATTTGTTAGACATTACAAGCTGGACGCTTATGCGGCTAGGGATGCGGCATTTGGCCGTCGGGTTTTGCAAACGGTGCTTTCAGCACCGAGGCTGGATGAGTTGCCTTGACTCCCTCCCATGGGGGGTTACTGCTTTGGCATGTCCCAATCTTGGAGGCTAGCTCCGCCCACTATGGAGAACGGGGCGTTGTTCTTACCTGAACGCCCCTTCTCGTAGGGCGGAGCTAGCCTCCAAGTCCCACCCGTTGTTATGCTGTTCATTGTTCTGTTAACGGCTGTTATTAAAGTTTTGGTTGGGGAATGTGACACGTTGGGTCTAACTTCGTTCTTCATCTCAAGAGGGGGTTCTCAGCAAGGGGAACAGTTTTTATATAGTCAGACTCAGTCCTGATTGGCTGTTGGATTGTATCATCCCAATCTTGGAGGCTAGCTCCACCCTACGAGAAGGGGCGTTCAGGTAAGAACAACGCCCCGTTTTCTTAAATGTATTCAACCATGTCTTCTCTTTTTAAAAAAGTTTCTATTTTTAAAAAATTGTTAGAAAATATGAAAATATGTACTCAGTTATAATAAAGAAGTTTCATGGATGAGGACTGAAACATTTTGAAGGAAAAAAAACAAGAAAGTCCACTCGCCTTCGGGACAATATGTATCCTTGTTTTCGCTGAACTTCTAAAAATAGGCAACACGAAATTATTTTTGAGAAATAATGTTATTTATTTATTGGTTGGTTGGTTTATATCCCAAATAATAAAATGAAATGAAATGAATTGAAAATGGAAAACATATCTCTTCCTAAATTTCCCACAATACAAACCTGTGACATGAGTGAGGCTGAGAGAGACTTACCGTATTTTTCAGAGTATAAGACGCACCCTTTTCCTCCCTAAAAGTGGCTGAAAATTTGGGTGCGTCTTATACTTCGAATGTAGCTTTTTTCCAGCCCTAACTAGGTGCTAACAGATCTTCCCTGCTCTTACCTTGCAGGCTTTTTCATTGTTACTCTCTCCAAAGAATGTTTTTCCAGCCCTAAGTCTTTGCAGTTTTTTTTTCATTGCTCTACTTGCTCCGAATAAGTTTTTTTCTAGCCCTAACCAGGTGCTAATGATCTTCCCAGCTGTTACTGGCTTGCAGGCTCTTTCATTGTTACTCTCTCCGAAGAAGGTTTTTTTTAAGTCCTAACCAGGGGATAAAATAATGTGCTGAAGCTGACCAGACTAAGGACGTTAGCCAAATGAATACCTGGTAGGCAGATTTTTTCTCCTATTTTCCTCCCCAAAAACTAAGGTGCGTCTTATACTCCAGTGCGTCTTATACTCCGAAAAATACAGTACTGGCCCAATGTCACCCAGCTGATTTTTAAGGCTAAGGTAGGACTAGACCCACAGTCTCCTGATTTCCAACCTGGTGCTTAACCAACTGATGCACAAATGTTATATATTTCAAGATGGTTCTATGTTGCTTTATGCCTTTTCTCCAGGAATGTAGAGAAAATAAATGGGTGCAATATATTAAAGACTGTCTGTAAAATATTGTAATTAATTCATTGTTGACTGAACAAAACAAATTATATTTATTGGATGAAGCAAGACAGGCCAATAAGAAGTCTCTGTACTTCTTTGTATGTTTCAATGAAAGTCTGTATTGCTTTCCTCCTCCCAAATGTGGATGTAATATTCCAATTTCATTTTCCTCAAGTACTCTTATACATATATCACCAATCATGAAAGTTTAGCTTCATTAGCTTTGCTTATTCATAACAACATTTGATCAACTTGCATAACATATCCCACTTTATGAAAGATTTGGCAAAACAAAACCTCTGGTTGAAACACTATTTTCCATTTTACTGGTGCATATAAAATGAAATTTTGCAGATAAATAATCATATAGGCCTTCCCAGATATGAGTTAAAACTACAAAGCTCACATTGTCTCTTGTAATATCAATATTATTCCATATTTGGTCTGGTTCTATAGATTTAGATGAAAGTACCAAAGGGTGATACGCCCCATTTGTAACAAAAATGTATATATGTTTCTATATTCCTTCACCGAAGGAGGGCGAAATGAAAATAAAATAAAAAACAAATCTTGACTGAGGTCAGCAATTTTGTTTTCTGAGTCTACAATATGCTGTGTGCTGCAAAATAAGCACTCATTTGTTCTACAAACAGACATGCTTAGGAAGGAATTGACACCTTTCATAAATGAGCGTTTTAAAGAGATACACCTTCCACAAGTTTGGAAAAGTTAGTTGCAGCCAACTACTTTGAGGTTTCTTTTCCCCCACCCCAATTCAATCATTGTAGCAGAGCTAGGTGGGCATTACATAGCCTCTGTATTTCTGTTGAATGTTTCTTTCCTCTTATTTTAGTGTTCTTCTAGAGAAGGTGAACTAGAGCTCTATCCATCAGCATTTCTCATAAATGGAGCTTGTTTACACAAATCCTTTCAGAAACCCGGGGAAATTATTGTCTGCCAGTGCAAAAGAATCTTTTGATACACAAGTCAACACAACAGCAGAACTGTTTTATTTATTTATTTGCTACCAGACAGTAGTAATTTATCACAATTGTGGCACTTTCAAGGTCATACACTGGGTAAATCACAAACAAACATCAAAGGGTTTCTGTTGCTTTCTTCTAACTACCTTAAATGCTCTTTGCCTCTCTTTTTTTATCTCACCTTCCTAAAAGAAATTATACTTTTTCCACTCTAGTAATAAATCACAAAGCCCAAATATTGGCCATCTATGAGTAAAACAATCAGTCATCATGACTTTCGTTATTGCTTATCCAAGCTACTGTATAAACTGAAGAAGCATACAGTATATGATTTTCACAAATATTCTGTATATATGTGAGGGGGGAGTGATGTGGATGGAGAAAATGCACTAATTGATAAGTGCTCTTTCCTTTCTCTCATGAAAACTAAAGGAAACATTGACCTAATTGCTCTACCAATGGGATGACAAGCTCCTTTTTCTTTGTACCTTAACAACACAACTATATCCTTGTTACTGTGTATAAAAGAACTGGTGAAACAGCCTAGACATAGATTAAGCCTACTTGCTTGGCTCATATATATTTGATATTAATATTTTTGCTGGTTTAAATTAATTTCCTAATTAATGGATTTGTCACCATGTATCCGATTATGGTGGTAATTATAGCAGCCATTTGATATTACAATGGCACTGAAAACTGTGACTTACAACTGGTCCTTGCATTTACAACCATCGCAGCATCCGATTGTTACATGATCAAAATTCAAGCACTTGGCAACTGGCATGTATTTATGACAGTTGTAGCATCCTGGGGTAATGTGATATCCATTTGCAACCTTCTTAGCCACTTCTGACAAGCAATGTCAATGGGGGAAGCCGGGTTCCCTTAATGATGCATGATTGCTTAACTGTAGTGATTGCTTAACAACTATGGCAACAAAAGGTTATAAATCAGAGACAACTCTCTTATCAACCACTTTGTTTAACAATGGAAATTGTGGTCCTAATTGTGGAAGTTGAAGAACTGCTTGTAAGGAAGATCAATGTATAAAACTATTTTAAATATACCAAAAAGGGAACGGGGTCCTTGGTGCTCTCTGAGCTTGCTTGTTTTCTTGCAGACATTTCATTACCCAAACTAGATAACATCATTAATGCTAGTGACATCATTGAAGCAGTGGTGAAGCAGTGGGGTACCACAAGGTTCCGTCCTAGGCCCAGTACTCTTTAATATCTTCATAAATGACCTAGATGAGGGGATAGCAGGAGAAGTAACCAAATTTGCAGATGATACCAAGCTGGCTGGAGTAGCAAACACCCCAGAGGACAGACTCAAAATCCAGAGGGACCTCGACAGACTCGAACACTGGGCCCAAACCAATAAAATGAAATTTAACAAGGAGAAAAGTAAAATTCTGCACCTAGGCAAGAAGAATCAAAAATACACATACAAACTGGGCAAAACCACACTCAATAGCAGTGATTGCGAGAGGGATCTCGGAGTCCTGGTAGACAGCCAACTAAATATGAGCCAGCAGTGTGCAGCAGCAGCCAAAAAGGCCAACGCAGTTCTGAGCTGCATAAACAGAGGGATACAATCAAGGACCAGAGAGGTACTAGTACCACTCTATAAAGCCACACCTAGAGTACTGCATCCAGTTTTGGTCACCCGACAACAAAGAAGACATTGAAACTCTAGAGAAAGTGCAGAAGAGAGCAACCAGGATGATAAAGGGTCTGGAAAATAAAACATACAAAGAGCAGTTGCAGGAACTGAGCTTGGCCAGTCTGGCGAAGAGAAGGACCAGGGGTGACATGATAGCAGTGTTCCAATACTTGAGAGGATGCCACAGAGAGGAGGGGGTCAGGCTGTTCTCTATGGCACCAGAAAGCCAAACAAGGAATAATGGATGGAAGTTGACCAAGGAGAGATTCAACCTGGAACTGAGGAGAAACTTTCTGACAGTGAGAGCGATCAACCAGTGGAACAGCTTGCCAGCGGAGGTTGTGAGAGCTCCAACACTTGCGACCTTCAAGGAGAGACTGGACTGCCATCTGTCTCAAATGGTGTAGGAACTCCTGCTTGAGCAGGGGGTTGGACTAGATGACCTACAAGGTCCCTTCCAACTTCAATAATAAATCTAAAAGGACCCCTCATTTCAACCCTGAGCTACAAAATTTTCCTTTATCAAATATACCAATAGAAGAGAATATTTGTAACTCAGGGTTGAATTATACTGATGTACCGATGATGTTACCTAGTTGGGTGGTGAAATTTCTAGAAGAAAGCAACCAAGCTCAGAGAGTAACAAGGATTCTCAGTATTTTAAATTATGATGTCTCAAAAGCTTTCTGTTCACCATGGCATCAAATCTGTGTAGTAAAGACAACCTTCTATTAAGTCCTGTGAAAGGTGGTTACCCAGCAAATCCTGTGAGGTAACATATCATCAAACTGCGCATTTATGATTTTTTTTTACAGCAAGGTGGCATGTTATCGAACTAAGATAAATTGTTAATCAAGGGAAACCAATGGAAATACATGTTCACAAACCCTATGAGAACATCTATTTAGAAAGCAAGATAAAAATAATGCAAATATGTTTTCTGAGGATTGTGAGGAAATAGAATATTTGGAAATTACCTTACAGTTATGCACTTTCAAAGACAATATCCAAACATTTTAGCCTATATCATTATTGCAAAGGACAATAGTCAAATCTAAGGTTCATCTATAATTTTCTAGGCAATTAGTCTGCCCAAGGATAGCAAATATGTGGCATTAATTTTGAAGTTCACAGTAAAATGGTGAATAAAATAAAAGTCATTGACCAGAAAACCAAAATCAATGCAATTCATGTCATCTAGCAGTAAGATGCTATTTTTGATTTTTTTTATGGCTTCAGTGAGCTATGAACTATGACTATTACAACTATGTAAATTATTCAAAAGACAAGTGCCACATCTTTTTCCAGGCTCATGCATGCATGTAGAGAGACAAATGAGACCAGCATCGAAAGCAGTTGTGTGTCAACCTGGAAAAATGCAGAGCTGCTTTAATGAAGACAAAAATAAATTATTTTATCCCACATAATCCAGAGTGGCTCTTCATTTGTCTTGTATCAAAGCTAAATATATTTCGCTCCAATTTCTCTTCAAGGGATTTGGTTTTCTTGCCTTTCTCTTTTTCTGGTTCCAGTTTCTCTGAAGACTTCTTAAACTGAAGTGCCAGACCTGAGGATAGTCTGACTGAAGCAGAATAGAATGGAATAAATGATGTTTTGTGATTTTGGAAATTATACTTCTGTTGATGCATCCCAAAATAACATTTACCTTCCTTGCAATCACATCACATAGCTGGCTCCTATTCAGTTTGTGTACAATTACTATTCCAAATTTCTTTGGAAATACTTTTACAAACCTGGTATCCTTAGCTACATCTGTAAATTTGACATTTGTTTGCTTTGAGAAGAATTTTGTATTTATTTCTGTTAAAGTTCATTCTAACTTATATCCCATTTCTTCAATTTAACAAATGTTTAATTTAATTTCTGTCTTCCAGTTCTCCCACTATGGAGTACATGGGGTGATAAAGGGAGCAAGCGATGTAATTTAAATCATGTCATTGCACAAATTATACAAATTATGTACTGTATGCTAATTCAAATTATACGATTTGTCTCATTTATACAGTGAAGTCATGAGAAATGTGATGGCTTATACAGATGCCTATATATTCCACTCAATTTTGCATCATCTATACATTTTATAAGCATTTCTTCCACCTTATGATCCAGTCATTAACAAATAGAGGATGACTGAGCTTTGTAAAATCTCATTTTACAAAGGCAGGGGAGTCATGACTCATATTTCTGGTCTGACCTTTGATGAATACTCTTGAATATGACTTTCAGTTATATATCTACGTACTTATCGTACCATCCAGCCAATATTTAACTAGGTTACAAATGAGTATAACACGAGTTAAATGCTTTGCTAATGTAAAGATGTATGAGAGGTATGCAGGAGGAAACTTGGTTCTAGTTGAGAAATTTGGATTCCCAGACTCCTTAACAACAATTCATGCTTAGTACAAGATGTCAATTTGTAAAAAGGAAACCCTTTGCTCTTACAAAAATGTCCTTTCAGGTGCCAAATCATTGATAACAATCTAGCTTGGCAACAAAAAGAATGCTAGCACTAAAATTGGCTTAATATAATCTGTGATTTGGTATACCTCAATTCAGCTTAACATTTGCTAAATTCCCAATTTTCTACTATCATCAATGCCAACAAAATAATTCATTACCATAAAATGTTCCTATCTTGATTTTTTTTAATTCTGAAGAGCGAATTCTGTAGTGAATTCTGAATTCACTACTGTGTGTGAATTGTGTACTTGCATATGAAACAAGACGACTTTTGATGGATACAGCAAAAAATGAGCCATATGAAAACTGATTACATCAAATATGTTATATTTATAAGGGTAAAGGAACCCATCTCATTTTGTAAAGAGCCTTAAAAGCAAGCCTAAGGAATACTTTCATTCTTTTATAAACGTGCTAAAGATAATTGACATTTGCAATTCTGATTTCACAATATGTTGTAATGGGGAAAATCCTAAAGCCATATCAATTTGAGATGGTAAGTAGCACACAAAGATATTCATGAAAAGTCCCCCAAATAGTGTGTGATCATTCAGACATTGTTCAGACGTGAAGGTCCAGGTCTGAAAAATAATTTTGCCATAATTGAGCTGTTTCTGTGTTGTGCTATGCCAGGGGTGTCGAAATCAAGGCCCGTGGGTGCTGAGATCTGGCCCTGGAAACAGCGAAGTACCAGCCCGTGGTGCCTCTGCCAGCGAAAACGGAGCTCTGTTTTCACTGGCAGAGGGTTGCAGGAGGCCGTCGCACCGGAAACAGAGCTCAGGAGCCCATTTTAGCTGGCAGAGCACTCTGGCCACGCCTACCCCGTCCCCCAAGGTCAAACACAACCCTGATGTGGCCCTCAATGAAATCGAATTTAACACCCCTGTGCTATGCTATGCTGCTTAACAAAACAGTCTGTAATCTTTGAAGAAAACACATGACAAAGGATTTCATTTGCTTTCTATGTGAAATGCAAATACTAAATAAGAATTAAATAAATCTCTGTTTTGAAAAAGAGTCTCTAATCCAGAATCATGATTATTAATTTTATATATTAAAAGAGTAAGAAGTTTTCCCCAGATGTATGGAATTATTGCAATAACTTTTACCTCAACTATAATTAAAGTCTGTTAGCATTCATTGACAGCTGGGCCCTTTTCTGCATCCAAGACAACTATATTATGAACATTTTAAAAAATGGGACATTCTACTACTTAATTACTCAAGCAATTAATTATTGCTGAAAGGCTCCTGCTGAATTCAATTCTCAGCCGGATAAAATTGGACAAGTCAATGTTCCACAGTTTAATCAACTTCACTGGTAGTTGTAAGTATAAAATAGAGAGGTGGGATGCATGACACCATGATCTCTTTGAAAGGATAAAGGAAATAAAACACAAATAAGCATTTATGTTATTTTATTTATTACCGAATTTATCCCTGCCTCAACTGGAGGGACACAATACAGTTTTCAAAACTTGAGCATTGGAGTTCTTTCTGCGATTCCTGAAATCCCCCTAACTAATTAACAATTTTAGAGAGGCACGTTTTAGATTTGGAGTTCTCAGAGAATATTACGGATATTTTCATAAAATTGTTAACAGGATAGACATGGCCAGTCAAAAGCCATTCCTGTTTATTTCTTTTTTATTCTCTCCCCCCCCCCTTTGGAAGGTAGGCACCCTTCAAGATAAGCTCAAGGACTAAAGCCACTATCGTTTTTTTAATTAAAAAGTTCAAACCCATTTTAGAAGTAAAGATTGTAACAGAGACTGACATATTCGTTTTCATACATCCAGTAGACATAAGATATATGGCTACAGTTATCATGCTGGAGATCCAGAATACAGATGTTTAAGACTATTTTATTGGAAATCAGGTTTGTTTGGGTTTTTTTGGAGTTGCCAGGGAATGAAATATTTAACTGAGAACAGTGCTGCAGTTCAGAACCATTACTATTTAGTTCATACTTTTTGTTTTGCATCTGTTGTTGCTATATCTCTAACCTAGGACATTATGCTACCTGAGCTGAAATCAAAATAAGCCCAGGGGTGAAATGCTACCGGTTCGGACCGGATTGGGCATACAGGTAGCGGTGGCCACCGGTGATTCGTCAAACCGGTAGCGACGGCTGGCTGGCCATGCCCCCGAACCAGTCCCCTGGTCGCCACTCGCTCACTCGCCCTGCCCTGCCCAGTCTCTGTTCTGCAGCTTGCCTGCCTGAAGCGCTGCGCCCCTGATCTGACTGCCAGGTAAGCCTGTGAAGTCGCGGCCTACCTAGCTGCCCCTGCCCTGCCCACAACCATCCCAGCCTGCCTTCCCTACTCCATTCCCTGAGGCCCGCAGCCCCAACATGCTTGCCTGCTTCCACATGGCCTTTCCAGTGCCCCCGTGGCCATCTTGTGAAGGCAGACAAGCATGTTGGGGCAGGCCGGCCACGGGGAAGGGAGCTATCAGCCTTCCCGGCGGTTCCACATATGCGCTTGCCTTCTGAGGTCTGCGTCCAGCCCAGCCCGGCCAGTGGGTGGGCGGGCAGCCCTTGGTGGAGATGCAGCTATTGCTGCTCTGGGTCTGAGAGGGGCGGCAGCCAGGCTAGCCAGTCAACACGCTCTTTGCCCTCTTTTCAGGCTGAAAAGCTGCTGGACACTTTGGAGAGAGGGATTGCTGCAGAGCACTCAGCCAGCTGTGGGAGGCCTTGGAACAGCTGGGCGGGGAGGCCCCAGCCCAGCTGCAGCCCCCACATCATTGGTGGGCGGTGAGGTCCAGTTGTGCAGTTGGAGCAGCCCCTCCCCGCAGCACCAGAGCCATGTGTGCCCTGACAGCTCTGCGCAGCAGTGAGGAAGAGCTGACGGGCAGCAGGGAGGCCCGTGTGGAGGTCCGTGTCCTGGCAGCCATGGGGCGAGGCAGGCTGTTCTGCCCTTGGGATGGAATGCCCCCCAAATACAGGCGGGGATGAGGGGAAGTCTTAGGCATCTGACTGCCTCCGCTTTGCCGGTAGCATTTCACCCCTGCCTCCGGGTCAGGGCTATCTGAAAGGGGCTTTTGCAAGAGGCAACTGGACTTTCTTGGTTTTTCCTTCTCCTGTCCTGTCCTGTCACTGGCAAAGGGTGAAAGCTCAGGGATTTCAAGCTCCAATCTGCCCTGGGGGTGGGGTCCTGTTTTTCAGAAGGCCATTTTTACTAGTTAAAAATGCTTTTAAAAGTAAAAAAAAAGATGGCCACGCCCACCCAGTCACATGATGCCCCCCAAGCCATGCCCCCAAGCCATGCCCACAGAACCGGTGGCAAAAAAAATTAGATTTCACCACTGCCTCAGCCTGTGTGCTGAGATAAATAAGATAAAAATTGCTACCACTCAAGAAAAAGGATTGAAGCTGCTCAGAAAAGTTTATAAAAAGCTTCTCTTTCTCTCTCTCTCTCTCTCTCTCTCTCTCTCCCACACACACGCACATCCATCTGTATCCATCTTTCTAAATGGATATATTAATTTCACCATTGTCATAGAAAGGAAAGGCTCGATGTGATTGAAGGTATTTGACTAGTAACTTGTTCCCAACGCTGCTATCTGTCAGATTGCAAAGGCATCTACACTTTATAACTTCAGTGGATTTTTTCTTTTTTTTACTTTAAGATACTGTAACTCTGATTTCAGCTTAGCAAATAAAAGAACATGCCACCTGTTCAGGTATTCTAACACAGGTGGGTCTCTACAATTAACATATCCCAGGAATTGTCACATTATTCAAATTCACACTATTCAAAGTGATGTTTCTATGGAAAATATGGTAATTGGTTCCAGCTCAATAGAAATAGGCAATGGAGATTTTTAAACATAAATTTCTATACGGACAGGTAGTTCCTATGATCACAATTGGAACCAGAGTTTCCATTGCCTGTAATCTCTTCCCTAAACATCTCCATCTTGTGGAATCTAAGAAGTGTGCCTTTTCCATGGCAGTCCTTGTCCTGTGGAACATCCTACCACTTGAAATTTGGCACGTCTCTACCCTCCTATCCTTTTGATAAACAGTTAATACCTGGCAATTTCCCGAAACACAGAGATATAGTGAGATGAGAGGATTTAATAAAATGTTGGAAGTTTGGTGCCAGGTGTTTAATGTTTTTGGTGTTAATACATTTATGTTATGTTGTTTTTACCGATGCCGTTTTAATAGTTGATTGGGAGCTGCACAGAGAGCCACATACGATGGGCAGCTATCTAAATGTTTTAAATAAAGGAATAAAATAAACAGAAGTGTTTGGCAATGGGAAACGAAGAAAATGTTCAAATGTATTTATTTTACATGACATTTATATATACTCAAAACTGATAAAGCCATAGCCCTAAGTAATATCTCTTTCAGTGGAAAGGTCACAAAATTCTGGCAGTGCTGAATGTCATTGCAAATGATTACATTCTTATCAATTTTATAAACAATTGGGAAAAGTAAAATAATGAATTGTCATTTTCTCCAGTTTATGTAAAAACAACACGTCAGGCTGTGGAACAAGTATCAAGTGAAAGTATTCTTATAAAAATGTTAACAAGAATTTACCAAGGATGTGGGTGTTAATATTTCTTGCCCCTCTGCCTTTTAATGCTAATACAGCTTCCCTTTCATTACACCCTTTCATTTTCCACCTGTTTTTCTATATGAACACCTGCACCCAGGTGGTCGTATGAAAGGCAGATACTCTTCTTAGCTTCATAGAATTAGTTCTTATAATATCAGACACTTTGAAAAATAAAAATAAAACAAGAGATCATTTCTCCAAGCAGCAAAACACTATTGGGAAGAAAACTAATAAATAACTGATATTCCTCTTCAGGGGCGGGTTCCTAATTTTTTTACTACCACTCTGTGGGTGTGGCTTATTTTGTGGGTGTGGCTTGCCAGCCATATGACCAGGTGGGTGTGGCTTCTTGGACTGCTGAAGGGAGGGGAACTGAGATAGGTCCTGCTGCCCATTCCCCCTCCCCTCAGAAGCTCGAGAAGCCACGAACGTGCAAAAATGCCTAGGATCATCACCGCGCATTCGTGGCTTCTCGGACTGCTGAAGGGAGGGGAATGGAGATAGTTCCTGCCACCCATTCTTTCAGCATCTCACGCACTCCCTCAGCCATCCTCCTCTGCTTGGACTCACTGTGGGGTAGAAAGGCAGCACATGAGCAGTGCCGGAAACTCAGCTTCTGGGCATGCGCAGAAGAATTTTTAAAAAAAATTCAAAAAAAAATCAAAAAAATGGCGGCGCCCAGGCATTGGCAACCAACCGCACCGGTACTGTGATGTCACCAACGGGCCGCTACCGGTGCTATAGAGTGGACTGCACTGGTAGGAACCCACCACTGTTCCTCTTGCTATAATCTTTGGCTCTACAGAATGACTGCAAATAAAGATTTTTGTATGCAAGGAAAAAGTAGGAAGATTTGGAATAAACAGATATGATCATACTGTAAAGAATATGAATAGGAGGTATATGTTTTCTTGAGTGATCCAAGCAACAGTTACTCTCAGGACAGTATTGCAGGAGTCAAAGGATTCTAGAAAGGCACCCCAGCTTACATTATGCATGTTCTATACTTTACATTCCCTGAATGCACAAGAACCCATTTGTACTTAAGAGTTTTCACATTCGTCCTGATCTCCACTTGTACATCAACATATACATCAAAATAGAAATGGTGAAAGTCTTTATGCCTTCTGCAACATTCACAATAGTCGGGCAATGCAAGTGTCAACCTGGGTCACATCTGTACATTTCTCCAAAAAAACACAGCAATGATAACTTTGGTTACGTGCAAGAATGCCATCCCACCCTAAACAACAATGGAATGTATGGGGGCTTTTTCCTAACTTTAAAAAAAATCTGTATTATTTTGCTGTTTTAATGGTAGCAGCAGGCCTTTAGAATGGCAATAACAAAAACAGGTCTTGAAGTAACATCCAGAATTGTTTTAACATGACTATTATATTAAATAAAACTCTGAAATAAACTAAATGATTATAGTCAGCTTTGTGTGTTTACTGTATGTCATTTGATTTATCTGTCACTCATTTTGCAGCAGATGACATTGGTGCTAACGCTAACCCGAAACTCAAGAAGTTAAAATAGCTTGTATGATGTTCAGATAATTTGTTTGAGCAAAATATTTTATGGTTTCTGTATCCAAAACTTCACAGTTCCCTAGACTTACTACTGTTTTGAGCTAAGCTCAAAGGCAAAGTAAATATAAAGTTAACATAGAACACACTGTAATAATGTAAAATGTATATGTAATTGTCTTATCATTGCGGTCTTATCGTAGTCCTAAGCTGCAATAACACACTCCTAGACTGCATTAACAGAGGGATAGAATCAAGATTACATGAAGTGTAATACCACTTTACAATGCCTTGGTAAAGCCACACTTGGGATATTGCATCCAGTTTTGGTTGTCATGATATAAACAAGATGTTGAGACTATAAAGAGCACAGAGAAGAGCAACAAAGATGATTAGGGGACTGAAGGCTAAAACATATGAAGAACGGTTGCAGGAATTGGGAATGTTTAGTTTAATGAAAAGAAGAACGAGGGGTGACATGATAGCAGTGTTCCAATATCTAAGGGGCTGCCACAAAGAAGAAGGGGTCAATCTATTCTCCAAAGCAGCAATAGATGGAAACTAATGAAGGAGAAAAGCAACCTAGAAATAAGGAGAAATGTCCGGACAGTTACAACAATTAATCAATAGAATGACTTGCTTCCAGAAGCTCCAACACTGGAGGTTTTTTTTTTTAAAGATTGGACAACTATTTGTCTGAAATGGTTTCCTGCTTGAGAAGAGGTTTGGACTAAAAGACTTCCAAAGCCTCTTCCAACTCTGTTATCTTGTTATTCTGCTATTCATTGGACAAATGAGAGAGTTGGTAAATTTTATTTCACTTGAAGCTATATTACCAAGAATTCCCAGTGCTAAATAAAACTGGAAAACCAGGGGAAATAAATGAAGTATATGATAAAAGTCTGAATTATGAAATATAGGTTTATATTTGCAAATTCTAGGGATGCCCTATGTGGAATGGAAAAGGAGATGGGTCTGCTTGCATTACCAAAGCTGTCAATAAAGCCAGCTCTTGAGAATGGGTTTTATTTATATTTACAAAGTGGAGTACTTGGACCCTTGGGTTTCAACCATTTATCCCATGCTTATTAAGAAAAACATGATAAATGGAATAAATAATAATATTGATAAATGTCACTTTTTTAAAATGTGAAGGTTCCAAAATTTAGCTTCTGGAGGAACAAATATTAAACTGCTACATAGAAAGAGCAGCTGACAACTTTTTCCCTTTATTTTCATGAAATCATTTTTGTTTTCTTTGTGAAAATTAAATTGGCTGAAGAGTAGTGAAACCAATTTAGTTAGCAGGCTAGATCTGAACCCCAAATGGCCATGCATGCTTTTGGTAACACCTGCTCTGATGTATTATTTCCTAGGCAGGACTATAAAGAGACAGAAAAGGAGAAGCATGTGCTATTCAGAATGGTCATCTCTTTACTATCATGAACTTCCATTACCAGTGTAAAGCAAATGTTTTGTAAGATGTGTTTTGCATATAATTGAGAGTCCTATCCAGAACTGAAACAGATTTACTAAGAAAGGAGCTGGGAAGCGTACAGATAAAAGCAGGTCCTCTTAACTAGTTCTGAATCCTCTTAAGCGGGTGCAGAGAGTTATATCAATATAGAAATATAAGGATCTTCCAAGGCAGCAAAACAGTTCCAGTATTAAGGTAACATGAGATCATCATTAGAGATATACCCTTACTTCTGCTAATGCCATTTTATCCCTTGTATGTTTTAACAACTGACCATCCCATCATACAGCTTCCCTTTGCAAAGGGGAAGCTGTATACAAATCCACATGAAGAAATACTAGAATGTGGGACATTAATAATTTTGTGATAAGGGAGAAGGAACGTTTACTTAAGGACAAGTCTAGGGAATCCTAAACTGGCTGCCCAACTCTAGAGTTCACTGGAGTTGCATAGCAAATAAACTTATATAAATAAATAATAAAGGGCAAGTTAAGGCAGATAGATTAAAGCCTTTGAGTATCAGCCAATTCGAAATAATAGGAAAAAATATTGATTGGCTGATAGTTATTTGTGCTTACCTATTAGCTGCAAAGAGGAAACACTTATTGTTTAATGATTCTTTGGGCTTTAAGCTTGCTTACAGTTACCTATAGAATCTTGAAATTTGTATATACATGCAAATAATTCTTTGATTACATATTAACTGTGTTGAGAATGATTGGGAGATGGAGGGCCTGTTCATTTGGAAGAGCTCATGCATTTGCAAAAAATGGTACATTTATTCTTAAATTATCTATGTAAGGAAAATACTAGGGAAGATGAAGTAGGGATTATAGTTTTATAAATGACAAAACCTATTTTTTTTTTGTCACAGCAAATAATTTCACCTGGTCTTTCAATCACAGTTTCACAGAGAAAAAAGATGGTGGTAATACATTGAAGATTGGGCTGTTTTCTGGAATAACAAGAATAAATTCTGAATCTAGTCACTGATGGACATTCCTAATTTTAAAGAAGGATGTCCTTGTGCTTAGGGCTCCTGAACCATTTCTAATTGAATGGTTTCAAATTTCATAATATAAAGGGAGAACATTGATTGAAAATCAATATATTTCTCATGATATAATTTGGCTTAAAAATTTTAAAATATTACAATGTCAGTAACAAGTTTGTCCCATTTTTAAAAGTGAAATTAAATGTTCACATATTATTCAAAATGTAAACATCAATGTATAAAATGTATAAAATTCTAATAGTTATGGCGGGGGGGGGAGTTCTGCTATACCATGATTTACCAACTTTAGGGCTACAGAAGTATCCAGAGTAACTGTACAAGATTACACATGTCATCTGAGAAATAAAAATGCTTCTTACTAGACTTTTGCTGATTAATGAGAGCTGCAGATTTAGAGGTAGATTTATGTAAAATGAGGTAAGGTGTTAAATGAATATTTGGTTGTATAATAAAAGACAATGATAAATTACTGTTGCAAATTACAATTGCTCGAGATTAATTTTTTCTTCCTTTTTTTCTTTTTGTTCTGGTTTGGTTTGAGTTTTTTTTCAATACACACACAGATTTTGTTCAATTAGTTTTACTTGTTTAATATAATCCTCAGTAAAATTCTTCACACAAAAAAACCCAAGTAAAATTCCCAATTAAGCATGTAAGGAATACAAAGATCATTTTTAATGGCACTTATGCATAATCTAATATCACTAATACTTCAAAAGAGAAGAGAATGTTTCACAGAATCCTCATTCCATGAAAAATTAGTTTGGTGCCACTCAATTGCAATCGAAAGCCGGAATGAAAGTACAAAAATTCAACTAATGGAACAAAAAAAAAGCCAACGGACTCATAAATGCTAACCCACAATAATGGTAATTGCTGAAGTGAAATTGTGTGCAAATAATAGACTGGCAATTTTAATGGCAAGAAGAGAATAGTGTAAGAAAATTATCCTTTTCTAAATTACAGTAACAAATCAGGGGGAAAAACCCTTCTGAAGAACATCCATTAAAACAATTTGCTTTTAGGGATGCAGTGCAGCAAACTTGACTTTCCCGTTGCTAAATTAACTATAACAGTGAATGTGTAAAAGCCATTGAAAACGTTTTACCTTATGTCACAATTGGCTTAAATCTCCTCTTACCAGTCTCACAGTTGCATCTCTAATTGGACACTAAGTATAGACACATGTCTAGACACAATTGCTTGAGTTGGATGGCCAACCCCTCCCTGAAAACTAAGTGGGGAGAGTTGACCTCTGTAAGATGCTCTCTACTTTGCCTTTCATCAGAGACTGGGAAGCAGCGTTCTCCATAAGCTTGGGGTCCAAATGCCACAAAATTAGCACAAAATGGGTAAGGTCTCATAAATAGTGTGTAGTAAAAGTGCTTTGAAGTTCATATAGCCCTATTGCTAGGCAGATTGGAGATGCTGTCAAGGCAGTGTGGACCTGGTGCCCAGAGGCAACCAATTCTGTATGCTGTGAAAGAGTGGCCAATGATTAGTTATGTAATTTATTACTATGAGCCTTTATTGTCAGATGAATTGGTAGTTTTCTGCCTCCAGTATTAAAACAACCTGATTGATTTTATCCCCCTTGATTGGGGGCAGGGGGGCAGGGAGAGGACCATTTCCTGGATTGCCTCTGGCCACAACCTGGACCTGCTACTTCATGTACTTGGAGGTGCTCCACATTTCAGAATAATTGCTTTGCTGTTTACCCCCCAGCAGTTTTAATTCAGCTGAACATGACAATAAAATATAAGTCATTTTGTGCCATTTGAAAACTTTCTGCTTTCTCTCTCATGATTTTGAAGGCTTCTACGATGGGATGGTGCATTCCTTTCTTTTTTTTCATATTTTATGAAGGCATTTGCAAAGAATTCTGATTTATTATTATAATACCACATCAAAAGAAACTGTGAGGAGTCACAATTTATAGGCATAAAAATATGATACCAGGGAAGAAAAGAAGGCAGAAAAGCATTCTTAAACTAAAATGGGATAAAAAGAATATATGAAAATTTTCATAAATACGAAAATGAAAATTATATGAACATGACCCTTACCTAACAACTTATAAGATGGTCAAAAATAAAAAGAAAACTGCCTGGAAACCAATTAGAAAGATTATATTTGATGGCACTTTCCAATATATTTGCCAGAGAAGGAAGGGAAAAAAACACGAAAATAGAAAAATTATTCCAGTTCAGCAATTCATGCTTAATTTAGTAGAAGAAAATCCCATTAACAATGAAGTTCAATCATACCAATATTGCTGATCTTTTTTAAAAAAAATTATAGCTCTGTGTGTATACTCTCTTCTGATGAAGCAGTTGTAGTAAAATAATGGGCTGTTTTCTTCATGCATTAATTTGATATAGGTGGAGACCAAAATAATTTTTCTGCAGATAATTTAAGTTCATGTTGGGAACAAATACCTATTAATCATAAGATACTCATAATCAGTTCAGCTCAGAAATATAATGCATTTCTATATATGAATATTTTATGCCTGTTTTTCTATCTATACATTAATATCAAGTCAATAAATAAATATAAAGATTCTTATTTTATTAAAAAAAAATTATATTTGCAGGAAATAATATTAGTTTTCTAACCTGCATTCTAAAGGTGAAAACAGGAAAACTGTCATGAGATGAGAGGAGAGGAGTGGAGAGGAGAGGAGGCGATACGAGACAAGGCAAGGCAAGGCAAGGCAAGGCACAATAGCTTCTGCTACGTTTTCAAAATGGACAGTGATATATATACATATATATATATATATATATATATATATATATATATATATATATATATATATATATATATATATATATATATATATATATATATATATATATACACACATGTATGTATGTATGTATGTATGTGTATGTGTATACATATACATGTGTATGTGTATACATATGTATATGTATATATATATATATATATATATATATATATATATATATATATATATATATATATATATATATATATATATATATATATATATATATATATATATATATATTAATCACTGTCCATTTTGAATACGTAGCAGAAAGAGGAAACTTGAGAGTTGATGCTATATGGAACAAAACTGACTGAATATAAATGTTCTTCTTTGGATACCACAAAGCTTCAGGTAACAAGGAAAACAGGTCATGAAGAAGATGTGTAGTGTCCCAGACAATCCTGCTAACTCTGCTCAAGCATCACTTATATGCTAAGTCCTGGATAGAACTACCAAGTGAACTACCAATTATCTTTTCTGCTATCCTCACCACTCTCTGCACCGCCTTCCTGTCCAAAGCAGTAATGCTTCCAAACCAGACAGTAATGCAATATGATAGGATGCTCTGGATCATCCCTCTATAGAAAGTGGTAAGGACAGGGGAAGGAAGATGAACTTTTCTCATGCGATGTAGAAAATGGAATTGCTGCTGAGCCCATTTCACCAGTGTCTCACTGAGTGACCAAGCTAGCCTACTCGTTAGCTGCACCCCCCAGAAACTTGATGCTGCTAATTCATACAAGTTCATATATATGCATGAGTAATGTGTGAATATGTACAGGTAATCCTTGACGTATGACCACAGTTGGGACCAAAATTTCAGATGCTATGCAAGGCGGTTGTTAAGTGAGCCACTCCCGATTTTATGACCTATTCCCCATGGTTCTTAAGTGAATCACTGCAATTGTTAAATGAATAATGAGGTTGTTAAGTGATTCTGGCTTTCTCCACGGACTTTACTTGTTGAAAGCCAAATAGGAAGTAGCAAATGGCAAACATATGACCCCGTTATGCTGCAACTGTCATAAATACATGCTAGTTTCCTTTTTTTAAAAAATAATTTTTATTGAGTTATTTACATTTTAAAAAGACATACAAAAGAAAAACATTTATGACAATGACAAATACAATATAGACATATACGAAACATAAAAAGCGCATACAGCTAAAAAGCTATCAATTTCTATAATTTATTCTACGGCAAGTATGTATTAGCGATCTATTTTTATGTAGTTTTCAATTTTTGTAATATGTTTTATAAGTCAATAATAATAATAGCAATGTTAACAATGACATTGATGATAATACAACAGTGATGATATTAATGATAGTATTAATAATAATAATAATAGTACAGAAAAAATAAGGTATTTTTAGTTTTGTAATATGATAATATACATATACATTGGTATAATATGGCTAGTTTTCCTATAAGTTCCTTAATCAGATTTCTATATGTTTTATTTAACTTATATTTACATTTGTTACATTGGTGGTGTTTGTTTTCGTTTTTCATACCAATTATAGAATAAATTCCAGATTTCGTAGTAATCGGAGTCTTCCTTTCCTTTTAGTTCCATAGTTAATTTATCTGCTTCGCCACAATCCAGGATTTTTCTAATTATACTGCTTTCATCAGGAGTGTCGTTTTGTTTCCAATTTTGTGCTATCGTTATTCTTGCCGTGGTTAATATATGTAATGTAATATAGTAGTGTTTCTTTTCCATTTTTTGATTAATGATTCCCAGTAAGAAGGCTTCCGGTTTAATATCTATATCTTGTTGTATAATTTCTGTTAACCAGTTTTTGATTGTATTCCAGAAGATTTTTATTTTTGGACAAGTCCACCACATGTGATAATAAGATCCTGTTTTATGCTGGCATCTCCAACAATTCGGTGGTAGATTTTTATACATTTTTGCCAATCTCGCTGGGGGGAGGTGCCATCTATAAAATAGTTTATAATAATTTTCTTTGTATGAGACTGATTTTGTCATTTTGTAGTTCTGGTTCCAAATTTTTTCCCATTGATTTAATTGTATATCATGTCCAAAAAATTTCGTCCAACTTATCATATTTCCCTTTATTATGTCTTTTTGCATTTAATTTTTTAGAAGAAATTTATATATTTTGGTTATTGCTTTTTGTTCTTGACCTAATAAAATTTTATCTAATTCTGATCTAACTTTTTGAATTCTGTATTTCCTCTTGTCATTTTCTAATCTGTTCTTAATTTGAAAGTATGGCCACCAGTCAATTTTGATTCCTTCCTGTTCTAGTTTTGATATGGATTTTAAGGCTCCCCCTTCTTCTAGTATTTCTTCATATGTAACCATTTTTTCCAGATTTGTTGTATTTGGGTGTGTAATGGCTTCCATACCCGAAAACCAAGGTGGCGTTTTTGAATAGTATTGATTTTTAATCTTAAGCCAAATTCCAAGGAGAGAATCTCTGATTTTGTGTCTTTTAAAGTATGAGTGTGTTTTGTGTTTATCGTCCCAGAGGAATCCATGCCACCCTAGATGTAGGTCATAACCCTCTAGTACCAATAGGCGTCTATTTTTAATTTGTATCCAGTCCTTTATCCATGTTAAAGCGGATGCTTGATAGTATAATTCAAAGTCCGGCAATACAAATCCTCCTTGGTTCCTATTTTGTTGTAAATATTTTAATTTAATTCTTGGTTTTTTCCCTGCCCATATAAATTTAGTTAATATTTTATTTAATTGTTCGAAGTATTTTTTCTCTAATTTAATTGGTATGGTTTGAAATAGGTATAGAATTTGGGGTAGTATTGACATTTTGATCGCTGCGATTCTACCTATAAGGGAAATTTGTAATTTGTTCCATTTGTCTAGTTTCTTTTCAATTTGTTTTAAAATTTCCATATAGTTTCCTTCTTTTATTGTGGTGCATTTCGCTGACAGATTAATTCCTAGATATTTTATTTTCTTTACAATTTGTAGTTCTAATTTCTTTTCTAATTCATTATTTTGTATATCTGTCAAGTTTTTGGATATTATTTTAGTTTTTTGTTTATTAATTTTAAGACCAGCTACTTTTCCAAATTCATTTATTTCTTTTAGTAAAATTGGTCCTATCTCTAATGGTTCTTCTATATTGAAAACCAAGTCGTCAGCGAATGCCTGAAGTTTGTATTCTTGTTCTTTTATTCTGAGTCCTTTTATTTCCTTGTTTCCCCTTACCTTTTGTAGTAGTGATTCCAATGATAATATAAATAATAAGGGGGAGAGTGGACAGCCTTGTCGAACTCCTTTTTCTATATTAAAATTTTTTGTAGTTTCTCCATTGATGAGAATTTTAGCAGTTTGTTTTGAATATATTGATTTAATTGTCCTTATGTATTTTTCTCCAAAATTCATTTTGTTTAATTGATTTATTATAAAGTCCCAATTTAAGTTATCAAATGCCTTTTGAGCATCTAAAAATATGAGTGCCATGGATTCCCCTGGGTGTGTCTCGTAATATTCTAAAATATTTATAATTGTCCTTATATTGTTTTTGATGTGTCTGTTTGGTAGGAAGCCGTTTTGATCTGAGTGTATAATTTCGGTGAGCGTTTTTTTTAGTCTTTCCGCCATTATAGAGGCAAAAATTTTGTAGTCTGAGTTTAACAGCGAGATTGGTGTGTAACTTTGAATCTTATGTTTCATAGGGGTGTCTTTGGGAATGATTGTTATCAGTGCCTCTGTCCATGAATCTGGGATTGCTCCTTTTGTTAGCACTTCATTGTATGTAGTTAATTGTATGTTTTTTAAAATCGTTTGTAATTCTTTATAATACTCTGCTGGAATACCATCTGGTCCTGGGGTTTTGTTATTTTTTTGGTTCTTAATTGCTTTTTCTAATTCAGTCAATGTTATTTCTTCATCCATCCTATCTTTAATGTCCTCTGGTAGTTGCGCTATATTGGAATTTTTTAGATAGTCTTGTATATTTTGGAGTTGTATGTTATCTTTGCTATATAGCTCTCTATAATATTGTCTTGCTATTTCTTTTTTTTCCTCTATTGCAAACTGTATTTTTCCTAGCGAATCCTCTAGTTGTTGTATTGTTTTTTTTTCCTTTCCTTTTCTTAATTTATAAGCCAGCCATCTACCTGGTTTGTTAGCGTGTTCAAAATAATTCTGTTTGGATGTCTTAATTTTTAATGCAATTTCTTCTTGTGATATCAAGTTTATTTTGTGTTTAATTAATTCCTTTTCTTCTTTTATTTCCTTACTTTGTGGTGTCTCTTGTAGTTTATGTTCTAACTCCCCTATCTTGTTTTGTAAGTCATTGATTTGCTTATTTTTATTTTTGTTTTTTTACTAGAATAGGCAATTATTAATCCTCTCGTATATGCTTTCATAGTGTCCCAAATATTCTGTATAGATGTATCTTCATTCCAGTTCTCCTGTAGAAAGAAAGTTAATTCTTTCTCCATGTATTGTTTAAATTCTTTTTCTTTTATTATTTTCTGGCTCATCATCCATCTTCTTCTTACCTTACTTATTCCTCTTATTGTAATTACTATGGGATTATGATCCGCCCACGTATTCGGTTCTATTTCTACACTTTCTATTTTTATAATCGGTTCTATATTTGACCATGCCATATCAAGTCTGGACCAGGATTGATGTGGATTGGAGAAGTATGTGTATTGATTCTGTTTCTGGTGTCTTTCTCTCCATATATCTTTTATTTTAAATTCATTCACCATTTCAAAAAAGTTTTTGGGTAATATTTTCCTTTCCAAGTTTTTTTTAGATCCTGATTTATAATCTTCTTTGGCATCTACTACTGCATTGAAGTCTCCAATTATGCAAATGTTTTCTCTCTCCAATTTAATAATTTGCTGGTGTAGTGTTGCATAAAATTATTTTTGTCCATTGTTAGGGGCATAGATAACTACTAGCAGTATTTTGGTTTTTTCAATGGTAATTTCTACTATGAGTATTCTTCCTTCTGTGTCCTTATATATTTGTTTGGGATTTAACCAACTTTTAATGTATATTGCTATTCCTCTTTTCCTTGAGTCGGCTAGGGATGTAAAGAGATTACCTATCTTAGGCTGTTGTAGTAGCTTATACTCTTCTTTTTTAATGTGAACTTCCTGTAAACATGTAATATCTGATCCTTGTTTCTGTAGTCTATTGAGTATTTGTCTTCTTTTTATTGGTGAATTAATTCCATTTATGTTTACTGAAAATATTTTAATTTGGTTTTGCATTTTATTTTTTACTCGTTGCTCTTGTTAGTCTCGCGGTCCTTACTTCTTTTGATTTCATCTTCCTATCTCCCTCTCTCTCTTGTCTTTTCATTCTCTCCATTTCTTCTATCATTTCTTTTTCTTCCTGGCTTTGTCCCTCTCCCTCTGCACTGCTCTATCCTTCTTTTTCTAAATGTGTTTCAATAAATTGGTCTGCTTCCTCCATTGTTTCTATCTTTATTTTTTTCCCTTTCCATGTCACTAGGATTCCTTCCGGGATCAACCATCTAAAGGGAATTTCTTGTCTTATTAATTTTGCAGTGCAGTATTGTAAGTCCCTTCTCTTTTCTCTTATTCGTTTGGGGATTTGTTTTAATACATTAATTTCTCTTTCCTTATGTAGTATTTGTTCTGTTCTTGTGGTTTTATAAATTTCGTCCCTTATTGCTTTTTTTGTAAATCGTACATGTACCTCCCTGGGTAGTTTGTGTCTTTTAGCAAAGTTTGTTTGTACTCTGTAAATTTCATCTATATGTCTGTTTATTTCTTCTTTTTCTACCTGCAGAGCTACCGCTAATATCTCTACTACCTGTTCACGTAGCTCCTCCTCTTTCACTTCTGGTATATTTTGGAACCTTAGATAGAATGCTGATTTAGCAATAGCACTTTACTTATATACCGCTTCATAGTGCTTTACAGCCCTCTCTAAGCGGTTTACAGAGTTCAGCATATTGCCCCCAACAATCTGGGTCCTCATTTTACCGACCTCAGAAGGATGGAAGGCTGAGTCAACCTTGAGCCTAGTGAGATTTGAACAGCTGAACTGCTGAATTAGCAGTCAGCCTGCAGTCGCAGCATTTAACCACTGCACCACTTCAGCTCTTCTGCATTTGGATTTCTCCATCTCGAGGAGTGCAGTGGCCCCCTCTAATTCCTTGTTTTTTGCTCTTAGTGATTCTTCTGTTTCCTCTATTTTTTTATCGGTTATATCAGTTTTTTCCTCTAAGTTTTTAATTTGTTGTTCGTGTTTGGCAACCACTCCCTGGATTACCTCCATTCTATTAACTAATTTTTTGATGTTTCCCTTAACTTCTTCAAAATTTTCATTGGTCTGTTCCTGATTGTTAAATATTGTTTGTTGCATTTTGACCATTGTTTCTTGTTGCGTCATCATAAATTCTTGTATTCTATCTAATGAGGCCTGCATGGTGTGTAATGAGGGTGTTTGTCCTTGTTTTTCAGTAGTCGCCATTTCTGTAATCAGTTTTTGCCCTGTCACTGAGGGTGTTACCGGAGTTGGTCTCTTAATTGGTTTAGTCACAGTCGTTGTTGTTGACATGATCACTCTACTAAAAGAATTGTTCCACACTTTCATATATCTTTTCCTATCCTTATCGTTATACTTTGTCCTTTCTAATTTTTATTATGTTATGTTTGGTATACTTAAGGTAGAAAGTAGAAGTTAATATTACTAGCTACTAAGGGGAAAGAGAGGGATAGAATAAGATGTAATAGAGGGTCTAGGGTTTAAAAAAGTGAAGGGAAGTCAAAAGTTCATTAGAGTACAGTAAAGGAGAGAAATGGAGAATATTATTGATATTTGAGATAGGGAGATAGGAAAGGAGGATTAATTATTAATCATTTAAACATCAATTTTCTATATAGTATATTTCTATCAAGAGCTTATTATTATTACTTTCCTTTTTTTTGTTTAAAACTTATCTTTTCAGTATATAAAACATAGATATTTACTAGTAATTTCTATCGTTATTAATTCACAATTTAAACAACTTAAAACAGCTTAGTTTGATTTTCAGTAATAGGAAAATATAGTATCACATAATTCAATCTCTTAATTCAAATTATTATTAATACCTTTAAGAATCTTATTTCTTACTTTTGATATAATCTAATATATAATAACAATAATAATTAATTACTTAAGTATAGTTTTAATAACTTTGATAACTATATATTAGGGTTTAAATATCAGGATATTACTAATTATGGGTTTAATTGATATATAAATTAAAGTTTTCAATTTCAAGTTAATCAGGTATTGTATACTATATCTTACAAGTGTCTCTTAGGGGAGGAGTCTTCTGTCTTCTCTTTGGTTTCACAGTCTATTCAAGATGTCTGCATTCTAGAAGATTGCTTTGTCACAGTTCTGTCTCTTATTTCCGCCCCCCCCTTTGGTTTCAAAACGTTTCAGATGTAATCTTATTGTAGATTTCTTCTTCTACCATTCACTGTTTCTTTCGTAGTTCTTTCTCGTTTGTATCCCTTTAAGGCAGTCTGTTCTTAATTTGATTTTATTTTGTCTCGCCTTTCGCTCCTTTCCGCTAAGGCACCGCTAGGTCCTTCTTTGGAGGCTCAATTGTCCTTCGGAAGTGCCGATCGTTCTCTTCTCAGTGAGGGTATTCTCCGAAAACAAAAGTTATAATCCAATTTGATTTGATAGTTCCAATGATCTATAAATATTTTTCCGTTCCTCTCTCTCTTCCTTCCTTGCTGTATGCTCAGGCGGCCATACCTCTGGACCAGCGTAGTTTGCTGGTTTCTTCTTTGTTCAGGTTTGGGGTTCCCATCTGCTTTGGCGGGGGTTTGCGCCTCCTCCCGTCCTCACTTGATGTTCCCCTTCCTCACGCTAGCCCCTACGAGGCTCCACGCTGCGGATTTTCGGCAGTCTGAACGAAGAAACTCGAGCTAAGTTGCAGCGGTTTGCTTCTCAGCTTCGCTCCGCCATGGCCCCACCCCAGAAGTCAATACATGCTAGTTTCCAAGCACCTGAATCTTGATCATATGACCATAGGGATGCTGAGATATTCATGTGAATACAGGTCGTAAATCACTTTTTCAGTGCTGTTGTAACTTCAAACATTTGCTAAACAAATGGTTGTAAGTTGAGGACTATCTGTACACCTATATAGGTATATGCATACCATTACATTCAAATATATCTTCAAAGCAGAACTGAAACATCAGAAACCCTTTTAGCTTATTGTAGCCAATAAATAAAGATATTTATTTGTTGGCTACAATAAGCTAAAATAGTTCCCTGAATATTTACCGTATTTTTCGGAGTATAGGACGCACCTTTTTACTCCCAAAAAGGGGGTCAAAAAGTGGGTGCGTCCTATACACCGAATGCAGCCCCCAACCCCCCCAGCCCCCACCCTTCGGAAGTTTTCCCTGCCGCCCGCCGCTGCCTCCGCCACCGCCGCTTGCCCCCCCCGCTGCTTGCCCCCGCCGTCCCCGCTGTTGCTTGCCGCCGCCACCACCGCTGCTTGCCCCCGCCACCCATTCCTGAGCTAGCACCTTTCGAGGTGCCACCGCTCCGCTTCGATCCCCACCGCTGCCTGCTTGCGAGCGAGCGGGCGTACGAGCAGGCGAGGCGTGGCGGCAGGCAGGTGTCTTGGAAGTGCCGAGGGCAGCACGCGCGTCCGGGATGCCGCTTAGCCGGCAGCAGCGGGCGCAGCGAGTCCCGTCCTTACGCGCGTCCCCGGCGCTTGCTGTGGCGACGCTGTTTTCTCCAAGACCTTTGTCTACTGCTCCTTCTCCGAGACAAAGGTCTCGGAGAAAACAGCGTCGCCACAGCAAGCACCGGGGACGCGCGTGGGGACGGAACTCGCTGCGCCCGCTGCTGCCGGCTAAGCGAGAGGGCTGCCCTCGGCGCTTCCAAAACACCTGCCTGTCGCCGCGCTTCGCCTGCTTCCTCAGCTGCTCTTCTCTAGCGTGGCCGGGAAAACCAGGAGCCGCCGCTTTCGCCGCAGATCTGCTCAGCTCAAGTTGCAGCCCTTGAGCTTCAGGAGGGAACTGGCTGCGAGACCGGGAGGACTTGTGGACTTCAACTCTAGCTAGCATGACTGGAGGAGGAATTCTGAGAGTTGAAGTCCACAAGTCTTAAACTTGCCAAGGGGGTGCAAGGGTCTTCAAACTTGTGGACTTCAACTCCCAGAATTCCTCCTCCAGTCATGCTAGCTCAGGAATTGGAGTTGAAGTCCACAAGTCTTAAAGCTGTCAAGTTTGAAGACCCCTGGGTTAGGGGTGCAAGGGTCTTCAAACTTGGCAAGACTTTTTACAACCATGTACACTTTTTACAAACTTCAAACTTGACAGCTTTAAGACTTGTGGACTTCAACTCCCATTCCTGAGCTAGCATGACTGGAGAAGGAATTCTGGGAGTTGAAGTCCACAAGTCTTAAAGCTGTCAAGTTTGAAGTTTGTAAAAAGTGTACATGGTTGTAAAAAGTATACATGGTTGTAAAAAGTATTCTGCTACACTGGTATTTTATTAAATAATATATTACTACACCATTTGGTTCAGAATACTTTTTTCCTTGTTTTCCTCCTCTAAAATCTAGGTGCGTCCTATACTCCGGTGCGTCCTATACTCCGAAAAATACGGTATGTTTTCAGTTCTGCTGAAGATATTTATTTGTTAGCCACAATAAATGAAGTTAATTGTTGTTTAGCTTTCTGAGAGCATCAGTTATTTCAATGACATATACTATTATACTTAAATATATATTATTAGAACATGTTGATCCATAGTTACCTAACAGAAAAATTCAGTTCCAGATATTTTATGCTGTTAGTTTTTCAAAACTAATCCAGAAAATCAAATGCTTTCTATTCAGTTTAAAGCCATGCTGTTTTAATCTAAAGAGTGAATTTAATACATTTCTTAATATAACAATGCTTGTTGCAGACAATATTTTAGAAATGTGGATATGTACTCATTCATTAGTGTTTCAAATGAGTATATAATTTGGAATCACATCCTAGAAAATTATAGTTATTTATAATTCATGTCTATTTTAATGAATGTATTGAGAAATATATTTAACATCAGGAAAGTAAAGCTCATGTCCAATGTAATAAAAAATCATACACAGATGATTTTTCACACTAAAAATTAATCAAGCTTAGGGTTATTGCCTGAATAGTTCAGAAGCAGAAATATATTTGCAGTTCAAAGTAACTGAACTGTTTTCTTGAGTTCCTTATTAGATTCAGGTCACTTACTTTCTGTAGGGCAATATGACATTTTTTAGGAAAATATCAGTGGCATCTACTTCAATACACAATGTAATGCACTGAACTTCAAATAATTCCAACAATGGAACTGCATATTAGTTTATAAGTTCACAATAGATCTGCAAATGTACTACTATATATTACAGTAAAAATAAACAGTGCCTATTATTTCATGAATAAAAATAAGTAAATTGTTGTAGTTTTCCAGGATGCCTTCACCATCTTCCTGTGATTTTTGTAGTAATATTCATTTGCTACAGCATTTGCCATCATGAACATTTTATTCCAGTCATGGGGTATAAAATGCCGAGAGCAGTATATTGTAAGATGCAGCTTTAAATTGCACTTCAAAGGCATTTGAAAGATTAGAAGTTTCAAACACTGGCAGAAACTGAATATGAGTTTTGGAATTCTCCCGATGCAACACTTTCAGAAATATCAGTATTCATTTGGTGATATATTTTTAGTGAGCCATGGTGGCGCAGTGGTTAGAATGCAGTATTGCAGGCTAACTCTGCTCACACTGCCAGAAGTTCGATTCCTTCAATCCTGGCTGGCTCAAGGTTGACTCAGCCTTCCATCCTTCTGAAGTCGGTAAAATGAGGACCCAGATTGTTGGGGGCAATATGCTGACTCTATAGTCCATTTTTTCCTCAAGGTATATAATGGCAGGACCGTATTCCAGTAAGTAACTTGTATTTGGCGCTTGAAAAAAAAAGTGGGGTGTTATTCTCAGTAAATTTGCATAGCAGGAGAATGATAAATAAGTACATTAAAGAGTTGCTGAAATATGTGAGTTTTCAGAATGCTGATGTCATTAAGCTCCTGGTGTCTAACCTGAATTGCAGTAAAAGAGCCCCCCCCTTTTAGAGTTGGGGAAGTACCTGCAATAACATCCTCTGACATTATTAGTAATGCTTTTCACACTGCATTACACTTTCCACTGTCTTTTCCAAGACTTGTTACATCTCCCTCAGCCAGTTTCCCAAGTTCACCTTGACTTCCCATCCAGGCAGATGAGAAATAGCTCTTTACCTGCATGGAAAGATTTAATATGTAGAGATGGCATATGAAAAAAAATTTTTTTTTAAACTACATACCTTCATCTGAATGCTGAGAATATGATTATTACCAATGCTACTTAGAAGCAAAATCAGTGAAAGGAAACATTAATAATAAGATGTTTTTAAAAGGACAAATGCAAAAAGGAATAACCTTTGGGTAGAACTCCCATCCTAGATATGGCTGTAATCTATTTTACCCTGGGCAAAGGTGAGGTCATTGACTGATCCTTTCAACCTGGAAGTGCCTGTGCCTCGAACACAAATGGGACAGGATCTATTTTACAGAGCAATTTATCAATGAATCAGTCATCAGTTGTGACTTAACTTGAATGGATGGCATGGGTGGAATGGGAAAACATACCGTATTTTTCGGAGTATAAGACGCACCTTTTTCCTCCCTAAAAGTGGCTGAAAATTCAGGTGCGTCTTATACTTCGAATGTAGCTTTTTTTTTTCCAGCCCTAACTAGGTGCTAACAGATCTTCCCAGCTCTTACCTTGCAGGCTTTTTCATTGTTACTCTCTCCAAAGAATGTTTTTCCAGCCCTAAGTCTTTGCAGGTTTTTTTTTATTGCTCTACTTGCTCCAAAGAAGTTGTTTTCTAGCCCTAACCAGGTGCTAATGATCTTCCCAGCTCTTACTGGCTTGCAGGCTCTTTCATTGTTACTCTCTCAGAAGAAGGTTTTTTTAAGTCCTAACCAGGAGATAAAATAATGTGCTGAAGCTGACCAGACTAAGGATGCTAGCCAGATGAATACCTGGTAGGCAGATTGTTTTCCCCTATTTTCCTCCCCAAAAACTAAGGTGCGTCTTATACTCCGGTGCGTCTTATACTCTGAAAAATACGGTAATAAACATAAGCAAACAAAGAAGAACAAAAAATGGGACTAAATGAAGAGGTCTTCTAATACAAATGATCTCTTTGTCTATCAGTCCATTTAGTTTGCAAATTACAAATGGTCTCAACTCCCCTTAGTATCCTTAATAAACAGAAAATACTAATAGAAAGGATTGACAGGGATATTAAATTAGAGTATAGGCAAGTACTACAGATGTTTGCTATATTTTACAAGGAAAAGATATCACTTTAAATATTTTGCCAGTGTTAGATAGTTAATTAATTCTTCAGTAAACCATTTTAGGAGATTTAAATTAGGCTAACATGTTTGTTGCAAAACTCTAGATGAAGACTAGATGACAGAAAACCATTTGCTACCATTTCACAGTTGAATTTTTTGCAGCTTAAATCTATAACCCCATTAAATAAATGACATTTCTTCCATGTCCAGAAATATTAGAAAAAGTGTGTAAGCAGATAGTTACAACACACTAGTTAAAAATTTCTGTTTCTTTAATGCCATCCAGTGGTTGTCTGGATTTTTGCATCCAAATGTGATAGCCCTAAACTTAAGTAAGTATTTACATAAAATGCAAACATATAAGTATTAATATGGAATATATAAAATCTGAGATCAGAATCAGAAAATTGCGATGATCCCAAGCTGTACATATAAATGTCACCTCTTGAATGTAGCCCCAGGAGTTTCAAAATGACTTTTTGACCTGCTTTGCTTTCTTGCCATTCAATTCAGAAAGTTCTGTCTACTTTAGAGGAATCATCCAAGTTTGCAACACAATTACCTCCAAGTGTATTTTTCTAGTCCAGAATCTAGACAGCCATAAAACTGTTCTCAGCAATTCCACATTATCTACCGTCTGCTTTCTTTGCTAGTCAGGATATGTCAGACTGAAAACCTACTCTTTCAGACTGATCTTTCTTAGCAGATGGAAACTAATTTCAAGTTAAATTTTTTGACTGGCTTTTCCCAAGCTCCGACTTTACTCACTGCTTTCTAAACTATAAGAGACTGGTATCTGTATTTAATCAGGCAACAAGAGTAAATCATGAGTTTAGGTTCTCTTTTGTTTTGTTTTGTTTTGAATTTAAGATAGGGGTTTTTTTTCAATCTGAAAGAACTTCACCTTTAACTTATTTATGCTTCAATTATTTACGAAATATTTCCCTCCTGCCACTCAAAACAGTTTAAAAATGATAAAACAGCCCATTTCAAACATTCATTTATTTCACAATCAGAGAAATTGCTTCAAATTTGTACGAGATTGCTATGAATTCAAAAATGTTTTAATTTGAAAGGTTTCATATCTCACTACTTTTTTCTTTCTTTTTTTAAAATATCTTTTTAGATTTTCCACTTTCTACATGTCACAATAGTTTTTTAAGCAGATCTACAGCCTTTTATATACATTGTTTTTATATTGATACAGTTTGTACATTATCTCACAATATTTTCTAATTTTACATTTTCTTTGTACACTTTCTCTTCATCCTTCTGTCATCAATCCAATCATACAACTTTTCCCATATTGCATAATAGTCTGAATCTTTTTGTTATTTAAGTTCTATTGTTAGTTTGTCCATCTCCGCACATTCAAATCTATCTATCTATCTATCTCTATCTATCTATCATCTATCTATCATCTATCTATCATCTCCAGTATCTATCTCTCTATCTATCTCCCTCTCTCTTCTTTCTCTTTTCTCTCTTTGGATCTTCTATATTTTGAGCTTTCTTAAAATGTCTGCTTTTTACATTCATCACCATTGTAGTAAATTATTTTTCTACTTGGACCCCTTTCTAAATACAACATTCCTGTATTTTTCCAGTATTTAGTAGATTTGGTCTCTCTCTGCCTTTTTCAACCTCTCTTACAGCAAAACATTCTTAAAAATTAGGAAGCGAGACAGCAGGAGATATTGATTATGCTAATCAAATACTAATCAATAATATTCTAAGCCAAATAGAATCCCTACTGATCCCTTGTGGTGGAAAATATTTGTCTAAACCACTCAACTCGCTCTACAGAAGTTTACCCCAACCCGTCAGAGAGACTGGGAAGATACTAAGAAAGAGATGGGAGAATTTCTGGATACAAAGAAACCAGATGGGAGAGTTTATTATTGGCTTGTGTGATATATATAGTTCAGATTGCATATTTATTCAATTCAGGTAGAGAAAGAAGAAGAAGTTCAAAATGTTAAAAGCAATTCTGTGCTAAAGAACTCATTAATAAAAGAGGATTGGAAGTTCCTACTGCAGTTTCAAGGTTCTGTATTTTACCCATAATTCTTAAGTTTAAACTTGTTCTTGCTGCTTTTTTGACAATGCTCTGCTTGCAGGTGACTTAATCCCTTTTCCAGACTCAACCTCTACAAACCCTTCTTCTTCCTTCTTTTTCTCACACATGAGAGCTCAGAAGAAAATGTGTCAGTATTTGCAGGCACTGTCTCTATGTAGCTGCACATTTTCAAATTAACTCATACAGTTTTGGCAAAGTTTTAAGACAGATTCAAAATGCAGTTCAATGCAGATATTTCCTAAATTTATCAAATCTCTGTGATTTATTTGGGATTGGCCCAAATATGAAAAAAAAATCTATCTCTGAAATACTGAAAGAAAAATGTTAATTATTGAGAAATAAGTGGCACAAGATAACAAAAATATCTATCATCCATCCATTCATTCAACTAGTATTTTTTCCAAGAGGTATTTTGCCTGGTATTCATTTATTTATTTGATTTATTCAGCTTGAGCACACAAGTGTTGAGTGTGCAATTCTAGGAACCAGTAAACATCATTTTTCTTAAAAGAGAATGATCACAAAACATAACTCAGTCTGCCTTCAGTGTTGTTCAGCTCCCAATGCAGTCATTTCTATAATAAATATAACTTTGGTTTCCAACATAGTTTAAATTCATAGAAAATTGAACATGTTTCTTGTAACTCTCAAACTGACAAAATGGTATAATAGCTGGATTGACAGAACCTGACATTTGCTTTCCACCTGAGAACTATGCCAAATTTTTATATTTTGGTTTTTTACTAGTTTATTCCACCAGACCTAATTTTGCATCCCCACAATTAAAGGGTATGGAGATTTCAAATCTGAATTCAGACTTCAATATAGCTACAGTTAAACAAATGCAGTGACAAAGACTTGAACTGTTTTATTCTACGAGGCTGGTATTTTAGCCTCTGTGGGGAGCTATAGTGTTCTGCAAAACAACATGACCCTATCAATTCCAAACCAACAACTTTTCAGCCATTTATTTTCACCCAAGCCTTCACTGGCATCTTTATAGCTAAACAGCTGATGATATTTCAAATGAGGCTTCAGAAAACCACTGAAAAAAAGTCAACATTCCTGTAGACCTGATTATTACACTAAGGATCTTTACCAGTTATCCACTGTTTTGTTCTCCCAGGCCTGCATTATGTATCTCCCTAACATGACCATAATATAATATATGTCAACAAATAAAGACTTAAATATAAACAAATAAAGAACATAATATATGCCAACAAATAAAAACTGAATGCACCAATTATCACATCAAACAAGAGAAAAACCTTCTATGCACGAAATCCAATCATGCCTTCTATAATTTTGTGAACAACAAACTTAAAGACTCTAGATCCATCCCACCCCTAAAAGGACCTAATGGTAAAGAATGTAATGATGAAGCAGTTAAAGCCAACCTCTTTAACACATTCTTCGGCTCAGTCTTTGTAAACAGCAATGGATCTTGCCCAACATTCCCTAGTCGTACCACAAATAATTACAATGACCTAACACAAATAGATTTCACAGAAGATAATGTTGAAAAGGCACTACACAACCTAAAACCATCTCTATCTATCAGACCTGATGGACTATGTGCATACTTCTTAAAAAAAAGCTTTCCACTGCTATAGCTGAACCTCTAAGCATAATGTTTGAAAAATCTTTCAGGACCAACTCCCTACCCAACCTATGGTCACTAGCCACAGTCATCCCTATCTTCAAAAAGGGAGACCCCAGCCTAGTTGAAAATTACAGACTAATCTCTCTATGCTGCATCACCTGCAAAGTCATGGAATCAATCATTAACCAATCCATTATCCTCCACTTAGAAACAAACAAACAATTCTCTAACAAACAATTTGGTTTCAGAAAAAAAAATCCTGTAATCTACAACTTCTTTTTTTTAAATATTTTTTATTATTTTTCAGCTTTGAACATCACAATATCATAACACAGATCTATACCTATTCACATCTATTATTTTGCTTATATAAAGCTTATACACAGTTTCCACATATTTACAATCTTACATCTTCTTTTTCATGTAGCCTTATTTCTTAATCCTTTATCTTTCCTGACCCATTCATACCATTTTGACCATACTTCGTAATAGTCCGAATTATTTTGATTTTTAAGTTCGATAGTCAGTCTGTCCATCTCTGCACATTTGTAGATGTAATCTACAACTTCTACACTGCAAAAACACATGGACTACAAAACTCGATCAGTACAAAGCAAAGCAATTTACATAGACTTTTGTAAAGCCTTTGATTCACTGCTACACGACAAACTACTTCTAAAACTAAAATCCTATGGCATGTCTGGACCCCTACATAATTGGATGACTGCGTTTCTGTCAAACAGACAACAAGTAGTCAAAATAGGGAGCACCCTATCATATCCTGTACCTATTAACAGCGGTGTCACCCAAGGCAGCGTTCTAGGACCAATACTCTTTATAATCTACATAAATGACCTTTGTGATCATATTACATATTCTTTAGGACAGGTATAATTACCAACACAGGAACATGTAGCATACATCAAAATGAAGCTGGTCCTCTGTGGATCACATCCCTACTTCTCAACATAGTCACCATTTCTCTCAATAGCAATGTTCCACCTTAGAATGAGAGCATGTATCCCTGTCTCGTAAAATTTTGTTGACTGTTCCTCTTCTTCACTGCAGTTTTCACTTCCTCGTCACTGGAATAATGTTTGCCTCTCAAACCCTCTTTCATGGGGCCGAAGAGATCTAAATCTGGTGAGTATGGAGGATTATTATTCCAGTGACGAGGAAGTGAAAACTGCAGTGAAGAAGTGGCTCAAAGAACAGTCAACAAAATTTTACGAGACAGGGATACATGCTCTCATTCTAAGGTGGAATGCTGCTATTGAGAGAAATGGTGACTATGTTGAGAAGTAGGGATATGATCCACAGAGGACCAGCTTCATTTTGATGTATGCTACATGTTCCTGTGTTGGTAATTATACCTGTCCTAAAGAAAATGACATTACTTTTTGACTCACCCTCGTACATATAACTCCAGAATCAAATGCACCATTGACACTGAATCAATGCACATTTTATTCCACTGACCGTGTGTTTTATATTTGATTCAGTCATTCAATCACAAACTGCACTAGTTTAGAAATAACCTGACATTGAATAATTGACTTAAATAATTACGTGTCAATTATTTTTTTAGCAACTTGATTAGTAAGAAAATCAGTGTTGACTCCTGGTGATTACCTTGACCAGTTTTCTTGTCAAAGTTTTTCAGAAGTGTTTAGTTTCCTAGGACTGAGAGAGAGTAACCAGCTTAAGGTCTCCCACTGGCTTTGCTCCTATAGCAGAACTAGAATTCCCTTATTCTCTCTATCCAAAAGAAAATGGTGTTCCAAAGGAAAGACAAAGAACAAAGAAAATATGTAGCATATATGTATAGTAAAGCAAAGGCAACCAATCAAATTTAATATATTCCTATGTTAGCTTGTGGCTGAGATCATTTTTGCTTCCAATTTTCTTCTAAATTTGTCTAGGTTCTCGATTAGATATGGGAAAATTATCTTTATGGGGACTTAATTTCCAATATTGCTTTCTATTATAACAATACAACCAGGGGTGGGCTTCAACAATTTTAGCAAGGGGTTTTCTGCCCAGTGGCTGGGTGGGTGTGGCCTAGTCAGCCTCCTGCACCATGGTGGGAGGGCGCTTTTGCCCTCCCTGGGCTCCGGAGGCTTTCCTCGAGCCTCCAGGAGGGTGAAAATGGCTTCCCAAGGCTCCAGAGGCCCCCTGGAGGCTGGAAACAGGCCTGTTTCTGGCCTTCCTGAACTTCTGGTGGGCCCATTTGTTGCCCTCTCCGAGCCTCCATGTATGCCCTGCACTTACCTGCATCCAAAACAGGCCATGTGGGGACTCCTGGGAGGGATGGGGTGGGGTGAGCGGGGCCAGCCAGAAGGGGGATTTGGGGGTTCTCCGAACTGCACAGAATCTTAGCTAGAGGTTCTCCCGAACCCCTGCAAACCCAAAGCAGCCCACCCCTGAACCTTTTTCTGGAAAAGGACTAAGATAATACAATATTTCTCAAAATATGTCTTAATAAAGAATACATCCCTTAAGAGTAAAAACAGAAAATATATGCAAGTTAATTTTATTACAAACAGTTGTCTTGTCTAAGTTTACCTCTTACTCTGGACTGTTAAACACAAAGGAGTATTCCATTCTGTGTATGGAAACAGGTCTCTCCTCATCTAGCCATTCTAATTTTAGGCTATAAATCCTGAACATTCATTTTCAAAAGAAACAAAATGTGACAATAATCAAGAATAGTTACAAAACAGAGGATTATTATTGTCAGGTTCTATTATTTCTATAGCTTTCCAGAGAGTTCCTACTATTTCTGATGGATCATCCTAGCATTTATAAGGATATCCAAGGGAGGGGAAATAGAAAGGCAAGATTAACAGAGCAAACACAATAAATTTACATGCAAATATCTTTCTTTCAGAAATGAAGATGCACGGTCAATACGCAATTGCACACTTTTGGAAGATGAAAGAGATAGGAAAATTGAAAAATGAAAAAAAATAAAAATTCATGGTTTTTTAAATTTATTTATTTTTTTATCTACATTGCTAGGTAAAAGGATTAGTTGAACAAAATGATACAAACTTTTGGCATTGATTTAGAATCAAGTGGACCATGGTGGTTTTAGAATGCTCCATTACTTCCAACAAGAGAAGTGCCTGTTACAAAAAGTACAAAAGTGGCACATGGATTTTGCATAGAAAATGTAGAAAGCAAATGTAGGGGTTCAAAAATAATAAGTTTAAAGGTATGTTTTAATCCTTTTAGTACTTCCCAAAATTTTAAATACTGTATTTTTTGGAGTATAAGACGTTTTTCATTGCTACCCCGAAGAAGTTTTTTTTCAGCCCTAAGTCTTTGCAGGCTTGTTTTCATTGCTATTCCCTCTGAAAAAGGTTTTTTTCAGCCCTAACCAGGGGATAAAATAATGTGCTGAAGCTGACCAGACTAAGGGCGCTAGCCAGATGAATACCTGGTAGGTAGATTTTTTTCTCCTATTTTCCTCCCTGAAAACTAAGGTGCATCTTATACTCCTGTGCATCTTATACTCTGAAAAATACTATATCTTATCACATGCTTTTTCCATTTTTCCTAAAGCTACTATTATAAACATAGTAGTACTTTTTCATATTCTTGGTCAATTGGTCAAATGCTGAATAAAGTCTTCTAAAGCAAAAGTATGGCCTAGGGCAGGGCTGGGCAAAGTTGGCTCTTCTATGACTCATGGACTTCAACTCCCAGACTTTCTGAGCCAATCATGCTAGCTCAGGAATTCTGGGAGTTGAAGTCCATGAGTCATAGAAGAGCCAACTTTGCCTACTCCTGGCCTAGGGCAAAAGGAACTCTTAAGAACTTGCAAGAAGGGTGGGAGGGAGGGAAGGAAGCAAGTACTGAGGTTTATAACCGCATATTATATTGCATCGGAGAACAGTAGGATAGACCAAGTAGTTTTTTTAAGAGAAGAAATCCCTTTTCTCTCCTGCCTTGGATTTGAAAGTGTTTCAAAAAGTAGGCAGTCCTATACAGTGCATCCCAAAAAAGGGATGTTTTATTTTTTTTAAAAAAATTAAAAAATAAAATAAAAAATAAAAATAAAAATTAACAGCAAAATAACTTGTTTAATGTTGGAAACAAAGGCTTTCATCTATGAAAGACTGAGCTGAATTTATGTAAGAATAGCCCCTGATTAACACAGAGAAAATTGGATTCCTTCAAGGCAATTTTTGGGCTTCAGAAGTGTTTGTTTGTTTTTTTACCCCAAAGACAAAAACATGAAAGAATTAGATCACAGTGTTTTGGTATGTTTAGCTCTGGACATAAAATCCTTTAAGAAGGATTTGGGCAACCAAATTCCTTTGAAGATAATTGTGAAATTTTAATATTAGGAATGCACTAAAGTAGGATGATACTTTCAAATATAGAATATCACTCTATCAATCCAGAGTTACAAGGAGGAGATTCCAAATGAATGTTAGAAAATTTGCTATTAGGAAAAACAGTGGAGACAATTATGCAAGGAAGTGGTAGGCTCCTTCCCCATTGAGTTCAAGTAGAGATTCTCTATGTTGCTTCAATGTGGATTTTTGCACTGAGCAGAGAGTTGGACTCTTGAAACTCAATACTTCTATGATCGCAAATTTAGGAAATATCTCTTCGATTGGAACGTCCTGAGAATATGGTGAAAATAAAAATAATTTCAGTTAAGGAGTTGGTCAGTCATATCTAGAACAGCAATAAAGGTTTCCTTAATAGTTATTCTGGGCAGGATAATGCCAAGGTAAAGGTAGGAACATGAAAATTAATGATGGATTACTTTACTGGTATATTTGGCTTTTCTAGCAAGTCAAATTTTGGGAAATGTTAATTTTACCGCAAAGATAACTTGTCAAATCTCATTCCATTTTCTTGTGCTAACATCCTATAGTTAATTGAAATGTTTGTCACTTTAGCTTATTTTAAATTAAAATTATGACAGTTGCTTCTTTTTTGATGGAAATAATTCAGTGTGTCTTTTTAATGTTGGAATAATCATTGCCTTTCCCTAAATACATGTTTCCTGCCTAGCAGATATAAAGTTGCTGAAAAGGAACATATGTTTTTGCAGTGAGATGGTATTGAAACAGTCTTCTGTAGCTAGTGTTATTTCCTTCCCATTGTAACATATGAAAATACATGATATTATGAGTCTGTTATGACATTCACTATTGTAGCATGTGGCATGTTTCATTTTACAGTATACTGTTAATATTAATATAACTATTTATAGAAAACGGAGATATGTGGTATTAAATCATATAGAGATTTTTACAGTAATTTCTAGTCCAAATAAATAATTACACTAGCATTTATTAATAAAAGAAATTTTAAAGTCTCAGAAAAAAGTTGCTGGATCAAAAAAAGTTTCCCTTATTCTCTACTGCACTTAAAATAAAGTTAATGAGATTGAGGTGCTGATATTTTAAAAGATATACTAACTGAAAAGAAACAGTGAAGTTCAAGTTAGTTTTAACTGATATCCTTAACTAAACATATTCTAAACCAGACCCATTTGTTTCTGTTGGAGGCAGAGAAAATGTGTCTCTGTAATCCTTGCGTGCCAAACAGTATACAGTAATTCCTCATTTTTCGCGGGGGTTACGTTCCAAAAAGAACCCGGGATAGGCGAAATCCGTGAAGTAGGAACCTTTATTTTTTTTAACCCCTCCTACCCGGCTTCTGCGTTTTCGGCGCCCAAAAAAAGCCTGAAAAATCCTCCAACCTCTCCCTCTCTTGACGTCTGCTGTGGCTGCTTGGCACTGATCTCCTGAGCAAGCTTGTAGGCCGTTCCCTCGTCGATTTGGCCCGAACAGCCATTTTCCCTCAGGGAAAGCTGGCAGCGCGGCCTGCCCTACAGCTGATGAGCGGCAGTCCTTCTGCGCATGCGCAGAGCTCATTGGACCGCTTTACTCACCTGCCGCTGCCAGACTGAAGCAGGAGACCACCACGCAGGCACAGAACTCATCGGAGAGGTTTGCGAGTCCCGGAGCCGCGCACTTTGTCGCTGACTGCCTGGCCGCCCACGCAAATCTGTGAAGCAGCAAGACCGTGAAAGGTGAACCGCGATATAGCGAGGGATTACTGTATTTCTTTCTCTCTTATATTTCATTTTACATAACAGCAAGATCTTATAGGTGATTTCTCGTTAAATAAGTTGTTTAAGTTACAAATAAATGCCGAGATTGATTTCAAATATTAATAACAGCAGCAATATATTTAATTCTTGAAAAATTAGTCTTCATATTTGAAAGATGTAATGACTAGGCCTGCTGCCCATCACATTGAGTTAACTCTAACTTTCAATCCCATGACATGCTGATGGGTCATTTGTCCTTCAATGATGGATGAAACTGGTTCATTCTGACACAGACTGTAAGTGGCAAATGCCAAATAATATGTCGCTGGAATTTGATGATCAATTATACCAACCCCCTGAAGGCCTTGGCTCCCTATGAACTCATGTTATGTCCAAAGTCAGGTTCCTTTCTGCATTTTTCTCAGCCAAAATCAATGCTGACACTCTTCATTTATCTCTACATAAACTGTGTGTCAGAGGGAGGAAAGATAAAAATGTTGGAAGCAATCGAAATAAAGTTGTGTGAGGTTGCCCCTGCCATCTAAAGCAGCCTTTAGCATTCAATTATTTTGAAATGGGGATTTGAAAATTAGTTACTAATTATAAAGCCATATAACCCTTGACTTAAGACAATATATCCATCCCATTTTGCTCCTAACCTTGTTTCATGAGTAGAAGATTAGGAATGTAAATGACATCCAGTAGAGAATTCAGTGGGAACAAAATAGTACAATGCGCTAAGCCGATTTCATTGTGGCTCAGGAAAGCAGCAGTAACAGTAATCTTCTAGCAAAAGATTATTGCTAAAAACTAAAAAAAAAAGTATTCCCAGTCAGAAATACAGATTTGGCAAAAATGTATCCCCCAAAGGACATACACACAGTACATATATTAAAAGGTGAAACTCATATAAAAATGTGACAATATAAGTGATTGAAGAGATTATCCAAAAACAAAGGATTGCACTAATGAAGAAAACATTTCATGCTAATGCAGACCAAAAATTAAGCTGATCTGTACATTTTTAATGGGAAAAATATGTCAGGACATCCATTGGAGAGTGTCAAAAAACCAAGATAATGGCCACAACTGTGCAACTAAAACTATGTTGTCTTCCACCATGAATTCTCCCATGGACACACTTCCTTTGATCCCAAAAAGTGGAGTCTAAATGGTACTGACTCAAGATAAGTTTCAAACTCACATCTCTCTTTCAAACCTTCAACTTCCTTGGGGAGCAGTGACGCTTTTTTTAAATCAGTCTGCATTTTGTTTATTTTTGGCTTAATCTCTGGCCTACTGGTTGCATGCAATTCCAAGATCCCTAGATGATGTTGCTAAAATTTGGTAAGCAAAATGGCTAAATCTCAGCAGCAGAATTCTTGGTTAACAAATAAAAACTAAAAAGCATTAGAACTCCTAAAAGTGAAACGGTCCCTGTCTTATAGTCCCAGATGTGTCAGTGGTTTTTAATACCATAAATCATACTAATCATGGCTCAACTATAGGAAATAGGAATGGGATACACAGCATTGTGGTGATTCTCCATGTTTGTCTATGGCTAGTCCCAATCTATGTTGATTGGAGAGGAGAGATCAAGTTTAAAACCATCAACCTGCAGGATGTCCCAAGGCTTAATGCTCTAGACCAGGGGTCTGCAACCCGTGGCTCTGGAGCCGCATGTGGCCTTTCATCCCTCTGCTGCGGCTCCCTGTCGCTCAAAATATGTGCCGGCACGTGATTTATTGAGCTTTTTGACCCATCTTTTTTTTTGGGGGGGGGGGTCAAAATGTTTTTGTTGCATGCAGAAATAACAATGTGTTTTCTCTGTAGCAGGTCATTGATTTCATAAATGCAACACACTATAGTTTTTTTATACATAGTTTAAAGGTAAAAAATGATATATGCAGTATTATCTTCATTTTAGATGTCAAAAGGGTTTTGTGGCTCCCTGTGTTTTCTTTTCTGTGGGAAACGGGTCCAAATAGATCTTTGAGTGTTTAAGGTTGCCAATCCCTGCTCTAGACCCTCCTATTTAACATGTACATTTTATTCAATAAGGTTATCAACTGTTATGAAGTCAGGTATCATCAGTGCTCTGATGATAATCATCTGTATATCTTGATCTTTGACAAGCAAGGTATTGTCCCAGAGCTTGGAGGCTGTGGTAGTCTGGATAGGAACGAACAGACTTAAAGTCATGGGTCTCCCAATCCTGGGATCTTCCATCTCTATCTGTAAGTAGAGTTGCATTCTCTCAGATGATTTGATGCACAATTTAGGGGTCTTCCTGGACTCTTAACTCCATCTTAATAGCAAGGTGGCAGCAGCAGCCAGGAAAGCACGGATTCAACTTATACCAAGTATCCTGTTCCTGGGTGGGGAGGCCCTTCTCAGAGTCATTTGTGAGTTGGTTAGCTTTTGTCTAGGACTACAGGTAGTCCTAGACTTACAACAGTTCATTTAATGATCATTCAAAGTTACAACAGCACTGAAAAAAGTGATTTATGACCATTTTTTACACTGTTGTAGCATCCCCATGGTCACATGATCAAAATTCAGATGCTTGGCAAGTGGTTCATATTTATGATGGTTGCAGTGTCCCAGGATCATCTAATCAGCTTTTGAGACCGTCTGACAAGCAAAGTCAATGGGGAAGCCAGATTCCCTTAACAACCCTGTTGCTAACTTAACAAATGCATTGAGTCACTTAACAACTGTGGCAAGAAAAGTCGTAAAATGGGGCAAACTCACTTAACAAATGTCTCACTTAACAACATAAATTTTGAGCTCAATTGTGGTCATAACTCAAGGACTACCTGCATTGCAATGCATTTACTAGGGAATTCCATAGAAAATCACTTGGCAGTTTTAGCTGATCCAGAATGTAGCAATTATGAGCAGTTATGGGTGTGTGACAATACTGCTCTATAATACTATTGCTTCCTAAATTATACTGGTTACTGGTAGGTATCCAAATACAATTCATGGTGCTGGTTATTACTGAAAAGCCCTACATGGCATAGGACCTAGTTATTAGAATGACCCTGTAAGGGATCTTGTAAGATCAATCAGAGTCAATATGCTTTTTGGAAACAGCATTCTTTCTCTTCTAAAGATTTGAATGGACCATACTGTGTTGTCTTTTGAAAAGCCTTCAAAGACTTGGCTCTTACCCAGGCTTTGAGCTACAACAGGTGGACTTCTTTTGTGAACGGTTCTTATGCTTAATCTGCTAGGCTGACTATCTGTCTTTTCAGTTGTCATTCCATTCTTGTCTCCATTTTGGTTAATTTTCAATCCCAATTAAGAGTGCAACCTGCAAAATCTTGTTCTGTAAGAAAGCCGAGAAGATCCAATTCTGTACTGAACTGATTAAGATAATTTATCTTTGATTCATTAGTGCAGGAATTGGCTATGTGTGGCCCTAACCAGTCCTTCTCAAATAGTGGGGTGCCCCCCCTGGGGGGGTTCGGAGCAATGCCAGGGGGGCACATGTGACCCCAGGGAATATGCAATCGATTCCCCCAGATGGGGAGTGTTTTCCCAGTTGCACGCTGCTCCGAGCCCGGAAGAGAAGGCGGCCAGGTGGTGTTCTTGTTGTTCTCGGCAGGCACCGCGGTAGCCATGAACAGCATGGCGAATCTGCTGCTGGACAAGGAGGAGCATCCTCTGCAGCTGGGAGAAAGCTTAGAACAGCACCCTAAAGCCTCCTTCCACACCATTCGCTGTGAGTGCCCGGCAGAGGCAGCGCTTATGGGTCAGGCCGGTGACCCCAAAACATCGGCTTGATTAAGCTGGCCTGGCCCCATGTCAAAAGAGGGTCCTAACCATGGTAGCCTATGCCTGCCTAACCAAAAACAGGCTCCACTGAGTTCAGTGTGACTTACTCCCAGCCAATAGTTTGCTTGCAGCTTATAATAAGTAAAATAATAAATATTAACACTAAAATTCCATTGGGGCCCAGATCGGAGAGTTGGGGCACGCGAAATGTTTACTTCTTCCTAGGGGGGTGTAACAGAAAATAATTGAGAAGCACTGCCCTAAACCAACCTGCACACAATTTGTAATCTATTTACAAAGCCTTTTGAAACAATCATTTAGGATCATGACAGTGCACCAAAGGTTTACAAAGGGTTGTTGTACACATCTGAAACAGCAGCAGGGTGGATCTCTGAGAGAGTCACTTTAAGGGAATGTTCCTTAAATAACATTTCCAAACATATCAATAAAAATAATTTGCAAGTCCTTGCATTATTGCAATTCTAAATGCTATTTTAATTGCTTTCAATTAGAAATTGTACTACAAATGTCGGCATAGGAATCCGGGGGGGGGGGGATATGTGTGTGTAATCTTCAAAGAGTGAAATTATGTGTGTCAGAGAAAAATTTAAAAGGAAAAAGAAAAAAACACCAGATAGATTGTTTTCTTTATTGTCCGCCTATTCACAAATTATATTCACAAGTAGTCACCTCCACACTTATCCTTCTACCTGCATTGGTAATAAATCATCAAAATACAGATTTTGCTGCCAGTAAAATCTAATGGTTCTTAAAACCCTGTCCTGCTCACCTCCATTAGATAAATAGGAGTACTTCAGGAACAATAAAATATTTGTGGTTACAATGGAAATGAAAGGCAAAGAAGAAACTGGTTTTTATGAGGTTTGAAATAAACTGTATGACTGGTTAGAACAGAGGAATAAAGATGTATAGAAATAAATGTAAATGTAAATAATTAAACTGTAAATAACTAGGTCAAATATATGACGCAGTACTGTTAAAAATGTCTATTGATTTGTAAGTTGGAAAAATAATAAAAAATATATTTGTGGTTAAACACAAAGGACGATTTATATCCCATGGAGCTGAGAAAAATAGACAGCATAGAATAAGGAGAAAAAGAAGCATTTTCTATGGAAATCTCATTTAGAATAGCAGTTTGTTCCAAATGAATAGTAATACAATAGGATGTCAGAATTCTCCAAATTTCATCATGGAAATAACTGTTCAGCAATTTTGCTTTCATTTAAAATAAGCTCACTACAAACTAAATTCATATTTTTGAAAGCTTGCACTTTCATAAAACTAACTAAAATGAATGGGATATAATGCAAAATACATAAAGATTTATATTCATTATCATTCTAACAAACACCCAAATCTTTTTGTCTCTTGTAATTTGAGCTGGTACCCATTCAAAGCATCTCCAAGAAAATCCTGTACTATTGGTGGGAAAGACAGATAAATTTTTGTGACTCATTCTTTTTTAGAGATAAAAATCACAGGTTGAAATTATATAGAATTTGATGATACCAGGATTCACTTAAGTCATGGATGCTTGAACATGCTAGACCAGTCTTGTCCATAGAATAAATAAAGAAACTAAAAGACTAAATTTTTCTAATGAGAAGCCAGTTTCAGTACAAAAGCCAGGCCTGACTCAAACAAACAGTATGTTTTAGAGACTTTACAAATGTTATCTCCATAACTAGAACATATTGTATGTTTGAGATTTGACATACAAATCTTAGGCATGTGTGAGTAGAGTTGCTAGTGAACAATAGCAGTAATCTTAAATATTTTAACGTACATATGAGTGCCATTTATTTGAACAGTGTGGTGGTCTGGTGGTGAAGCTGCTCACCTCCCACTCAGAAGGTTGAGAGTTCAATCCTAGGTAGCAGCAGGGTGCACAGAAAAAAATATCTGCTGCAAGCTCTGTGTGGCATCGGGAAGGGTATCTGGCCAGTAAATGCTCAGCTCCATCCAGTCATTACAACTTTGCCCCAAATTAAGAAATTACAGGGTTGTGAAAAGGGAAGGAGTTTTTTTATGAGTGCCATTTATTTGAATTCAACAATGGATAAATGGGCATATGAATGTAACCTGTTTTCTAAGAAAACAATTTCTCAAACTATTTGATTATTTTAAATTTCTTAGCTCAGCTCAGATCCCTAAAGCTGCCTCTATGATATGGGTGCCATAGAAATCACAGTCCATGTTCTTCTGTATTGCCAATTCTACAGGGACATTCGCCACCAATTGATTACTCCTCTTTTATTTACATTTTCCAGGATAGGTTTTATCTGCACGATCTACTAAATAATCAAGATAAATTTATTTCTCAAAAAGTAGCAAAATGTTTGCTACATTGTATGAGAGTTTCACCCACAAATGGTTGCTAATAGTTCTTGTTAGGGGATAGTTTTGTGATATTCATTATATTGATTGTATTTTTATTGGTCAATGACCGAAATAAAGTTATGTCTAGAAATAAAGATTCCCTAAAGCAGTTTATGAATAATACATACCAAAATATTCCCCCAAGGGCTACTACCTCTCTTTGCTTTTAGATGTTATGCCATATTTTTTGGTTTCTCTCATTTCAGTTCCTTGAGGGACATGCTTAAAATTAGCCCTTTGATGGTGCAAATGTATCCACTGTCAATCAATGGCACTTACTCTTCAGCAGTGATGCAATGAAAGTTGTCAAGCTTTAGTAAAGGTTCGTTTATCTTCGTTCACCTCTTAAGAAAAACCTCTTCTGAATGTATAAACACTATCACTCTTAATTGTCAAATGGATGGGTGCATTGATAGACGCATTGAACTGCTTCCTGTTAACTGTTTTTTCAACTGAAGTAGGTTTTTGCCAACTGACATCAGAATTTCATTTTTCTAGGGAGTTATGTGTTGATATGGAAAGTTTTCAGAGTTATTCCAAGACATCAGTTCTCAGTGTCATCTGCAAATGTCCGTAATCTGTGATTTTACAGCAAGTAAAATCTTTGTCCCCCGAAGGCCTCCTGATCATCGAAGCTCCACAGATACCTCCTTACTGTCAGTATGGGGACGGCAGCTATGGCAACGAGATTCCTTTGGATACCCAAGAAGCCACCTGTGCCTGAAAAAGACCCTGCCCGAGGCCCTCTTCCCCAACAAAGTCCCTCCCATCTTTTGACCACCCCTGTAGCTGCCTTCACTCAAAAGCCTTCTTCCTTGTAGATGTCCTGGTGAACCCTATTGTTGAATGGACTTGTTGAAACAAAAAATGTGGAAATTGAAAGTCATGTGTCCCTAAAATGTCCTCAAACCATTTTATTTGCGAAAGAGTAATAACCTTTTCACTTCCGTCCCCTGTTGTTCTATTATTTTCTCCTTTTTCTTTGTATTTCTGTATTTTACATTTTGATAAACTACTAAAAATTCAAAACTTCAATAAAGAGAAATAACCAAATGGGTCTAAATATATAAAACAATTTCATAAACTAATTACTTAAATATTAAAAGACTGATTACAATGTATACACACACGCACAAACACACACATATGTACATTCATACACACACAAACACATAGATACATAGATATAGATAGATATAAATATGAATAAGGATATATACACACACATATATAATAAGAAATTCCAAGTGAATGATACGGACCACCAGTTCAAATGGCATTCTATATTCCCATCCTATCTTATAGGAGCTTAGAAATGCTCTAGAACAGGGGTCAGCAACCTCAAACACTCAGAGAGCCATTTGGGCACGTTTCCCACAGAAAAGAAAATACCGGGAGCCACAAAACTCTTCCCATGCCTGACTATTTCCTGAGCGGCCTCAAAACTAGCATATATAGTTGAATTAAAGATTCTGTTTTCTTCTGAAACTTTTCTTTTCTTGGATTTATCCATGGTTGGCCTACTGGGGGTCGAAAAGCTTAACAAATTGTGCATTGATGGATGTCGCACATTGGCAGTTGTGATGCATATTTTGAGCAGGGAGCCACAGCAGAGGTATGAAAGAGCCACATGCGGCTCCAGAGCCGCGGGTTGCTGACCCCTGCTCTAGAATCATCTCTTTTTTTTCCTGTACTTTCTATTAATTCCATTTTATATTTTTATTTACTTATGTTTATAGCATGTGAATCTTATCAAGGATTCAGAGAGATCTTAGCAAGAAATGTTAACAGAAGAAAATCTTAGAATAACATTTATAAACTTGATTCATTTTAGCAATGAGATATAATAGCAATGGCTGAATGACAAGGAAGAAGCTCTATAGTACATCAATTCCGCTAATGCAGATTTGGTTGAGACAGTGTTTGGGATATTTGGAAAAGCCACTGAATGCTTAGTGGCTAGGGAAGACTCCAATGGTGGGTTGCTCCCAGTTCGGCCCGATTCGGCGAACTGGGAGTGGCGGCGGCAGGAGTCAAGCGCGCACATGAACTGGTAGCAATGGGATTTAGAACCCACTGCCGGAAGGCACTCATTAAAATTAGGCATGATAACCAGACTGCTTTATGTATCATTAAGATCATTGGTAATCATTCCTAACCACAATGGCACCAACATGACACTGCAAGTACATAAGGGCAGCATTTGCATTGTGATATTACAGGTATACATAGTCATTGCGGTCATAGGTTGCATCAAACCCGATTTTACACCAATTTTTATGGCGGTCATTAAGTGAAACATATTGTCATTAAATGAATCCAGCTTCCTCAATGAGCATTTTTGGCATATTTACCAGCAAAAGAAAAGTCAGAAATTTGCAGTCCCATGACTGCAGAACACTGTAACCAACTGTAAATGCCAGTTTGGTTGCCGAGCGCCCGAATTGCAATAGCATGACCCCATGGTGATGGTCATAAGTGCAAGTACAGGTTGTAAGTCACTTTTTCCAAGGCCAGCGTAACTTTGAACCATCATTAAACAAGCAATGGTAAGTCAAGGACTACCTATACTTCCCTTCCTATGGTTCCCTTCCTATGGTTACCTGTATTTAGCGTAATACAAGTTGATACGTTGGAGAAGTATAAGCTGAATAAAGTCACATAATTCTGTAGACTGAACAAATTTCTCTCCTATCTTACAACCTTAAATGTATAGAGTATATTAAGCCTTAAAATGTTTCTTAAGTAAAAATAATAATAGAAAAGCCTTAGTTGCTGTAACAAAAGGAAATTGAAAATACTGTATATCAACTACCTTGATCTGCAGTTTAATCAATTTAAGATACAAGTTAATAATTATTAAATATCAGCAATTAAGTGTTGCAGGTATTTCCCTTGTCCTGAATTAAACTTACAAGGTCATCCCAGGCTTTGTATTTTGAGGGATGGTGGTGACTTCCATTATTTTGCAGCCTTCAAGACTGGTTCTCAGGCAACCTTCATTCATAAGGTTGACTTTAAGAGCTGAGGTGGCGCAGCGGTTAGAGGCAGTACTGCAGGCCATTTTAGCTGACTGTGATCCGCAGGTCAGCGGTTCAAATCTCACCGGCTCAAGGTTGACTCAGCCCTCCATCCTTCCAAGGTAGGTAAAATGAGGACCCAGATTGTTGGGGGCAATATAAATATACATTGCTTACTGGTGTAAACCGCTTAGAGAGTGCTTGCACTGTGAGGCGGTATATAAATCTCACAAATAATTATTTGTATGGGTCTCCATTAAGATCAAAGGAAAAGAATTACCGTATTTTTCAGAGTATAAGACGCACCGGAGTATAAGACACACCTTAGTTTTGGGGGAGGAAAACAAGGAAAAAGGGCCTCTGCCTCCCAGAAATTTGCCAAACAGCAAACAGCAAACAGTACAGATGATATACACTGTTTGCTGTGTATTTCTGTGCATGTGTATCTGACCCATAGAAATAGCAAAGAATTGGAGAAATGTACATTATGACAGTATATTAATGCCAGAAAGTTTTCTTAATTGTAGTCACACTAACTCCTCCCAATTATTTTAATAGATCTACTCCAAACATGACTAAGTCAGGGTTTAACTCAGCTGCCTTATCTTAATACTAAACAGGACACTGTTACATTTCAGATTATACTTTTACAGATCTTTAAATTTGATGTGGCTTTCTGGAACTATAGTTATTCTATGCTATTTAAAAGAAGATACAATAGCACTGGGCCTCTTCAGATCAAGCATTTATTTTAAAAAGCTTCTTCATTTTGTTAAAGTTGTCTAGAACAATAATAAAGCAGTCTTTAAAAATAAGTCTAATAATTTGAACATTCTATAGACATTTATAGTTATTGACTTACCTCCTTGCAGTTTCAGCAGTCCAACATTGCCAGCAGTTCACCTCTCAGCAATTTGCCTCCTTACAGCTACCATAGTTTCAGTTTCATTTTAGCATGTGGCTTGCAAGCCTCAGTCAGCTGTGGGTCGGGAGGCAGATAATCACTTTCTTGTGCTAATCAGGCTCTGTGCTGTTTGCTGCAACGAGGTAAATTGCTGGGAAGCAGAGGTCAAAGGGTGGGGGTGGCTGGGTGGGGCTACATTCGGTGTATAAGACGCACCCAAGTTTTCACCCTCTTCTGGGGGGTAAAAAGGTGCGTCTTATACTCCAAAAAATACGGTATCACACCAAACGTAGCTTATGACACCATCATAACTATTTCTTGTGTGTCTTATCAAGGTACTGGAGCTATTTGATTTTAATTTTTTTTAAGATCTTTTTTTTTTAATTAAAAAGGGGCACTAAGCAGTTCAGTCTGGTTCCTGCAAACTTGTTAATTTTTCTAAGCATTTCCTGGGCTTTTTTCTGAATGCCGTCATTTTGGGTCCTGGCACTGAGCCTGTGTGCCACTTTACCCTCTTCTTCTCTGCTTCTTGCAGATGGATGACTAATTATCATGCATCTTGGAGTCTTCTGGGCATCTTGCAGTCTTCAATTATCTTGGAGTCTTCTGTGCTTGGGGACAGGGGAAGAGAGAGGGTGGAAATGGTTGGCTAATTATCATTGGAACCAGTTCTGCCTAATTTGGGTAACACCTTTGCTTCCCTGGTACTGTATTATTCTGAGAAAATGATAATTACCTGTTTACTATCTTCACTGTATTTCTGATTTTAAGAATGTCTGTAATGTCAAACTTAATAGAGACAAATTATAGCTGAATACTTACCAAAGTACAGTTATTTAGTAATCTGCAATAAAGAAATTCATTAGAATAATTAGAATGATCAGTTAACCCAAATTGATGGACTGTGAATGAACATAATAGGACTGAGGTTGATGCAGAAGTTTGGTTTATATTGGGTTTTTAAAAAAGAGGATGATGACAAATCGGAGCCACACATCTTGAAGAGTTGCTGGAAGCTTAATTTTACTCAACAAAATGCATTTACAATGTGGGTATTAAATAAACCAAAAACATCCACCACCAAAACTATCCAGAGATTGTAATTAATTGTGAGAGATTGTGAGTAAAATTAAAAATAATTCTTTATTGCATCTTCGATCTGATTTTGTAGCCTATATTTAAAAACACATCACAAACCTGTGGCTAATATTAGAATTGCACCCTGATGCTAAATGTACATTAGAAATGAATAAAATGCAAAATACAATACAATAAAATTATGTAAAACATGTATCACAGAGTTTCAAATATCTCCAGTCTCACCAGATCAACCTGAAAGTAGTATCTATTCTTCATTTTAGCCTTTCAAATGATTGGAAAGAATGGATAAATTCCACTACTATTAAAAAATGATCACAAATCAGATAAAATAAACAATCACAAGGACACGATAATAAGTTCAGTTGCAATTAAAATATATACATTATGTGGAAAAATTATAATTATAATTGAGCTATGGAGAGGCAGCCGAAATGGTCAAAAATAGTCAGCAGGGCCTTGGAGTGACTGAGGTGAAATTAAGTTGAATTCTTTTGTTGACAGAATTGGATTTCAGCCAAAAGAAGCTGACTTCAACTGGACCATTTTTTAAAAGGTTATTTTTAGTTTAGATCCTAAAGCAGAATTAACTTTTTCAAGTATATTTTTTCGCCCTTCAGTCTACTACTGTCTTTCTTAGATAAATGTGTGCATTTATTTTTTGTGACAATGATAAAATTTGGTGATATAGTAAGTTCTTTCACAGATACAGTGAGATCTTTTTCCCCTAGGTCATGCAAAATAGTAGATAAGAAATATATTAAATATATATTTCTTATATATATTTCTTATATATATCACAGTTTCATAAATAAACATTCAGAAGAGTTATGGAACACCTCCCATTGATGTCTGCTAAAGTGACTGCTGTGTGAAAAGTCCCTTGTTTCCATAACAGCTGGATATTCTAAAGCTTAAAGAGAAAAATGGAAGACGCCTATCCACCACTACTTAATACTCTTGACATTAAAAGTCTGGATAACATTTCAAAAAACATTTTCATTGGGGAACAATGAAAATACAATTTATAAGTCAAAATTCTTTAAAAAAAATATTGTTCATTAAGCCCATCCCCCTGCCTATGGCAACTCGGGAGCAGGTCAGGGAAGCTTTACTAGTTGACACCAACATTTTGCCAAAATTGGCAATTTTTCCACAGCATATGCTAACATAAGGACGTTTCATAAAAGGACTGATTGGAATCACCAAAGAAATAGGAAAGAGGGGAGGGAGGGGGAGGAAGGAGGGGGGAGGGGGAGGGGGAGGAACCAAGGTGCGAGAGCCGAGGTAGCACAGTGGTTAAAGTGTAGCACTGCAGTTCAGCAGTTCAGCTGTTCAAATCTCACCGGCTCAAGGTTGACTCAGCCTTCCATCCTTCTGAGGTGGGTAAAATGAGGACCCAGATTGTTGGGGGCAATATGCTGAACTCTGTAAACTGCTTAGAGAGGGCTGTAAAGCACTATGAAGTGGTATATAAGTCTAATGCTATTGCTATTGCTATAGGAGGGGGAGGAAGACCCAACTGATGCCAAAATCAAAACTGAGATGGACAGGTTTCCAAGAAGTGAACACACACACACTCCTCCCTCCTCCAGGTTATTGGTGACTCAGGCTGTCTCTGTATTCCCATATGCAATTAAGTCATAAAAAGAATGTTTCAGAGTGTGTATTGGCACATATATAACACCAGCAGCATGTACAGGTGAGTTCAAAAAACCAGAATCTACTTTTAGCTGGACTCCTGCTGGGTTGACTGAAATACAGTCTAACTTAGTTAACTAGGAAGAGTTTGAACCTGTTGGTCTGAACAGATCCCTCAGATACTGTGAGTTTAGTCATCTGTATATTATATCAATATTCCACATGATTGGTTAAATCTGCCCAGGGGATGACACATGGTTAGCATCAAGTGATGATGAATTCATCCCTGAGTGAAGGGATCATTCCACCCTCCTTAAGTATTTGCTGCTGTGTGTTTTTGATATGTCTCCAACCCTTCCTTTATGAGGAAGTTTGTTGAAAAAGTGATTGGTCTTCTGTTTCAGAGGAAGTGAATTATATGTATCCCTGACCACATACTGAGATAACATTGATCACTCATTAATGACTTATAGTGGGACAAGGATGGGGGTTGGTCATCCATCTTGGCTCCCTTTTATCTTTTTGTGGGTTTTGACCATGGTATCCTTTAGGACTAGCCATCATTGACCATAGTACCTTTAGGACTAGCTCAGGGGCTTGAGAGTTGGAGTGTCAGCCTTATGAGGTAAATAAGAGAAGAAGGATAACTAGATTAGCTAATGTTACTTTATGGCAAAGCTATATTAAGAGGATCATGTAAGTCTTAAAGTACTTCTTTCCCCCATTTCTTTACAGACCAAGAAAGTAGGAAATTTCTCTTCTGAATCTCTTGCCCTGACCACATTCCTGTTGCAGGCTCGGCTGTCTTTTATCTGACCTGTCCTTTGGTTTTTTCTTTACCCTATCTCCCAAGGTTATTTTCACATACCATTACAAAGAGGCATAGTGTTGCAATGGTTCTTCTAATTCTTGTATGGTCAATTCCTGTTGGTTTTCGGAAGAAAAGATCCATATGTGGGCCATAGGTGCCTCAGGGGACAGTTGTCTCCCCACTCCCTTTTGACATTTACATAAAGCCTGTGGACTTTACCCATTAGCATGGGTATTAGCAGTATGTGGATGATGCCCAAATTATATATCCCAGCTCTAGTTTGATCAAATAATGCATTACAGTTCTGTCTCAGTATCTGAATATGTGTGGGGGTCTAGATAAGGAAGAATGACTTTGGATTAACCCTAGGCCAAGGAGCTATGGACTTTGGGGGTCATCTAGATCTTGGAGATTTTCCTTCTTTAGAGCTGGATAGGATCACGCTGCCCCAGACAGAACCACTGCCAATTTGGAGGTTCCCTCCAAACTCATAGATCCTGCTGGTCTCAGAAGGCCTTTGAATTGTATCTGGTATACAATTGCTCCCATTCCTGAATCAGGAGGAGCTACTAACAGCCACTTATGTTCTAGTCACCTTGTATCTGTATTATTGCAGTGCATCATACATGGGACTGCCCTTGAAAAGCACTTAGAAGCTACAACCGGTCCAGAATGCAGCAGCATAAGTAATTATAGGCAGACCACAGTAAGCCTGTGTAACACAACTATTTTCTGATCTGTGCTAGTTATCACTGAATTTTCACTGTAATTCAAGGTGCTGGTTAATCACCTATAAAGCCACAGCCTGGCTATTTGCAGAATTGCCTATCTTTGATTGTCCATCTGATAAGACCTGATAGGGTTGGCATGACCTGGGTATTCAAGCAATGTCATTGTGGTATCCAGGAGGCATGTCAACGCCATTGCCCTTCCTGCCTTTTGAGAGGAGCAGGCTTTTTTGCCAGTTATTGACTCAAGAGCCTATGTAAAGCCATTTTAATTGTTTGAATGAATTTGTCTTTGATTTAATTTAATGTATTTTCATTTTTTCTTCATTATTTCCTCTTTCTAATTCTTTGGTTAGCTACCCTGAGTCACATGGCAGTGAGCAGCCATATAAACCTAAATAAATAAATAACTCCAAATGGGGTCTCTTTTGTACATCCACATACCAAGGAGTTGGGCTTTGACCACCCTGCCATAACTGCCCTCTATTACTTTTTTTTAAATCTTCTGCATAGTATATATCTGTAAGTTCTTAAATTAATTAAGCCAGAGGCAGGGGCAGGTTCTTCTTACCTGCCTACCGGTGCGCTGTGCTCACATCATTGTGTTTTGTGTGCATGCACGCTTGCTACGCACGTGCATCCCTTGTGTGATTTTGCTTCCATGCATGCGCAGGAAGCAAAACATCACCAAAATCTTGCGAGGGGATGCGCGTGCGCAATTTCAGTGATTTTTTGCTTCCGTGCATGCGCATAAGCAAAAAACTGCCGAAATCTCACACGCATGCACGTCCCCTCATGAGATTTTGCTTCCGCGCATGCGCAGGAAGCAAAAAGAGCCCAAAATTTCAGAAAAAAGATGGCACCGCGCGACATACCGGCAAAGACAGCACTGGAGCCATCGCACGCAAATTGTGCAATCGGCGGGCCGCTACCGAAACAACAGAGTGTACTGCACCGGTAGGAGCCCACCATTGGCCAGAGGAAAAGAAGGAGCTGGTTTATTGTTCAGAAATGCTACCTAAGGATCCCTACGTGTTCTGAAACATCATTTTCATTTCAGAACCAAAACCCTGTGTAGTCCTAATAATAAATTTATGGAAAAGACTGAACTTTAGAGCACTTTTTTCTCTGACTAGAAGAATTCATGCTCTAATGATGCATCTCTATAATAATGGTATTACAGTGGTCAAAAAAATATGGATTATAAGTCATTTAAAATGAAAAAACAATTTTAGTATATCCTAATGAATATTAGAAGGCCCAATTTTTCTTTATGGCATTATGGCAATAATGAATATTTTCCATATATTGCATTGTGAACTTTGACCTAAATGTGCTAAATGGAGCTGCTTGTTATTCCATAATTAAGAATTGTTTTCTTTGACATTTAAAGAAACACGTTTCAAATGCACTCTCCCAATATTCTCCTTATTCTTATGCAGTCTATGATATCTTTACCCATGTTTATTTTGATTTTATTCCATTTACATCTACACACTATTAACTAAGAGCAGGTATGGATGGATAACTGTTGTTAATACTGTCGCTAGCAGCTCAAGAATTTTAGAGAAAAACAGTTATGCAGCTAAGTCCATTTCAAGATAGATCATAGATAGATAGATAGATAGATAGATAGATAGATAGATAGATAGATAGATAGATAGATAGATAGATAGATAGATAGATACAGATACAGATACAGATAGAAATAGAAATAGAAATAGAAATAGAAATAGAAATAGAAATAGAAATAGAAATAGAAATAGAAATAATAGAAATAGAAATAGAAATAGAAATAGAATAGACATTTATAGATACACACATACACACGCACACTATATCCAGACAAAAGCAACTTCATCAAAATCTATACATAATTGATACAAAGCAATAAACTCAAAAAATTTAAATATAAGAACTAGTATTATAAACCAGAAAAAATATAGTTATTGTCTGTATAATGCAGTGTTTCTTAGCAAATTTAAGATGTGTGGACTGGGGAATTCTGGGAATTGAAATCTACACATTGTTGGAGGGGCGGGGAATCAAATAGTTTTTATGCCTATCATGTCACAGGAGGTAATAACTTGGGATCTATTACATAACCAATATTTCATCAATCCCTATGCACATTAGGCTCAAGGATTTTCAACCTGGATGTAGGCAGAAAAGGAAGCATCTTGCTCTTTAGCTTAAGAGAAAGGTTTCATGTTTGACTGCATTTAGATTTCACAGTACAAAAGAGAAACACTCAAGTGTATCAAAATGTAAGCAACTTAAGTGGTACAGATAACAAATAATTCTGCTGAGATTTATGACTCAAGACAAGCAATGTACTGTTAAGAATATTAAAAGGTCATTTAGAGAAAAGCAAAACCTCAGAACAAAGTCCCTTAAGTTGCAAAGTGCAGATATATCTGAAACACTTCAGTTAAATTCTGTATCCAACAGTTTTATGATTTTGTCAAACCAAAATATATAACTTTAAATTGCTTAATGTTTAGAAAATATGCCTTGATGCTATTAATCAAATGATATTTATAATAATGTTATAAGCCACTCAGAGTGGCCGTGCGGTGAAATGTGCAGCAAATAAATATAATAAATAAATAGGTTTCTCTTAACATCCATTTCAGAACTTGTGAACCCATCGTAGCTTGAAAGTATATTACAGATTTTAAAGTTCCATTGAACTTAGTGCATTTACTTCTAAATAGGCCTGGCCAAGAAAAAGCAAGGTGAAAGCAGAAAATTAATATATATATATATATTTATTTATTTATTTATTTATTTTCATTTATCAGCAAAAAATGTTATATATATAACATACATACATACATACATACATACATACATACATACATACATACATACATACAAAAATGTTATATATATAACATACATACATACATACGTATGTATGTTATATATATAACATACATACATACATACATACATACACACACACACACACACACACACACACACACACACAAACATATATATATATATATATATATATATATATATATATATATATATATATATATATATATATATATATATATATATATATATATTCATTTAGGAATGCATTTTTTTTCTGTCTAGGCGCTATTGTGCTTGAAAAAACGTTTTAATTTTTCTTTCATAATGTAAAAATCACAGCAAATTTCAGGCTAAATGTAAACAACTTATATTTCATGCCAAGCAGCTTCTCAGAAAGAAAGGTTTTTCCAGACTTTAATCAAAATCTTTTGTTTGATAGAATGCATGAAATACATGAAGAACATACCAGACAATGATAACTAACGATCTGGCAGTTAGCAATTAAAACTACTAACAATGGTGAAGCATATTTTGTATGAAGAAGTAATAGAAGGCTAAGAACCAGGCTAGAATTGAATAAAATATTGTATAGCCCAGGGGCGGGTTGCTCTCTTACCTTGCTACCGGTGCACTGCGCACGCATCACTACGTTTTGTGTACGTGCACGTGCTATGCGTGTGTGCCCCCTTGCACGATTTTGCTTCCACACATGCGTGGAAGCAAAAGTGCGCCAAAATCTCATGAGGGGATGCACGTGCGCCTGCGATTTTGGTGATTTTTTGCTTCCACACATGCACAGAAGCAAAAATCGCCAAAATCTCGCGCGCACGTCCCCTCGCGAGATTTTACTTCCGCGCATGCGCAGGAAGAAAAAAAAGCCCATAAATTCTGAAAAAAAGATGGCGGCTCCTAGGGACTGGCAACCGACCGCACCGGGTGATATCACCAGCCCACTGCTACCGGTGCGATAGAGTGGACTGCACTGGTAGGAACCCACCACTGGTATAGTCTAATAAGAACTAATTTACTTCCATGCCAACCCTTTTAGGCACCAATTTTCCAATATGTGTAAAAAAAAGGATATAGATCAAAAGGGCAGGAAATGAGCCATTCAGTTGGCTTACTTTTTTTCCTTTAGAAATGTGACTTAATTCTTCTTCTGAAATTTGAAACTAGAATGTGAGTTCGTTCATCTCTTTCATCTAGATCAGGGGTCATCTAGATCTCTTTCATCTAGATCAAACTCACGTCATCATGGCAGCGTCACATGATGTATTGGGACTTTTTTCCCCTTCGCTAAAACGGGCATGGGCGTGGCTAGCGTATGACGCATCTGGGAGTTTGACAGCCCTGATCTAGATGTACATGTGTTTGTGTGTGTACCTTAAAGTCAATGAAGGTCATTCTCCTATTCTCCTCATGGAAAGAACTCATAGCGGGTTCATAATGTAATTCTTTAATTTCATTTACTGATTTATAAATTTAATGTTTTTAAAAGCCCAATTACTTTTGGCCTATGCAGAACGAAGAGTAATTTATTGCTAGAGCTATGCTGGCAGAAAGGAAGGAAGGAAGAAAAAGAAGAGAAAAATAAATTAGAAATCCCGGATTCACTTTCCAGAGATGCTTCTCAACTGTGGAAGAAAATATAGTTCCATGTTTTGCAGAAACTCTAGAGGAATGTAAACTGCCTTACAAATAAACCCATACCAATCAAACAGATTACTCATCTTATTTAGCACTACCATTTGTGATCTTTTTTAAAAAAACTATTATTGAGAGGTCTGCCAAAAATTAATAATACAAGGGAAAGCCTGACTAAATCCAGACATAGCAGCTGACAGCTCTGCATTGCAGGGGATTAAGGCTCGACCTCTCCTCCCACACCAACAATGACTGAAACTGGCCACAGAGGAAGGAAGAGAACCGTCATAACACAGCATCTTCGACTCCCAACTCACACAACCAATCCAGAAGGATACCATGGTCAGTGAAGTCAAAAGCTACTGAGAGATCCAGAAGGACAAGAATGGTTGCCCCACCTCCATCCCAAGCCCTCCAAAGATCATAGACAAGTGCAACCAAGGCCTTTTCAGTGCTGTGCCCTGGTTTGAACCCAGACTAAAAGAGTCCAGATAATCCAGTGATGGTGCATACTCTGCAATAAACAGACCTTCATCCTGCAGTGTATTGACTAATTGCTTCAGACTGATAACTATATGTATGAGAGAGAGAGAGAGAGAGAGAGAGAGAGAGAGAGAGAGAGAGAGAGAGAGAGAGAGAGAGAGAGAGAGAGAGAGAGAGTCAGAGAGAGTCAGAGACAGAGAGAGACAGAGAGAGACAGAGAGAGACAGAGAGACAGAGACAGAGAAAACATACCATCTTTTTTAAATATATATATTAGATCTTCCTTGGCAGATGCAGCATTTAGCCCACTGTGATTGGTCTCAAAAAGCTAAACAGGATGAGATCTGTCGCACTCCCTCAGCCAATATACTTAACAGAGTTGTTATTCTGAGAATAAAATGAAAAAAGAATCCCGCTTGAGCTCCAGCAGGGGTGGGTTCTAACTTACCTCGCCGCTGGTTCAGTTCCTCCCATGCCGCGTGGCTGTGTGCACATTGCGTGCCGCGTGGCCGCACTGTGCACATGCGCAATGCCAAAAACTCGGCTTCTGCGCATGCACAGAAGCAAAAAACAGCAAAAAAATCCCCCCAAAAAAATTCCCAAAAAAAGATGGCAGCGTCCACGGACCGGCACCGACAGAACCGACTCCATGATGTCACTATCGGTTTACTGCCGGTTCTATAGAACCGGTGCGAACCAGGAGGAACCCACCTCTGAGCTCCAGAAGGGTAAAGGTAAAATATAAAGGTAAAATATAAAGCAAATAAATACATTTCTTGTGATTCCCTCTAAGACCATCTCTGTTTTCTCTGAGAAAAGCAATATTGCTCCTCCTCCTCCTTTCTAAAATAACATTATTAAAGTATGAAAAGTACATTCATTTGGCTGCTGGACCATTTTCCAAAAGAGGGTAATTTTTGTAGAATGAGACAGCTAGACTCTGCAGCTAATCTCAAGTAAGTTCCAGAGTGCTTTTGGAGCAAAATACACATGTATATAAATAAGTAAATACTTATAATAACACTGTAGCCTATTCACAAGTCTTAATGAGAAAATATACCACAGACAAATTGCCTTGTACCACCTAATGATAGGGGTGCCAGTGAATGCTATGGTAGGAGCAGGTTAAATAAATGTGGACTCAGAGAAGGCATAACTAATATTAGATGTCCCCTGTAAAACCTGAAGCTGGTATGTTGCTCTCCACATCATCTTTCAGCAGGAACTTAAACAAAAAGTATTTATCCCTGGATTAGGTGGAATGAATGATGAAGTAGCTTTTGAACATATTTAGCCTTAAATTACAGTTTATACCTGGTGCAGCAATAAGCCTGCAATTTTATTTATTTATTATTCAATAAAGTCCTCCCAGCACTGTATCACCAAATGCATTTTACACATAATTGAAAAGGCTAAAAGATACCCAAAGAACCTAATACTTATAGTATGCATTCACTCCTGAACAATGCAATTTTCAACATTTCCAGAAACAAATTCTATCTCATTTTTGGCCTCTGGGTAGAACTGGAATCTTTCCGTGCCTGTGGTACTAAGATATGAATTATTACAATATGACCTTTGGAGGTACGAATAATGATGCATCACGCATTGACATTTTGTCAAACCCAAGGGATTTTGAAATCTACTCTTTAAAAAAAGAGTTATTTTAAAATGAGCAGGATTGATTGGACAGACAATACAGATACATAATTTAACTGAAGTGTTTCAGATATATCTGCACTATGCACTATGCTGCCTTAACAGTACACAAAATAATGTTCGGACTCTGTATAAATCTACAGAAATTACTGCGTAACATGTATTGGTGGCAGTCTGATACTGACCCTGATCACTGAGAGATTAAACTGCTTGTTTGTTATTATTTATTACCTGGGTCAAAAATATTCCTAGGACTGACAGTTTCTTATTAGCCCTTATTCAAACAGAGATCAGAATAAAAAACACTTGCAACTGAATCCAGTTTACCTAGAAGGGCCAAACTAGATGCTATATTAAATATTACTTTATTAGTTAATACTCATCTTTTTAAATGAAAACAGCTGAAGGAAGCGTATAGCATAAATATTGGGACTACACCCAATATTTGGATTTTAATCCTTACCTTCCTATTGAGGTTTTGGGAAACTGAGGATAAATTGACAAAACAGTCCAAAAACAGCTAATTTAAATGTGTTTTCTGACTACCGAAAATGGCCAATAACTGTGTTTAAACCACATGGTAAGAATTGAAAAGTTCAGCATCAATAAATGTTCTTTTTCTGTATATAAGGACACGGGAAGATTTTCTCCAAAGCCTGCGTGGAAGCAAAATCTCACCAAAATCTTGTGAGGGAACATGCGTTCAGCGCATGCGCAGAAGCAAAATCTCACCAAAATCTCGCGTGTGTGTCCCCTTGCAAGATTTGGCATGCGCAGAAGCAAAATCACTCAAAAATTCACAGAAAAAGATGGCAACGTGCGCAATGGACCGGCAGAGTGGGCTCCAGAGCGGTCGCATGCAAATTGCGCAATCGGCCACTCCCTACCGGAGCTGCGCACTGGACAGCTCCGGCAGGAACCCACCTCTGGTATGCATGAAACAAAATGAAGTAAAAGCAAAGAAAGGGAAGGGGAAAAATCAAAGAGAAGTACTTTCTTTCTATTCCAGGAGATGTGAAAAAATCTGCCTTGATGAAGACCATGGGAGAAAAAGTATGATAAGCTAAAATCATTCATATATTATCATAGTTAGATGACCAGATTTCAACAAGTTACAGAAAAGAAGGTAAATGCTAAAATTATAGTGATGAGGGAGAGCATGGAAATCAGCAAACTATCTCCTGATTAAGGAACTAAGGTGAATTAAGGGGTCTTATTACAAGATTTCTAAAGTCAGTTGTGTCTTTTTCTTCAAAAAAAATAATTTATTTAAACTTGTCAAATTTAAACCCAACCATTATATTGGGTTACAATGCTTGGGTTACAAATGTGATTTGTCACTATTTTATTTGTAGTAATCACAGTTGCTGATGTTGCCCAAGGGGATAGATATAGTAAACTTTCATTGGAGCTGTGGGAGAAAATTCTAGTGGCATTTAAAAGATAAGTGAATAGATTACTATAGATTTTTTTCATGGATCTTAATTCATTTCATCAGTTATTTTTAGATGTAGTAGTATTAGGACACATCCAGATAGCCTTCTTTACTAGGCTCTAAGATAACATTCAAGCCAGTTCATATGACATGCCACATGCCACACTTTCCTCTTTCTTCTCACTAACAGTCAATTTTTTTTCCTGTTCGGTCATCTCCTTTACCCTAACACAACATGCACTCAAAATATACTCTGAGGAGCTAAAAAGGAATTCAGAAAAGGTGGTATAATGCACGATATTGTATTGTATTGTATACAATATTGTATTGTATTGTATTGTATTGTATTGTATTGTATTCAGTAGTGGGTTCCTACCGGTGCGCTCTCCGCCTTTCTTCGCCACCGAGCCGAAGACGCTGGCGGCGTTTGCGGCGGGGGCCTTCCCCCGCCCGTTTTCCCGGGATGCCGGGATGCCGCCATTTGCGTTCTTCTGCACTCTGCGCAAGCAGCGCTTGCGCAGAGTGCAGAAGAATGCAAATGGCGGCATCCCGGCGTCCCGGGAAAGCGGGCGGGGGCCTTCCCCCGCCGCAAACGCCGCCAGCGTCTTCGGCTCGGCGGCGAAGAAAGGCGGAGAGCGCACCGGTAGGAACCCACTACTGATTGTATTGTATTGTATTGTATTGTATTGTATTGTATTGTATGCATACTGTATAACAGTATGGTACACTGGTTTAACAGCCGCGTACAGGAAGGCACTACAGAGGGTGATTAATTCGGCACAAGAAACCATTGGTTGCCCCTTAACACCACTGGATGACAACACCAGGTCTCGCTGTTTCAGCAGAGTAAGGAAGATACTTAGGGATGATTCACACCCTGTCCAGTGTCTCTTTTCACTTTTACCATCAGACAGAAGACATCAAAGTATAGCTAGCCGGACAAACAGGTTTAAAAACAGCTTTTACCCATGGGCTGTCAGACTCCTAAACACAATATAGCACCACAAACAGATTAATATGACAAATTTCACTGGTGCCAGTGTAGTGTGTAATATGTATATACAATGATATAAGATCATACACCAGAGTAATATACATGTTGCACAGAATATGACGTACATATAGAAATGTATGACTAGGTTTTTGTTGTGGCTTGCCCGCGTCCCATGCAGCTGGTAGCAGATCCAGAGGTTCCAGAGCCAACTGTGGCACGGCACTATCATCCCGTGTACCTGTCACCTGAGTCTGAGAGCGAGTAGGATTCAGTGCCAGAGGAGGAAGACCAGCCAGGGCCTTCTGCACCTTCTCAGCTGGTGCAGAGTGGGTTGTCAGAAGAGGAGGAGCCTCTGCTGGATGCTAGGGCACAGAGAGCAGCTAGCAGACAGGAATGGCTTTACAGATGGAGGTCTCCTCGCATGTAAAGCTGAGGGCTAATTGGCCACGCCCCAGGCAATTTAAGTCCTGGAGCACATCTTAGTTGTTGATGGAAGCAACAACTGTGTTCTGTTAGTACTCAAGACTTCTTTGCATCAGTGTTCCCGCTCTGAGTCCTGTATTTTGAAATATCAGCTCCTTTGCTTTGGATTCTGGGATTCCTGCCAACTCCAGTGAGTAAAAGATAAGCACGAAGTAATTGCCAGCTTTGTTTTGGACATTTGAACTCTGGCTAAAAAGCTCACGAAAGTAATATTCACCAAGACTCTCATTCCGTTTGTTTCTGGACTTTAAACCCTGATTTTTTACTAAGAATATTTATTAGTAAAACTCCTTGATTTCTTTTGCAAACAGTTGTGTGTGTGTCCTTTCTGGGGGTTCCTGTGCTGGGACACAACTGTTTTTTTCCTAACTACTTGTATAAGGATTATTCTTTATATTATTCATGTTGTCTTGTATTCTTGTATGGACTGCACCAGTAGAGGCTAAACCAATTTCATTGTATACATGATGTACAATGATAATAAAGGCTTTGAACTTTATTGCTCCTAAGGCTTATAGTAATTTGGAGCGATTTCTAGGCTTCAAGGAACATGTGGTATGTGTTGCAAAATATTGCAGAATTAATTCTCTTTGCCTGAGTTCTCTTTCCTACAACGTGACCTCACAGTCTTAGTACACAGCCTTTGAAATTCCCTTTGTGATGCAACTATAACTAGTGTAGGATTCCTGGTTGTTGGTTGTTGTTGTTGTTGTTGTTGTATCTTTCCCTTCCTGGGTTAATCAGATCATCTACTGAATGGCATATGGGTAGTTACTACTTAAGATAGTACCTTCTCCCCACTCCTTGACCAAGACTATACGGATAACTGTATAGGATCCTCTACCACACTTAAGAAAATAGAACAGTTCGGAAGACTCAGGACCTAACCAATAATTCAATCTAAAGAGGAGCCACCTTATTTTGCATGGCGTGTTTACATTAAATGCCTAATGACATATTTGCCCTGGCATATGAGTCCTTAACCATACATACTGTTGTTTAAAGTGAATCTTAAAAGAATTCCAGATGAATGCCTTCTGATATACAGTATTTAAACTCAGTAACGTCTACCAAAGTATTTCTTGCTTACTTTTACAGACTGAATCCCAGCAAGCATATTATAAAACATGTAAAAAAAAAACCTTATTCTATCTACAATTATTGTTTTTGAAATATATCAGTAGCCCCACAGGTTTTGCTAATTAGCAGAAAAATATGTTTTTAAAAATAAAACAGTGTTCATATCTGTATGGTTTATCATTGAAGGAAGTATACAAAGAGCAAGCTATCCAAAACAAGAAGACATGTACCCACTCAAAATAGATAGGTATTATTCCATGGGAAACTAAATGTCCATAGATTTATATATACATCTGAAAAGAATCTACTGTCTACCATATTCAATGGCACCTTTTAGAGTGATCAAGAATCTTACAAACACAGAATTTCTGGTAACATGAGGAAGGACATGTGTGCTGAAGCTTATTTGAGATATCAAAATTTAAATTGCTTGCGAGAATGAAAATGATGTAATGCATTCTTTCACCAGTAGAAAATCATTTTTGAAAGAAATGCTACTAATAACATCTGAAAAGAATGAAGGCCATAATCTTTAAAAGCAAGTTCCAAAACCAACCCCTCATCACACAAAACTAGGTATGCACACCCCTTACTTCCTCAATATCAACCACAGCTGATCTTAAATGCAAGCTAATTAATGCAAGAAGCATCATAAACAAAATACCCAAACTCCCCCTCTTACTAAAAACTGCTAAATTTAACATTATATTTGTCTGCAAAACATGGCTGAATGCACCCCTCTCTGACTCCATTATCATAGTAAGAGACTATCATGTTTACCGGTACGATCGCGAAACCCGTAGAGCGGGTGGAGTTGCCATCTTCTATAAAAAATCACTAAACCTAAAAAATATGCAAGTTACACATGAACTAAATCTTCCAGAAAGATGTGAACTGACCTTAAATACCACATTTCGCTTCCTACTATGTTATAGAGCCCATGATTACGACATCACACATGCAAACAAGTTAACCTCACTACTAACGTGGGCAACCTCCTACACACACCCTCTTTTTTTTCTTGGTGACCTCAACCTACCTCATATTAACTGGACCCTAAATGAATGTACAACTGAACCCATACATTCAACCCTTTACAATGCTATTACCAATCTAGGACTAGATCAACTAGTAGCAAACAATACTAGATTCAGCAATTGTCTCGATCGCATCTTCTGCAACAGTTTACACTCAATTTATGGACTACAAATAAAAGAACCCTTTTCCAACAGTGACCACAGCATGATTGACTTTTGTCTCAATATATATCCTTACAAAAACCACCATAATGATGGGATAACCAATTACAACTTTAAAATAGCCAACTATGATATCATAGACGCCGACCTCTCATCTCTTGATTGGCAAATATTATTCTCTGGCTGTAATACTGCCAAAGACCACTACAATATCTTTTTGCTTGAAATCAAAGAGTCATTAAACTATATGTACCACTAATAATCACCAAAACCAAGAAAAACAAATTACCCATAAAAATAAGGAAGCTCCAATAAAAAAAAGATCTCTTTGGCGAAAAGACAAAACTGGTTACATTGCTAACTTTAAAAGCCGCTACAAAAATCTATTCCACCAAATAAAGACTGAAAGCACCAATTATCACATCAATCAAGAAGAAAACATTCTGTGCACAAAATCCACATGCGCCTTCTATAACTTTGTAAACAATCAACTCAAAGACTCGAGATCAATCCCACCCCTTAAAGGACCAAATGGTAAAACTGGTGCACCAATTGCGACCATACTTGGAGAAGGAGGCTCTACTCACGGTCACTCATGCCCTTGTCACCTCCCGATTGGACTACTGTAATGTGCTCTACATGGGGCTACCCTTGAAGAGTATTCGGAGACTACAATTGGTGCAAAATGCGGCTGCGCGTGCTGTGGTGGGTGTTTCAAGATACACCCACGTAACACCCATACTCCGCCAGTTGCATTGGCTGCCCATTGGTCTCCGGGTACAATTCAAGGTGTTGATCATCATCTTTAAAGCCCTACATGGCTTAGGACCAGGTTACCTCCGGGACCGCATTCTACCTCATACTTCCCTACGACCGGTCAGGTCCCACAGAGTGGGTCTCCTCCAGGTCCTGTCAGCCAAACAATGCCGACTGGCAGGGCCTAGGGGGAGGGCCTTCTTTGTAGGGGCTCTGTTCTCTGGAAACAACTACCCCCAGAGATCTGAATTATCCCCACCTTGCTGGCCTTCCAAAAAGCCATGGCTCTTCCTGCAGGTGGGGTCATGAGACAATTCACTTCTTAGGTCTCCCCCATGTATGTATGGTTGTTGTATGTGTTTTAATAAATTCTTTTTAAATTGTTTTAAATTGTTTTAAATTGTTAAAGTGTTTTAATAAATTCTTTTTAAATTGTTATTAAATCTTTTATATTGTTTAGTGGTTCTTGACATGTTGTACGCCGCCCTGAGTCCCCAGGGAGTAGGGCGGCATATAAGAACTCTAAAATAAATAAATAAATAAATAAATAAATAAATAAATAAATAAATAAATAAATAAATAAATAAATAAATAAATAAATAAATAAATAAATAAATACTATAATGATGAAGCCGTTAAAGTCAACCTCTTTAACACATTCTTCGGCTCAGTCTTTGTAAACAGCAATGGCTCATGCCCAATATTTCCTAGTCGTACCACAAATAACTTCAATGATCTAACACAAAACGATTTTACAAAAGATAATGTTGAAAAGGCATTACGCAACCTAAAACATCTCTATCTATTGGACCTGATGGACTATGTGCATACTTCTTAAAAAAAACTCTCCACAACCATAGATGAACCTCTAAGCATAATTTTTGAAAAATCCTTCAGGACTAGCTCATTACCCAACTTATGGTCACTAGCCACAGTCATCCCTATCTTCAAAAAAGGAGATCCAAGTAACATTGAAAATTACAGACCAATCTCTTTATGTTGCATCACCTGCAAAGTCATGGAATCAATCATAAACCAATCCATTACCCTCCACTTAGAAACTAACAACCTACTCTCTAACAAACAATTTGGTTTCAGAAAAAAAATATCCTGTAATCTGCAACTCCTACACTGCAAAAACATGGACTACACAACTCGATCAGGGTAAAACAATAGACACAATTTACTTAGACTTTTATAAAGCCTTTGATTCAGTGGTATACGATAAACTACTTCTGAAACTAAAATCTTATGGCATCTCTGGACCCCTACATGATTGGATAACTGCGTTCCTGTCAAACAGACAAGGGGTTAAAATAGGGAGTGCCTTATCAAATCCTGCACCTGTCAACAGTGGTGTCCCTCAAGGCAGCATTCTAGGACCAACACTCTTCATACTTTACATAAACGATCTTTGTGATCATATTATAAGCAACTGCGTTCTCTTCGCCGATGATGTTAAACTATTTAACACCACTGACAATGCTGCTACCCTTCAAAAAGACCTTGACCATGTATCAGAATGGTCAAACAACTGGAAACTTCAAATCTCAACCAACAAATGCTCTGTCTTACACATTGGCAAAAAGAATCAGAACACAAAATACAAGCTTGGAAGACACAACCTTGTAGATGACCCTCACTCTGTCAAGGACCTTAGAGTACTCATATCTAATGACCTAAGTACCAGAGCCCACTGTAACAACATTGCCAAAAAGGCACTAAGAGAGGTTAATCTAATTTTGCGTAGCTTCTTCTCTGGCAATATTACACTGCTAACCAGAGCATTCAAAACATTTGCTAGACCAATTCTCGAATACAGCTCATCTGTCTGGAACCCGGATTGCATATCAGACATTAATACAATTGAGAGAGTCCAGAAATATTTCACAAGAAGAGTCATCCACTCGTCTGCTCGCAACAGAATACCTTATGCCACCAGACTTGAAATTTTGGGCTTAGACAATTTAGAACTACATCACCTTCGATCTGATCTAAATGTAGTTCATAAAATCATCTGCCACAGTGTCCTACCTGTCAATGACTACTTCAGCTTCAACCGCAACAATACACGAGCACACAATAGATACAAACTTAATGTAAACCGCTCCAAACTCGACTGCAGAAAATACGACTTCAGCAACAGAATGATCAATGCCTGGAATGCACTACCTGACTCTGTGGTTTCTTCCCCAAACCCCCAAAACTTTAACCTTAGACTGTCTACAGTCGGCCTCACCCCATTCCTAAGAGGTCTGTAAGGGGCGTGCATAAGTGCACCTACATACCTTCTGTCCCTGTCTTACTGTCCTATTGTCCTCATTTATCTGTACTTACTTTGCTTATGTTTATGTTTATACCTATGCCTGCTATCTTGTACATGTTTGACAAACAAACAAACAAATAAAATAAAAATAAACTCAATAGTGCAGCTTACTACTGTATAGACGGTATTATGACTACACTGTAAGAGCATCAGATTTGTGTAATATATTCTCATTGCACAATGAAGCAGATCAGGGACAGATTGTCAGGGATAGTTTTAAAGCTTTTGGATGTGAGAAGAAAGAAAATGGTGAAAAGCACTCTCTATAAAGGAGCTTATCTATGGATTCTGAAGCAGGAGTCATTGGTATTCATGTTCTAATCAGTGTATAGTTCTAAATAGCATATAAATAATGACATATATTGTTAACCCACCATGTAAGTTCTTGCAAGAGGATTAGTGCTGGTATTCAAGTGCCATTTATGTAGACATAGGGAATTAAACTTTAATGTCAAATACCGGGAAGGAAAAATGAAGTATTAAAGCATGTTGTAGGAATTATTGCAACAAGGCGCCTTGCAACAGTATCAGAGGCAAATAAATTTAATAAATAAATAAATACAAGACCATTATGACTCCAAAGTGCAGTTTAGACCAGTAAATGCAAATAAAATTATTCATGCTTTATTAAAGTAGAAACCATGGATATCAGCAATAACTGCAATCTTTAAAAAAAAATAGCTCAGTGTTTTGCTACAAATTTTAGAAATCTTTGGGCCTTTTTTTTTTCTAGATGTGGCAGGACTATAGCTGTGTCATGTATCCATGCATGACTATAAGTATGATAAAATAGCAGATATTTCACGTAGCATACAATGCACTGGAAGTTGAACAATAGACCTTCCTTCGTTAGTAGGAACCTGGCAGAATTTCATCCTCCTTGCAGTTGAATGTTGTTTTCTGGGAAATCAGGTTTACACAATGTTCATATTTGCTTCTCAAAAGTACAATTTGCACTTTATCAAATGCAGATTTGATCAACCAGCCAATAATAAAACGTTGTTTCCTTTAACTAGAGGTGGAGCTCTTGCCTCACAATCAAGAGGTTGTGAGTTCTACCCTAGGTAGAGGCAGATGTAGGGTTTCCTGCTTGGGCAGGGGGTTGGACTAGATGACCTGCAGGGTCCCTTCCAACTCTGTTAATATGTTAATGTATGTTAACTAAGTCAACTAATAATAACATATAGACAGCTTTTTGCATACTAAATAATGTTTCTTTTCTGGGCTATCATTATTCAGCCAATAAGCAATTACAGTTAATTCATGCAGTATAATAATGATCTCTAAAATAAAAGAAGCCAGACCAGACTGATATCACATGGAAGGAAGGAAGGAAGGAAGGAAGGAAGGAAGGAAGGAAGGAAGGAAGGAAGGAAGGAAGGAAGGAAGGAAGGAAGGAAGGAAATGATAGACAGGCAGGCAGGCAGGCAGACAAGCAGACTGTAGACATTTTAATTACAATAGCTGCTCACCCAAACATATACTATATATCCAGAAATGCTTTCCTGGCTTCTAAGGCACTTAGTTACAACTGGAACTTCCATTTGGTACTCAGCTTCCATTTGGCTCTCTTATATCTCATTTGGATACAAGATTCTAGTATACCCAATCCCAATAAATGTAGTTTTAACTTTCTTATAGAGGGACTGACATGAATCTTGCAAGTCTTGTTAGACTATACCTCCTCCCAACTCTTACACTTCAGTGAATTAGGGCGGTGTCTTTTCTGAGCTACAACTTGCCTGTTGTACACTAAAAATATAGATAGCAATAGCACTTAGACTTATATACCGCTTCATAGTGCTTTACAGCCCTCTCTAAGCGGTTTACAGAGTTCAGCATATTGCCCCCAACAATCTGGGTCCTCATTTTACCGACCTCAGAAGGATGGAAGGCTGAGTCAACCTTGAGCCGGTGAGATTTGAACAGCTGAACTGCTGAACTAGCAGTAGCCTGCAGTGCTGCATTTAACCACTGCGCCACCTCGGCTCTTATCTCCTTCAAGGTCATCATCCTTACTTCAACACTACTAGATAGTGCAAAATATCCAAAAGCAATACAAAATGAAGACTTTTGATCCATCACATAAGACTCCCCTTTTTAAAAGAATGAAATATAGGAAGGAGTTATATCTGGTATTATTACTGCCCTGCAATGTTAGCAAAAGGTTGGTTGCGTTTCTGAATTATATTTTGCATACGCAGATGCTGAAATGCTTAAAGAAATTTTTATATGCAGCTTTTAAAACACAAATCACAATTGTCTTCTTATAACCCTGAGAAACAAAACATCTGTACAGCTTAGAGTTCATTTTGGGGTCACAAACGGTAATGTTTCTATTATACTCGGTTTAATATATTTTTGATTTTCACAATCTCACCTAAATCCTGTAGTCTCAAGAGAAAAACCCTGTACCTTGTCCAAAGATTCTGAAATGATTAATCATTATTTCTATAGCATATTTCAGTATAAGAAAATATTTCATTTATCCCTGTAAAAACCTTAGAGATGGGTTAGGCTGAGATAGCTTGGCCAAGGAAATCCAGTAAGCTGAAAATAATCTTCTTTTATGTTCAAATCCATTTCACCAGGCATTGCTCCAATCAGATCATCACAAAAGGTAGGAGCACGGATTTTTGTTTCCTATTTCCTCTATCTTTTGCCCATGCCATGCCGAATTAACAAGCTCATTGGAATACTTTTTATATTCTTATTTCCTCTATTAATTTTTATGTGCATTATTACATGACATTGATGAAAAAAGATATAATATAATTTCATTGTTTACTTCAAGTCCCAAAAGTTGCTTCTTTGATGTTTTAAAGTACAGTCCTAACCCACTTCAATGGTCCTGGAAATGTTATTGTTTTTCTTCTTCTTCTTCTTCTTTTAGAATGAGGTATGTTCAAACTTTCTTAGTTTGAGAATGATTTTCCCATTTGTGAAAAACTATATAGAAAAAAAAAATTCATGGCTAGTTGGATGGCAATAAATAAATATAACTAAAGCTTCATATTCTGCAAACAAATCCTGAATATCTGTGAGCTAGATTTATTTGCCAATTGTAGAGGCACACAACCTCAAATTATTAGGTTGGAGGTGAGAACAGGGGTGTCAAATTTGCGGAGCCACATCATCACGTTACGTATCATGACTTTTTTCCTCTTCTCTAAACCTGGGGTGGCGTGGCCAGCGCGTGATGCATCTGGCCCGCGGGCCGCAGGTTTGACACCTCTGACTTAGAAGGGCCTTCCAGGCCAGGGTTTGTGAAACTCAGTAGCTTTGTGTGGACATGGGCCCTCAGAATTGTCCAGTCAGCATGTCAATCAAAACCCATTGCAACATTTGGCTAAATGAAGATTGTATTCCTGTGATTAAGGATTCCCTCTCCTACCCAAGTGACAAACATCAAGTGTGTAAAATCCTTTGCATGCACATATCTGAAGGGGATGCTTTGTAAAGCATGGTAGGGCAAGTGAAACCATCCTCACTGGAGTACCCAGTTCTCTTGGAAGCTGTGTGCATTCAGAGATTTGTGTGGCTGTTTCAACAGAGTCTGCATTTTTAATATCAGCATCAGTTCTATAAAGAATGCAGATTTTCAAGGAACTTTAATGCTTTAGGATATGATGCTTTGCTCATATTAATTGCTTTGTGAAAGAACTCTTCACAAAATTCCTATTCATACAAGCTTAGGATGAGCCTGATTGTGCTCTTCTTGATCACACATTGACAAATACATCAATGTAATATAAATATGAATATACTTTCTAATTGAAGAAATTGTACTCAAGAGTACTTAATTCAAAATCTGGTTGTATAAAAGTCACTTTTTCTTTGAATGAGAATTTATGGCTTTTTCATAGGTAATTGCCTTGTCTTAATTTATCAATAATCTTGAGAAATCTTAATATGTCTATTAATGCCCTTGCATCATTAACATTATCTTCAATAGGAAATGCAGTCGTAAATGTTTTAATGATATAAGAAATACCAACAGATTTTCAGGCTTGAGAATCCTTGATTAAAAAGAATGACTAGTAGAAAAATTATTGGAGTCAAATTGGTTATGATCTTTTCAAAGGGCAATAATTAAAATGTTCACTTTTAAACAAGTGTTTGCATATAAAACACCAACATAAATTTTAAATAAAGAAAAATATGGAATTCAGTACTATAAAGCATCATAATAAAAAATGAAGCCCAGTCAATATAATTAGGTTCCATTTAAAAAACCTGTTCTGGTGTCAGGCAGATACCAAATCAAATAAATAAATAAATAAGTAGAGAATTAAAGACAAATAGCAAGATTGAAATCAATTTGGGTCTGCAAGAAAAATGAGAAATGTATGCTTTATTATTTTGTTTGTTTTGCTTAGTATATGTTATTTTTCCAGAATTTCTACAGTGAAATCTATGAAGGCTAAATTGCCTGTACCATTTCTAAACTCATTGAGCTAAAGGTCTCATCCTGAGGTTTCTTAGATGAATGGTAACCCTTTGGATAAATGAGCATTCATTTATTTATTTATTGCTGACATTTCTATGCCACTCTACTCCAAATGGCTCTAAGCAGAGTTCAGAAAAAATAAGAACTAAAAACAATAGAATGAACAGAAAACAGTATGAACCATAATGGCATAATCCATCTTACATTATAGTGTAAGTTTATAGCCTCCATTCCTTTGTCTTTTAATGGCACAGAGATTTTCTCAGAGATTTTCATGTAGCTCTGCACAAAATATATTTCCATGCTCAGACTCTGCCATCCAAGCAGTGAGGAATTTTAGTGAGGCTACTAGTGCTTCCCCAGTAAGAGGTCAGAGGACATCAATTCTGTTTCTATAGCATAAGATTTATTTACACATGTGTGTGTAAGACAAGAATTTCATAGCCTTAAAGCTGTAACAGATTCAGTCCTAGAAAACCACAATTTCAGCTCTCTTTCCCTCTCACCATTCCAGAAGAGATTGATTTCACTTTTCAATTAATAAATAAATTAAATCTGGTTTGTTTCCTCTTTTCTTGGCAAATTGGATAGATTAATTCCTATGCAAGTAACTTAGAGAACATTTTTGGACAAAATCAGTCTGAATATCTCCTGTCTTTTCTTGAAACATATGTTTTCATCTTCCTCACTGACAACTGCCCTTGAATTTGATACCTACCGTATTTTTCGGAGTATAAGACGCACCTTTTTACCCTCAAAAAGAGGGTGAAAACTTGGGTGTGTCTTATACACTGAATGTAGCCCCACCCACCCACCCTTTGGCCTCTGCCTGCCAGCAATTTACCTCTTACAGCAAACAGGGCAAAGCCTGATTAGCACAAGAAGAAAGTATCTGCCTCCCGACACACAGCTGACTCAGAAGCCACATGGTAAAATGAAGCTAACTATGGTGGCTGTGAGGAGACAAATTGAAATAGACTGCAATGTTTGACTGCTGAAATTGAAAGGAAGTAAACTGCAAGCTGCTGTGGCCTAGAGGAAAGAGCTCTTGCCTCACAATCAGGAGGTTGTGAGTTCTATCCTAGGTAGAGGCAGATTCTGTTACTTTGTTAAATGTTTGTAGAGTGTTCAAATTATTAGACTTATTTTTTAAAGACTGCTTTATTGTTGTTCTAGACAACTTAACAAAATGAAGAAGCTTTTTAAAATAAATGCTTGCTCTGAAGAGGCCCAGTGCTTTTGTATCTTCTTTTAAATAGCAGACAATGTATACTTCCAGAAAGCCACATAAAATTTAAAGATCTGTAAAAGTATAATCTGAAATGTAATAGTGTCCTGTTCAGTAGATTTCCTGACAGTTAGGACAATTGGAACTGAAGTGAGAACTGAAGTAGTGTAGGGTTCCTGCCTAAGCAGGGGGTTGGACTAGAAGACCTCCAAGGTCCCTTCCAGCTCTGTTATTATTGGAGGAGTTGGTGTGATTACATTTAAGAAAACTTTCTGGCATTATGTACATTTCTCCAATTCTTTGCTATTTCTATGGGTCAGGCACACATGCACAGAAATACACAGCAAACAGTGTATATCATCTGTACTGTTTGCTGTTTGCTATTTGGCAAATTGCTGGGAGGCAGAGGCCTTTTTTCCTTGTTTTCCTCCCCCAAAACTAAGGTGCATCTTATACTCCGGTGCGTCTTATACTCCGAAAAATACGGTATATAATAGATGCATGCTATCCACTAATTAAAATGTTTTTAGAAAAGCCAATTTTGACTTTTACTAATTCACTTCCTCGGTTAAGTAATCTGTTGAGCTTTGAAGTCTTCAAATCCTAACACAGAGAGAAAGGAAACTGATTTCACTTCAGCATTACCATTTGTTAAATGCATTCACTTTTTGTAACAAGCTCAGTAATCTGCAGATAGTAAGAAAATGGTGTGGAAACTTGTAAAAAGGTGTGTTTCCAACCATTTTCCGTGCCATCAACAATTGAAATTATTTTTATGAATGAAAAAGATTTTGTATAACATGTGTAACTGTCTTAGTAATGTGCATATGACTAGCATAACGAATATGGAATTGATCCAATTAAATTCCATCAGATGATTCAGCTGCAAATGACATTTCTTCTGCCAAATGACAGCAAGAATGCTCATCTATGAACTGCCATGCTGAACAAGCTGTAGCAGAATAGCTTGGGGGCGACTACAAGATTCAGACAGTTAGGGAATTAAGCATGTACATTGCTTGCCAGAACAACTTAGAAAGGAAAAAAGAGCCATCTTTGAAGCTGAGGGTGGTGTAATATATAATACCAGATTCAGAAGTATCCAATAATATTAATTTTAAAAATCTCACTTCAGGCATCAAATGATGCCCAGAATGAAGGATAAACCTGTGTCACATATGTTTTCACACGTTCTGCTTACAAGAGATAGCCAGAATCAGCAGCAGGATCCAATCTGAGTCAGTCAGTCAGTGGGACCAGAGGTTTAATCTTCCAAGGGTTTGGACTTGTGCTGAAGCCAATTGTCAGGGAACTTCTCAGACACATTCCGGTAGACAGAAGTTTCCTGAGGATGGGCTCCACCATGAATCCGAAAGCTTTTGAAAGACTAAATCTCTGGTCCCAGTGACCAACCCAGATTGGATCCGGAAACGTTATCCTGGGACACGTATATTCACTTTCATTCATGAGACTCCTCAGCCTTGCTTCTAATAAGACAGCATGCTGCATCTGATCTGTACCTTCATCTGCAACAGCCAAGAACTTCGGAAGAGCTGCACAGAACCCACTACAATTTTTTTAAAAAACCTCTCACAAAGCAACTCCACTAGTTCTGCTAGTCTTCTTCACCTCATTTATATATTTCATTACATTACATTACATTGTTATTCTAGAGCAGGGGTGTCAAACTCAATTTCATTGAGGGCCGCATCAGGGTTGTGTTTAACCTCGGGAGGCCAGGTGGGTGTGGCCAGGGTGGGCATGGCCAGCTCAATGTTACTCATATCGGGGGCGCCTGTGGTGGCCTGAGCGCTCTGCCAGTGAAAACGGAGCTCGGGAGGGTCGCGCACGGTCCTCTCAAGCTCCATTTTTGCTGGCAGAGGGTTGCAGAAGGCTGTTGCAGCCAAAAATAGAGCTTAGGAGGGCAGAAGCACCATGGGTCGCTCCTTCATTGTTTCCAAGGTGGCCCTGCAGACCAGATCTTAGCATCCCGCAGGCCAGATCTGGCCCGCGGGCCTTGAGTTTGACACCCCTGTTCTAGAGCAACATTTGAGATGCTTCAGTTCCCTAAAGTCAGAATGAAACAAAGACCATTATAGAGAAAATCAAGTACATTTTTGGCAACACACCTTCCTTTAGTGCAGATGTAATGTACCGGAAGGCCACTAGAGGGCCGCTCTAGGAGCGGGAAAATAGGAGCCCCTGGTTGGCCGATCCATTTGACAGCCGACTATAAAAGGGAGCTATCAAACGGTGACGGCTGAGTTCTAGTCAGGGTTTAAGTTCTGTTGTTATTTGCGAGTATTAAAGTTATGTTGAATCAGCCACGGAGTTTCCTCAGTTAATCCACCCATCAACCACGCTATATTGCAGTAGGGGTCCCCACATTTCAGCACCTCAAACCCTTCATGAAGTTTCAAAATGTTCATTGACGCCCTCCCAAATATTATTATACGAAAATAATTTAATAAATACTACCTTAATAGTAATACAAATAATAATAATAACAGCAACAAGTCCTTAGTTAGGACTTGAATTAGGTTTAGAGTGTGAATCTAATTGTAGATTACCACACACAATTACACATAATAACAACAATGGGTTGTCACATCAATTCTTGGAGGTCAATATTGACCATTTTGTGAAAAATGTCTTCAGTGTAATCTTTTTTTTTAATTGAAAAAGTTTTATACGTACAGAGTACAAGCATTTTTTCTCTTTTTCTCCCCTCCTCCCCCCATCTCCCCCTCCCCCCTCCCTGGACCTCCCAGAACATACACAGGGTGTAGTATAGTATACACAAATATAAAGTTAAAATATGCTAAAAATATTGTTAACTTCCAAATATCTTTAGGTCTTAACTCCTTATATTATAAGTTAAACAAAAAGCTAAAAATTAAAATATGTCCTTCACAATCTATTTAGGTCTACTTAGTCTGATACTTGATTTGAATATAGTCAGTCCCTTTCCATTACCAAATATATCATTTGAATAGTCTTTAAAATGTTCTGAAATTTTTGCCATCTCTGCCAAATGCACATCTCTTAGTGTTCACTTTTGAATAATAGAATCTATTCTTCAGTGTAATCTTAATGTACACCTCCAAAATCCAAACCCCAAAATAAACATAAATGAACAACAACCAAAAAAAAACCCCACATTACAATGAAATTTTGGGAAAGGTGTATTTATTGTAACAATGTAACTAAAAGATTCTTCACGTCTTCCCTGAACTCTGAACCTCCCCAAGAAAGGTTTACCTCATAGTTTGGGAAAGCCTGTGCATAGGATTCTGAATCCTATTTGGTCCGAGAAATTAGGGAATTATTCCACTGAATTTGTCCAGAAAGAGTACATTTTCTTTGGGACAGGAAAAACTTCTAATTCTTTGTTCTTTTGGCTTTTGCTTTTGGCAGGAATAGCCCACATTGTTCTTTGTTATCTCAAAAAGCCCAGATCTAACCACCGTTTGGAGCATTATAAAAATTTGGTGTATTATGTGTTGAAAATTGCAGCTGATCCAGCCCCGAACAGAAGATTTGGAGAGAAGGTTGCAAAGTTAATTCTCTATAAGAAGCTAAATGAAGAGGGAAATCAACTGTTTCCTTTCAGATCACTAAGTTTATTAAAGAGGATTTATAAAAGCACTGCACAAAGAGACACAATAAATGTATATGCAAATGCAAATTAATAGAAAATCATCTTTCCTTGTAATTATTTATTATTTTATTATTAATTTTCCTCTTGACTGGGAAAACGTCGATCTTGGCAGACAAACACAACATTGGTTAAATAGAATTAATATAGTAGATTGAGCATGTTAAATTTATTTCAGGAGAAATGCTCCAGTTTTCTCATGAGAATGACAGAAATCTATCCAGCACCTTACCTTCTAAACCAGGGAATTTGTCAAAAAAAAAAAATTCAACACCTTATTCACCAAAGACTGTTACAGTTTCTTTCTGAAAAGAGAACAACCAAACTACAAACATTTTGCCTTTCAGGCATTTCAGGAAGAACAATTGTAACTTACCTGTGCAGCAACAAATAACAACTTGTCACTTGTTGTGACCAGTGTGGTAAACATCAAGTGATCCAACCCGAAGCCTTTTTTTTTAACAAGAAGAAAATCTGACATAAAATAAATTATTCTTGATGGGACATTAAAAAAACTGCAAAAATCTCAGTTTCTTTTTTTAGAAACTTTTAGTGAATTGGTTCACAAACTTGCAATAATTGGCGATAGTTGTGGGGGAAATTGATTGATTTGGCTTAGTGTATTGTTTTTTTTTAATTCAAAAAGTTTTATTAGTACAAAGTACAAGCATTTTTCTCTTTTCTCCCCCCCCCTTTCCCCCTAACCCCAACCCTCCCCCCTCCCCCTCCTCCCCATCCCTTCCCCTCCCTGGACTTCCCAGAACATACACAGGGTATAATATAGTTTACACAAATGCAAAACTAAAATATGCTAACAAATTATTAACTTCCAAATATCAAAAACTCTTAACTCCTTATACAGTAAATTAAACAAAAAATTAAGTTGAAATATGTCCTTCCTCATCTATTTTAGTCCATTCATCTTCTCCTTTATCAGGAATATCATTTAAATAATCTTTAACATGTTCTAAAATTTTTGCCCTTTACAATATTAATTTTAAATAAGTCTTCCTCTTACAGTTTTATGCCACCAACACCTGGCAGCAATTATTAAATTCCAAACCAACTTAACCAAATCTAAAAATATTTAACAACATCACATTCATTTGATCTCTATTACATTAGATTACAACCTATACTTATTTCCACCTCTAATATAATTTTAATCTTATTCTCTACCAATTTAATCTCTATTACATTAACTATCTTCTATTCTTATTCCCCAAACTGTAAAATTAATTTAATCTTATTATTTAAACCAATTTAATCTCTATTACATTACTTTACCTTCTATAATTATTCCCCATAAGTAATCTTGTAATCTAATTTCTGTAAACTTAAACAGCCTCATATATACATTTAAACTTTATTCTTATTTCTTTTACATTATCCTACTATTAGTAAAACGTCAATTCTCAATTCTTCTCCCCTTAAATATTTCTTTAAGTTGGCATCTGAAGATATGTTTATCCATTCTTGCTTCATTTGGAGAAGTTGAGGACTGAAATTGGTAATTTGAATCTTCTTCGCTTTCAACCTTTACTTCACTAATCTGTCTTAAATCCTTTGTATCTTCTTGACTTTTCAGAGTTCCTTTCTGTTGTGAAAACCACCAGTATTCCTCTCCCTCTTCTTTAATTTCCTCATATCTTTTGTCTTCTTCACTTTCAATCTTTACCTCTTTAACTTGTCTTGGGTCCTTTGGTTCTTCTTGACTTTTCAGGATTCCTTTCTGTTCCTCATTTCTTTTGTCTTCTGGTGACTTTGGTCTCTCAACCTTTAACACGTTGGCAAAAAAATCTTTTGCTTCACAGATCGTAATAAGTCTGTATCTTTTCCCCCTAAAGGTAACAGATAGTCCAGCCGGGATTTCCCATTTATATCGTATCTGTTGCTTTTTTAATTCTGCCACCAGAAAAGTATAACCTTTACGTGCTTTTAATATTTTTGGAGGAATTTCCTTAAACGTCAGAACCTCTTGTTCTTCGACCTTAAGATTGTTTTTATAAGTCGCCTGTAAGATTCGATTTCGCAGTGTCCTTGTGGTAAAATATACTACAATGTCTCTTGGTAAATGATTTTTTCTGGCAAACCAAGAATTAGCCCGGAATACTTTTTCAATCTGCCATTCCAATTCAACTTTTCTTTCCCCCAAGAGCTTCACCAATGCATCCAGGATCTTTTCCTTTAAATTTTCTTTATTATTTTCTTTTGCCCCCCGTAGCCGTAAGGCAAATTCCATGTCTTTATATTGAAACATCGTTAATTCTGCCTCAGTTCCATCAATTTTATTCTGGATCTCAGTTACTTTTTCAACCAAAGTCCCAGTAGACTGTTTAATTTGAGTCACGTCCTGTCCCAATAAGTCCATATTAACTGCCAAGGCTTTAAATACAGATTCCACATTGTCTCTGGTTTGTTGAGTCTGAGAAACAAACTCCTCTGAGACAGCTTGTATTTTTTCATTAATTTCAGTAATTTTTCCATTAATTTCAGTAATTTTTTTGTTAACTACTAAAACAATTTCTTTCTGCATATCTTTCATAATTTGCTGCCATTTTTCCAATGTAAGAGGCTGTGTTGGGGGGGCAAAGTCATGCAAATTAACAATATTTGTGGGAAGATTTTCAATTTTTCCTATTCCTTTAAAAGAAGCATTCTTTGCCAGTTTTAAAGACATCTTCAATTTGTATTAATTCTGTATAGCCAAAAAACAAAGTTCATCCAAGAAGAGAGCAAAAAACAAGAGGAGTTCTCACCAACATCTGTTAACAATCAGAACTCTCATTAGCTTCAGTAGCTTTCGCTTTCTCCACGCCTTTCAAATTCCAAGCGCCATCTTTAGCTACTTTGTTGCTTCCCAAATAATCCAAAAAGCAACACCGGAGTTAGGTAAAAATACTTGCTTTTAGATTCTCCTGGTATGTTCCGTCTGCTGCATTGTTTAGAGTAATAAAGTAATAAAACCATTTGCTACCAGCAGAGATGGTCGCGGCTTCTTGCTCCACTAAAAGTTAGCAGAGGTATTCCAGGTCCGGAGCTGTGACAGGCTTCAAGGGAGCCCTCGCCCTTCGCACCCCAGAGCTTCTTCTGGGGTGTTAGGGGGGGCTCTACCTCTGCCCATCTGCTCTTCTCCCCTCCCTTTGCCCGGGACAGGAGTTTCCAAGCCACCAGACAGCTGATGTGGCTTATCTGGCAGCTTTTACGGAGCCTGGAGTGGAGCGCCCATAAAGAGCGTCCAGCGAAGCTCGCGGTGCCACCGGAAGGCCGGCTTAGTGTATTGTGTGTACATAACTACCATGGCTTATTCCACCAAATATGGCAATGGCTAACTGGGGCTTATATCATGCAATTCCAGTCCTTGGTTGCATTTCAGATTTGGGATATTAAACACATGTTCTGTGATTTCATAGACTTCAAGCAATTTTATAGATGTTTATTTAGAAGTAATTCCCCACAGTTGACAGATTTAATCTGAAATAAATAGTTGCATGGCTGCAGCATAAATTATAGAAAGAAAGGAAAAAAGGAAAGGAAAGGAAAGGAGGGAGGGAGGGAGGGAAGAAGGAAGGAGAGAGAAAGAAAGAAAGAAAGAAAGAAAGAAAGAAAGAAAGAAAGAAAGAAAGAAAGAAAGAAAGAAAGAAAGAAAGAAAGAAAGAAAGAAAGAAAGAAAGAAAGAAAGAAAGAAAGAAAGAAAGAAAGAAAGAAAGAATTTGAATTATCTGAAAGGAACCAATCTTTTAGAGCCATTAGACATGTCATATATATTCCATGGTACAACAACAACAAAAGGGAAGCCAAGAAAGACCAATTGTTACTGAATAAAATAGCAGCAATAATTAGGTGATGCAAATAAAGTAAAATAAGTATTAGGAAGTTGACAACATGTTAAATATAGAACTGGAAAGAGTAAAACTGACTAGAATAAATTAAATACCCTGTTGAGATGCTTCTTTCCCTTTTTGTATTATAGTGAAGTGACAAAATAATATGACTACTGTAAAGTTCTATGTCTCTTTTCTGAATTTCAATCAAATGCATATTGATTGTGAAGCTATGTTGAGGACAAATTAGGGGGAGAAACGGAAACACTTGCCTATATTTGGCAAGAAAGCACATCTGGGGAGTATAAATAGTAGGTGAAGAGTAAAACACAGCTAAATTTTGCAGCATGTAACAGGGTCCTGTAGCTAGAATTTTCATTCTTGGAAATATAGTTACGTTCCTTTAGGGAAGGGATAAATTGTACTAGTAGCCTTTTATCAGTTTGTTATTTTTCTATCCAAAATACTGCTAGTATAAAATGAGGTTAGCTACATTAGGCAGAAAGATTGCAGTGACACCCATTTCCCATTCACCAGGAGAATGTCATCCTTGATTCATAGAAACTAAAGTAGACTTACTCTTAGGTTTGTCTATTCAGAAGTAATACCTTAGACTTAACCTTAGACTGTCTACAGTCGACCTCTCCCCGTTTCTAAGAGGTCTATAAGGGGCGTGCATAAGCGCACCACTGTGCCTACCGTCCCTGTCCTACTGTCCTATTGTCCTCTTTTATCATTACTTTTTACTTATGTTTATACAAACTACTACTATCCTATACATGTTTGACAAATAAATAAATAAATAAATAAATAAATAAATAAATAAATAAATAAATAAATAAATAAATAAATAAATAAATAAATAAATAAATAAATAAATAAATAAATAAATAAATAAATAAATAAATAAATAATACTTCCCCAAAATCTGTTGTCCTCTTGTGCAGTCTTTGAGTCTGATCCTCAACAATAGTCTGCTCTGAAAGTTATGAGGAACAGGTCAGACCATCTTCATAAACACTATTGGTGGAATTGTTTTCATTTGTCCTTTTGATATCTTCCTTTTTTTCAGCAACTGGCTCTGTCTTAAGTTTATTTTTATACAGTATTAGATTCTCCTGGCATAGAATCTTACTTATCATTGCTCTGAGTTTATTAAAACCTATCCTCTTGAAGTTCAGTGTATGTGCTCAACTATATTCAACTTTAGTTTCTCTTAATATCAAGAAATCCAATATTGCATAATTACTCTCCCCTCCAAAATCTCCATTATTTTACCCTATCTAATAATTCTTCCTTATTAATATGGATAATCTCCTTATTCTCTTTTGATTTCCTCCATCAGCTTTTGGGGTACATAGACTAACATGCCTGTCTTCTTATATCTTAGAGAAGTAAATTATCACTAAGATAGATCTGGCATTTCTGAAAGGATTATACTATACACAAGTTGTCTCCCAATGGACAAAGTTATTAAACTCTCATGTCACTATTACTATTTTTTACTTCTTTAGTGGCTAGTAGTGGTGCTCATTCTGTAACTCCCATTTATTTATAACCCAAATGCTCTCATTGATATCACTCAGTACATTCTTGGGGGATGTCTGTATAAATGCAAATAGTCCTAAACACAATAAAATTCCTCCTCCTGTTGTTGTTGTTGTTTTTGCTTTTGTTTCTTTGAAATAAACAGTATCTTTCAATTGCTCTAACCCCAGTAGGAGTATCCCCTCGTGAAGTTTTATTTATGTTGTCAAATACTATTTTTCTTCTTGTAATGAAAATTCAGGCTCATTTTGTTTGTTTCCTTTTTATTAAATTAACATTCTGGCTTTCTTCAAGGAATTCACAGGAAGAATCTCTTCTTATACTCTCAAAGCAGCATGAGGATAAGTTGGTTGAAAGTGGCTGGCTCGAAAATCATACAGTGAGAAGAGAGACCAGGCTATTCCATTCTGATACTTCAATCTGCTTGAATTAAGCATTTTGCTTCAGAGTGTTTCAGTCAAAGCCTCTTCAGATCAAAGCATTTTTCAGCATGTTCCACAGTTCCACTTGTGTCTTTTAATTTAATTAACCACTATCCCTTAGTGGTCTATATTTATTATTATTGGGTTTCTGTTGCCCAAAATTCATATCTATCAAAGCTGTGAGCAAATATTAAGTAGAGCTATACTAACACCATATTGGCAGGGTTGCTCTGCTGTACTCCCCTTTTATCCCAGAACTGACAGGAAACCATGCTGCTGTAAATTGTCATCACTGTTCACCTAAAAAGGTCCTGTTCTGTTCTGTTGTTCATACATGGTTCCTATCCTCATCAAATATAGTCACAGATGTTCCCAAATTTTTCTGGCTAGTATACATCACCTTTTCTGGATAGGTCTAAACCAAGGTTCAACCAAGAAGGTTTTCTGAAAGCTTAAATAGTATTCGGTTACAATTACTCATTATGTAATTGTATATTTATTGCTAACACTTCTTTGATACTACATTAACAGTACAAGCAGATAGATACAGTAGAGTAAATAACATATGTCTCAACTTCATTTGATCATCATGTTCATCAAGAGAGTGTTGATATCCAAAGCAACAAACTCAAGAGGTATTTATATTTTGCTTGGTCTTACTGTGGTTCTCCAGTTGGGACTGAGATCTTCTGAAAGTCCATTTTTTTACTCAACCATCTCTCTATCCTCAACAGGTGGCAACAGTTTCATAACTTCATCTGGGATCAGAAACAAAACATGGTTAATCATGGTTAGGCAACTGGATGGGAGATTGCTGGAAATCCCCGTGGTGTAGGCTAGACTGAGAAATAATTAACATGTGTCATTAGGTAAACAGATTATTTTCCCTCTGAAATTGTGCTTTCACCAATAGGAAGGTGTTAAATCAACTGGCAGGAGATCAAGAAGGGACTAATCCTGGCCTCCCAAGATAGTGAAGGATAATTAATTGATGTGGCAGCTTCTGGCTAGCTTTGTGTTTGAAAACTAAGATGATGGGTCCGAGCTATGCACAGTTAGAACTATTATTTTTCTGCTAGTCATTAAAGCAATATTCTATGCAATCCTGAAAAAGATGCAGCTCTTGGGTCAATATTAAAGAATCATGAAACTTTATTTCATGAGTATCAGAGAGATGTTGTCCAAAACACTTCTCCTAAGTAATTTTCAATCCACACACAGCTGTGCTGGTTATCCCTTTGGCAGATTGCAATGAATGCCACAGCTGAAAAACCTTCCAGGAGAATAGAAGTAAATTATGAATAGACCTATAACAATAAAGGAAGTTTCTGATGCTATAAAAACATTAAATTAGGAAAGGTTCCTGTATCAGATGAATTATCAGGTTCTTATTATAAATGTTTTGAGGATAAACTTTTAAAACCATTATAAAACTCCATAAACTCTATCTTCCAGAGAGGTAGGAAAGATTCCAGGGAGTTGGAAAGGGACAAATATAGCATTAATAACCAAAAACAGACAAGAGACAAGAGACTGATATCATTATTGAATAATAACTACAAGTTGTTCACGATGATTTTAGCTGATAGAATGAATATAATCTTGCAAGAATTTATTCATGAGGAACAATGTGGGTTTTTAACCTGAAAGACAATTAAAGGACAATGTTAGAAATGTGTTGGATGTTTTGGAATATTTGGACCCACTAAATGAAAAACAAGCTGCACTGACCTTCTTATATGTAGAAAAAGCCTTTGACAATTTGAACTGGGCTTTTTTGTTTAAGGTTCTAAAAGATACAGATTTTTAAGAAAACATAAATTGGATAAGAACTTCATAAATTAGATAAGATTGATCTACATTTCATAGAAAGCAGAAATCATTGTTAGTGGAGATTTAGCAAAACCCTGTGACATACAAAAAGGAACAAGATAGGGATCTCCACTGTCCCCTCTTTTGTTTATTTTAGTTTTGAAAATATTGAACAGAAATATAAGACAAAAGGATTGTCTTATTGATGGACATATAGTTGGGGAAAAGCCATAGAACTTTGTTTTGGTACATGACAACTACAGCAAGATTATTGAATGCACAAAAAGTCAACATTAGCTACAATAGAGGAATGGTTAGTGAAAATGATGAATATTGCTGAAGTGGCTGAATTTTCTTCTTTGATTACAGGAAAGACAGTATCAGCATTTATTGCTGACTGGAAATTCCTTAAAGACTTTTTGTGTGAAATAGAAAAAAATGAACTTATGATTTATGGTTTTAGTGAATAAATAGAATAAATTATAGAAAGGTAGATATGTTGTAACAATAGAGTAAGAGGTAAATTTATAATTGTACTTATAACTACTGTAAAGAAAATCAGAAGCTACTTCTTTTCAGTTTTTCCTTTACTTTCTTCTTTGTAGCACTTTTCTTTTTTTTCTTACTTTATATTAGTTTGTATTAATTTTTATCATGTATATATACACACACACACACACACACACACACACACACACACACACACACAATAAATACATGTAAACCTGAAACTTTACCTGAAAATAAAAACAACCTAGAACAACCCAGAAAAACTTGAATATTCAGACACATACACACAGTGAGTAGCTAAAAACTGCATCATTTATTATGGCATTCAGTGACAATGCTCAAAAGGTAGCAAAAAAACCCTGACTTATGTAACTGAAGCAGTCGGAAGGGTCCCTCAAAAGAACTTATTCATCACCAACAGAAAAGTCTGCTACTCCACCAGAAATGTATGCCAGTGAGATTGATGCCAGAAGCAATATAAAACAAATAGAATTTTGCCCCAACTCAAAATTTGTTATTTTATCATTTTGTATGCTAAATTATTCAAGAAATTAATTAAGCTCCTTGGTATTTATAGCTAAATATATATTGAGAAGAACAGAAAGAAAGAAATGATTGCACTTGTTCACAGCCCAGGCTGAGAAAATATACCATTTCAAATCTCAAAGACAAGTTGAGGGGCAAGTTAAAATGAGAAATACACAGAGATAAGAATTTCATTTCCTGTGTAGGTCCATTTCTTCTCTGTCTCAAGACTAAATGAGTTCTAGGAATGATATGGCACTTGTTTCCAGTGATAGGAACTTGAAAAATGTTCAGGAAGAGTGAATGTTAAATATCTCTCCTATACAGTGACATGCATATTTTTTTACACTGTTATTCAGAATGTCAAGAGAGCATGTGGGTAAAACTATCTTAACAGCTTTGTATTAGGCAAGAGGCCAAGAGGGTTTATTATCCAGGGAAGAAATTTAGAAGGATCATGCTGAAAATGCATAATTACTTCAAGCCTTTCTTTTGGGAGAAAGATGAAATACACGTCCAGGTTCAAACCACACAATTTCATGTCCATAAAAAAAAAGAGGCTGACATTCCATCTAGCCTATTCAAATGCAAGCATTTGCCAGCTTAAACAAATTACACAATCAAAATCAAGTATTTTTATTTTATTTAAATAGATTTGTATGCTGCCCAACTCCCAGGGGACTCTGGGCGGCTAACAACATGTCAAATCCATTTATAAGTATAAAATCATATAACAATTAAAAACTACAAAAGTTAAAAGAACATCTAGCATTCATAACCAAGGGCGGAGACCCATATCTGGTCTAGTTGGTCTCACTTTCACCCCGCCTGCCGGAAGAGCCAGGTTTTTATTGCTTTACGGAAGGCCAGCAGAGTGGGGATAGTCCTGATCTCTGGAGGGAGTTGGTTCCAAAGGGAGGGAGCTTCCACAGAGAAGGCTCTTCCCCTCGGCCCCGCCAACTGGCATTGCTTGGTCGATGGGACCTGGAGGAGACCAACTCTGTGGGCCCTAACCGGTCGTAGGGAGGTATGCGGCAGGATGCGGTCCCAAAGGTAACCTGTAAGGGCTTATTCTGAAGTTGGATATAACTTGTGAGAATATTTTTTTCTAAAAAAAAAACACTGGTGGAGCAAGGTTCAGTAATTCTGATTTTAGGGTGTTAAAGATTGTCATCCCAACATCTACGCTTGGCATCAGTAGTTCTTACTTACATTTGTTTCTTGTAATCTTGGCCCTTGATACTTAGGGCTACCATATTTAAGAGGCAAACATCTAACAAAGAGAGAGAGAAGATTTTTTGTGACCCAGATATGCTGGGACTATGGATTTCAATGCCTCATCACCTGTTTGTTCCTCATAAAGTTTGTTTGGCTTCTGACAGCATTCTGCTGTTACACACTCAACAAAAGGCTTTGTTATAGCCAAAAATAAAAGGTGCAACTGAAAGTGGCCTAAAAAAATTAAAGAAAAATAAATGTAGACAATTACAATACAGGATGAAAGGCTAAGTCAACCCTTTTAATTTAATTTAATTTAATGGATTTGTATGCCGCCCAACTCCCTAGGGACTCTGGGCGGCTCACAACATATTCGGATCCATTTCAACAATATAAAATACCATAAAATACAATAATTAAAAACATACAAAAGTTAAAAGAGTATCTCATATTCAAAAACAAGGGGGGAGACCCATATCTAAAGTAGTTGGTCTCACTTTCACCCTGCCTGCCGGAAGAGCCAGGTTTTTATTGCTTTCCGGAAGGCCAGTAGGGTGGGGATGGTCCTGATCTCTGGGGGAAGCTGGTTCCACAGGGAGGGAGCTCCCACAGAGGAGGCCCTCCCCCTCGGTCCCGCCAGCCGACATTGCTTGGTCGACGGGACCTGGAGGAGGCCGACTCTGTGGGCCCTAACTGGTCGTAGGGAGGTATGCGGCAGGATGCGGTCCCAAAGGTAACCTGGCCCTGAGCCATGTAGGGCTTTAAAGGTAGCGACCAAGACCTTAAATTGGATCCGGAGACTAATGGGCTGCCATGCAGCTGGCGGAGGATCGGTGTTACGTGGGTGCATCTGGGTGCACCCACCACAGCTCACGCAGCTGCATTTTGCACCAGTTGCAGTCGCCGGACACTCTTCAAGGGTAGCCCCATGTAGAGCGCATTGCAGTAATCCAGCCGTGAGGTGATAAGGGCATGAATGACTGTGAGAAGTGCCTCCCTCTCCAAGTAGGGTCGCAATTGGTGCACAAGACGTACTTGTGCAAAGGTCCCCCTAGCCACAGCTGAAAGATGTTGTTCCAATTTTAGCTGTGGGTCTAGGAGGACACCCAAATTGCGGACCAGTTCTGAGGGAGCTAATTTCCCCCCCCCCCAAGAACCAAGGAGGGACAATTGGTCAAGTCCTTAGGGGGCAATATCCACAGCCACTCAGTCTTGTCAGGGTTAAGTTTTAGCCGGTTCTTCCCCATCCAGACCCTAACATCGGCCAGGCAGCGGCCCATTATGTCTACGGCTTCCCTGAATTGAGACGGGGTGGAGATGTACAACTGGGTATCGTCAGCATATTGCTGATACCTCACCCCGTGTCGTCGGATGATCTCACCCAGTGGCTTCATGTAGATGTTAAACAGGATGGGCGAGAGGACCGAGCCCTGCGGCACCCCACATAGTAGGGGCCTAGGGCTCGACCTCTGCCCCCCTGTCAACACCAACTGCGTCCTGTCAGAGAGGAAGGGGGAGAACCACTGCAAAACAGTGCCGCCCACCCCCACCTCTCCGAGACGACGCAGAAGGATACCATGGTCAATGGTATCGAAGACCGCTGAGAGGTCAAATAGCACCAGGATAGATGAATGACCCCTATCCCGGGCTCGCCAGAGATCATCCATCAGGGTGACCAAAGCCATTTCCGTACTGTAGCCGCGCCTGAAACCAGATTGAAAGGGATCCAGAAAATCAGTGTCATCCAACAGTCGTAGGAGTTGGAGTGCCACCACTTTCTCAACAACCTTTCCCGTGAAGGGAAGGTTGGAGACTGGATGGAAGTTCTTTAAATCCGCCGGGTCCAGGGAAGGCTTCTTGAGGAGGGGTCTCACCACCGCAGCTTTTAAGGGCTGCGGGACGGACCCCTCTCTCAGAGAAGCGTTGACCAACACCTGGAGCCAGCCATGTGAAACCTCCCTGGAGGCCGAAACCAGCCAGGAAGGGCACGGGTCCAATAAACAAGTGGCGGAGCTCATAGCTCCTATGGCCTTGTCCACATCCTCAGGAGTCACCGGTTCAAACCTTTTTTAAAAAAATGGGCAATAAATATATATATAATATGGTAGAAGTACAAATGTTAACTTCGTTACAGATCTGTGTAGCTGATATTTGACAAATATTCCACATACATTATTTTAGAAATCTTCATAACAATCACATTAGGTTATTTAGTTGAAGAAGCATACTAGGCGGATAGCGAGATTTTTATCATTAATGAGCTGAGGTGGCGCAGCGGTTAGAGGCAGGTACTGCAGGCCACTTTAGCTGACACTGATCTGCAGGTCAGCGGTTCAAATCTCACCGGCTCAAGGTAGACTCAGCCTTCCATCCTTCCAAGGTAGGTAAAATGAGGACCCAGATTGTTGGGGGCAATATAAATATACATTGCTTACTGGTGTAAACCGCTTAGAGAGTGCTTGCACTGTGAGGCAGTATATAAATCTCACAAATAAATAAATAAATAAATAATGCCAGATTGAATAAAATTAAAGCAGAATGGTGTTATACTTCCTTGGAATATATTGTCATGGAAATCATGGAAACCTGAGCAATATTTCAAAAATGTCAAGCAAAGCATTTTAAGATCTGCATGCTTGTAATTGGAGGTTACAACTGAGGTCATGACAACTTCAGTGCTTATGAATAATCAATAGGTGAATCTACCGTAGGGTGAAACGATATGGGACAGTTGAGCTGTGACTCTAAGTGCTCCTTTAGCTCTTGTTTCCTTTAGCAACGTTTCACAAAAATAGGTTGTTTATCTTCTCCCTTACTATGTTTTAGTAAAGGAGATTTTAAGAAAATGCAAATTACCATTTCATTCCTACCCAGAATAAATGCACTTCCCTTTTTCACACACTTGATGGGTATGCAATGCTTTGAAAATCATTTGGAGAGGTGTTGGGGAGGAGGGTGCAAGATTAAGAACATAGCACATGTCACATATCTGCCTCTTTTTAAGGCAAATGCATCTTTTCCTGGAATCACCCAGCTGCCCTGTGCAGCTATCCTGCAATGCTGAGAAAAGAGAAGGAGAAAGATTCAGGCAAACTGTATCTGAAACATTGTGAAGTTCTAATGCTTCATAGACTCTGCATGCGCCACAACCCTCTTGGTTATTTCATCAAATGCACACACTAACCCCTAGCTTCATGCTGCAGCCTCCTTTACATGTAGTCTTACAGGGTATATGTATCTATGTGCAAAGTACAGAGGCCCTCGGTTTACATTTGTAGAGCTAAATTTCTATGAAATAAATCAATAAATAATAAAATGAATAAATAAATACATAGCTGGACTCCTAGTTCCTCGGGTGAGTCCATGGGCTTGAGTTAGCTGAGGAAGGAGTATAATTTTGTTCAGTTTCTGGTGATTGTGTTTTTTCAACTAAACAGCTTTGAATCTGATCCATGTGTCTCCTCCATTGTCTCCCGTCGTCTAGCCTAACTATATCCGACTTGGGACCTGTGACTTACTCTATTTTGCCAGGTAGCCATAGGGAACCCTCGGTGTAATTTTTTGCAAATACCAGGCTCCCGATGCTAAAGGACCTGGTGCGTTGTGCTGCCTCGTTGTTTTTCTGGGGTGCATAATTTGGGTGCAGCCAGTCTAGGACCAAACAGAGTCTGCAGCCCATTAGTAACTCGGCCAGGCTGCGGCCTGTGGCTGCGCAGGGGGTTATGTGTTGGCTGAGTAGGAAGGTGTCTACTCTGGCTTGCCAATCCCCTGGGGCCAGCCTCCCCAGGGCTTCCTTAGCAGACTGAATGGTTCTCTCAACAAGGCCGTTCATTGCCGGGTAGAACGGAGCCAAGAGTGCATGGTGAATCCCTAACTCTGCTAGAATTCCTTCAAACAGGTGGCTGTGAATTGTGGGCCGTTGTCAGACACAATCACATCGGGTAGGCTGTGGGTAGCAAACAACCATCTTAGTACCTTCATGACGGCTTCAGCCAATGTGGAGCCCATTAAGAAAATCTCCACCCACTTAGAGTAAGCATCTACTAATACCATGAAGGTTTGGCCATGGAAGGCTTGGCCATGGAAGGTTTGGCCATGGAATCTGCAAAATCTACGTGTAGTCTAGACCACGGAGCTTTGGGCTTTTCCCACTCCTGAACCGGGGCCTTTGGGGGAGCTGGGCGTGAATCCTGGCATGGCCTGCACTTGGCCACCCACTCCTGTGGGTGAAATTTAGACAGCCCTAAACTCACCTTCATGCTTATTTGAATTCATGATTTTTTTTGGTGCTTTAAATAACAGCCAGTTTGGGGTTGTACTGGTAGTTAAGGCACCAGGTTAAGACTATGAGTTCTAATCCTGCCTTAGGCATGAACCCAGCTGGATGGCCTTGAGCCACTCCCTCACTTTTATCTGGAGAAAGAAAGCAATGGCAAACCACTTCTGCAAATTTTGCCAAGGAAACTGCAGGGAATAATCCAGGCAGTCGCCAGGAATCAACAGTGCCTCAAAGGCACATACGCACACACACTCACATATTTTTAATACGTTTGGGAAGAGAAGGAGTAAATATTTTTCTTCATTTCTGCACTGCTGCACTGATTCCTCAGAGTCTCCAGCATTGAAAGAGAAGAACAGAACGGCCTTAAAAGTCAAACAACAGCAAAAGCTATATTTTTAATACTTCTGTTTTAGAACAAAAACTTGTGCATGCTTTGAAAATGATTTGGAAGAAGTACTTTAAGAACTCGTGCAAATTGGCACAACACCTATCTGCTGTTAATTTGAATTAATGTCTTTTTTTCAGGTCAGCCGCAGTTATTATATTGTATAAACTTTACTATTGTCTCACAAAAGCAGCCGCATCTGTTTTTAGGTTTACATGGGAATATGAAAAGTGATTGGCTGCTTCAATAAATAACAGACAGTAGATGTGATCATGATCCTCCACTTACAACAAAATACCTTATTCCACCAGACTTGAAATACTGGGATTAAACAATTTACAACTACGTCACCTCCGATCTGATCTAAATGTAGTTCATAAAATCATATACCAAAATGTCCTTCCTGTTAATGACTACTTCAGCTTCAACCGCAGCAATACACGAGCGCGTAATAGATTCAAACTAAATGTAAACTGCTCCAAACTCGACTGCAGAAAATGTGACTTCAGCAACAGAGTGATCAATGCCTGGAATGCACTACCTGACTCTGTGGTTTCTTCCCCAAACCCCAAAAACTTTAACCTTAGACTATCTACAGTCAACCTCTCCCCGTTTCTAAGAGGTCTGTAAGGGGTGTGCATAAGCGCACCACTGTGCCTACCGTTCCTGTCCTACTGTCCTATTGTCCTCTTTTATTGTTACTTTTTACTTATGTTTATACAAACTACTACTATCCTATACATGTTTGACAAATAAATAAATAAAATAATATAAAATAAAATAAATAGTCTGAAAAACCTCTTCCTGAACAGTCAGCATTTGCTCAATGTTTAATGGGGAACAGATATATTGAATTGGAATACCTAGAAATTAATGCTATATGTACCCTTTCAAACCGTGAGTTTTGCTTTTTTAAAAAAAATCTCTTAATATTTGTACTCCAAAATCATTTTGATTTTGAGTATTTGGGTAGAGTTGACCTAGGAAACTGAAAGCTAAGATCAAAGAGCAACCCAACATAAAATGGAGCCCTAGGAGGCAAGTAACAAGACAGCCATAAACAGTCTAAACAAACTAATGGTTTTCTGGGAGATGTTTATATGTAGTAGCCTAAGGCTGTAACCTTATGTTGACTTATACAACAGTTGGGTGTTATTTTCAGTAAATATGCATAGAATTGTGCTAAAAAAAAACAGAGAAACAAGAAGAGAAACTAAAATTATTCCACAAATACAAAACAAATCACAAGAAACACAATTCATACTGAACAGCCCACTCCTAATGTTTACTTTCCTAAAATCACGCAGTGATCCTACCACCTCTTCCATAATTACCGTAAAAGGAGATGGTTGCAGTGGTAAGGTTATTGACACTTATTCAATGAGCAGTGTATTTGTATGCACAATCCAGACACAGCCAAATAACTGGCTCTTCCAGCTAGTGCAATTTCCATCTTTTTTAAATGAACCACACAAAGTAAGAGTGCACAGCTTGTATTGACTTGAGTACTGCATTAGCTTTTAAAGAAAGGAGGCACATGCATTATCCATTTATTATTTTTAATCATTTTCATCTTCTTTCAGTATACACAACCCCATTATTCAGGTTTAAAAAGCAATATGGATAAGTGTTCGAAGATTTACATTATTTATTTCCTCCATTCTTTCCTGCTGTGGTAAAATTATACAAACAAACAAACCAAATTACAGCAAAGTGGAGATGGAGACAAGGAAAGAGATGATTAATAGGTTGTGCACTTATTGTCTATGGCTACTTTCAGATGTGTGAACTTTATCCCAGCAACAGCTGTGTTGGCTGGAGATGGAATAGGATGGATGCCTTACGGTTATCAATGCTACCTTTATCATATAGACTTTGAATGACATGAAATGTATATGGATACCTTATTTTTCTAGAAGTATGTTCAACATTTATTATTTATTTATTATTAGGTTCTTCTATGCCGCCCTACTCCCTAAGGACTCAGGGCGGCGTACAACATTTTAAAAGAACACTAAACAATAAACATTCATTTAAAAACAATTTTAAAACATTAAAAAAGTTAAAAGATGTTCAACAACATACATACTGGGGGAGATCTCGGATAAAAACTAGTCTCAAACCCCTGCCTGCAGGAAGAGCCATGTCTTGACGGCTTTCCAGAAGGCCAGCAGGGTGGGGATAATTCGGATTTCTGGGGGAAGTTGGTTCCAGAGCATGGGGCCCCCCACAGAGAAGGCCCTCCCCCTAGGGCCCGCCAGCCGGCATTGTTTGGCTGATGGGACCTGGAGGAGACCCACTCTGTGGGCCCTAACCGGTCAGAGGGAAGTATGAGGCAGAATGCGGTCCCGGAGGTAACCTGGTCCTAAGCCATGTAGGGCCCATTTAAAGATGATGATCAACACCTTGAATTGTACCCGGAGACCAATGGGCAGCCAATGCAGCTGGCGGAGTATGGGTGTTACATGGGTGTATCTTGACACACCCACCACAGCACGTGCAGCCGCATTTTGCACCAGCTGGAGTCTCCGAATACTCTTCAAGGGTAGCCCCATTGCAGCGCATTGCAGAGCGCATTGCAGTAGTCCAATTGAGAGGTGACAAGGGCATGAGTGACCATGAGCAGAGCCTCCTTCTCCAAGTATGGTCGCAATTGGTGCACCAGGCAAATCTGTGCAAAAGCCCCCCCAGCCACAGCTGTAAGATGTTGATCTAATTTTAGCTGTGGATCTAGGAGGACTCCCAAATTGCGAACCTGTTCTGAGGAAGTTAATTTTCCTCCCTCAAGAACCAAGGAGGGACAGTTGTCATAGTCCTTAGGAGGCAATATCCATAGCCACTCAGTCTTGTCGGGGTTGAGTTTGAGTCTGTTTCTCCCCATCCAGGTCCTAACATCGTCCAGGCATCGGCACATTACATCGACTGCCTCCCTGAATTGAGACGGGGTGGTAATGTACAGCTGGGTGTCATCAGCGTACTGTTGAAAACTCACCCCGTGTCTACGGATGATCTCCCCCAGCGGTTTCATGTAAATGTTGAACAGGATGGGCGAGAGGACCGAGCCCTGAGGCACCCCACATGTCAGGGGCCTAGGAGACGACCTCTGCCCTCCTGTTAACACCGACTGCATCCTGTCGGCGAGATAAGAGGAGAACCACCGCAAAACGGTGCCTCCCACTCCCAACTCGCCGAATTAAACTCTTCTACTGCAATCTCAGTAGAACTTACAAAGTAGGAAGATGAATTTTACTCCTATTAAGGGTAGGTCTTTGAATTCCTTCTCAGTGTCTTGGGGAAAGCATTCTTGATCTCAAAGAATGAAGACTAATATTAGTTCTCATTGTGTACATCAATTTCTGCCTTGCAGTTAGGTTATGTGCAAGAAAAATAATTTGGATCTTCTTCTTGTAAAGACAGTTGTAAGATTCATTAGAAGAACAACTTTTCAATATTTCATATTGTAAGAGCCACCAATTACTTTATCAAAGAAATTGGATCATATCCAGGCAGAAATAAAAAGCCAATCTTCTCAAGAAAGTCATACATGTGTTTATAGATCTTGTGCTATACATTTATCAATTATGGTAAGTTTTAAGGACCTTGAAATGACATTAATAGTGTTGACTGCAATTGTTATTACTGTTACTGTAACTTAATGGCAGATAACTGGGACTGAAACAAAGTTTGCTACTAAAGGGTGCAATTTTTCCCAAAGATTTAACTTAGGGAAAATGCACTTCGATAATGAGAGAGCAACCTTAATTGGTGCAAAATGTTATTTTTATTTCATTTTCATTTCAAAGGCACAGGAGCACAGTTGCTCGTGTGGTTAGGATGCTGGCTTGCAAACAGCAAGCCCACGTTTGGGACCCGAGTGCTATCATGAGGCAGGTGAGATACCATCCTTCGCTCCAGCTCCTGCCAGGGACATGAAAGGCACTCCCAACTGGCCGTTCCTCGAGCAATGGTGATGTCACTGCCTAATCCTTTGAACCCAGAAGCGCCTCAGCACTTCCAACACGAGTGTGATGTGATTTCAAAGGTAAACCCTCTCAGAGCCTGCTCCAGTCCTGGATTCTGAGAAATGCTGTTTTAAGATGTTCATCTTGCTCGTCTCATTGGGCAGTTAGATATTGGTGGTTGTGCCCACTTCTTTCCCTTTTCTCAGCTAGTTTGGAGAAGTTAATCATAGATGCCATTGTTTGAAATGGGTTTTCTTCCAGTATAAAGTTATAGCCATACTTAATACATCATAAAGCATGTTTCTCAATGCTAACATGAAAAACTCACTAAAAATCTGAAGTGGGGGAAATAATTGAGAACATTCCAGTTAGCTATACAAATATTGTCTTATTGTTCTGCCTACCATGGCTTTATTTTTCCCCACCAATATCCCCCTAAGTTAAATCAATATCCTGGCCCGTAAAAAGTTAAGGCAACTGACTCTTTGAAGAAACCCTACATGTTGTTTTCACCTACATAGCATGAACACCTGAGCAGACCAGCTGCTGTCTTATTTGTTATTCAGTAAGAAACATATGCAAGTTATCATCTGACCCAAATAAATCATCTCTAAAGCACAACGGTTATTAATCTTTCTGTTTTGTATAATCTAATTTACAAATAAGAAAAGTGTGAGATAAAGTGAGATAACACTGGTATGTTAGACAGTGAACTAAAAGGGTTAGCACAGAATTATTAATCATTTTGGTGGTGTTTTCAAAGCGCATCTATTTGATATACAATTTCTACCCTTTGTGCTTTAGAATAAAAGAGCTCCGAAGTCACCACAGTTTCTGCGTTGCACTATCAATTATCAAAGAATGTCAGGCCAGAGCACAAGGACAACTCAGCAAAATACAACTGAGTACAATCCTTTACAGGCAGCCCTTGACTTACAACAGTTCATTTAGTGACCATTTGAAGTTACAATAGCAGTAAAAAAGTGACTTATGACCATTTTTTTCACTTATAACCGTTGCCACTTCCCATGGTTACTTGATCAAAATTCAGATGCTTGGCAACTGACTCATATTTATGACGGTTGCAGTGTCCCAGGGTCATGTGATCCCCTTTTGTGACCTTCTGACAAGCAAAGTCAATGGAGACTCCAGATTCACTTAACAACAGTGTTACTACCTTAACAACCTCAGGGATTCACTTAACAGCTGTGGCAAGAAAAGTTGTAAAATGGGGGAAAACTCACTTAACAACTGTCTGTTGCTTAGCAACAGAAATTTTGAGCTGAATTGTGGTCGTAAGTCAAGGGCTACCTATATTTGCTTACACCTAATGGACAAAATCTTGCCAAACTAAAGCTATAACTTTCTAATCTGCTAGTTATGCAGTATCCTGAGAAATTCTAGGGTATAGCTATCCTGCACCTCTTCCCCCTCCCCATCCAATTCTGGATTTTAATTTGAGCCTCTCTCTGATTGAATTTACCACCTCGTCTCTGCAAAAGCTCAATGCTGCCAAAACTCCTTTCTGCACATTCCATCTCACAGAACTGTAAAATCATGAATAGATCATCTAAATTAGATAACCCAATCCAAAACCATACCCAAAGGAGGTGCTAGACACCTTACTCATCCTTTGCATATATTAGGATTATCACATCTGAGCTGCAAAAATCCAGGAAGCTACAAGGTGGCAGCAAAAAAGTATAGAAAGTTCTGGTTCTTTGCTGTCCTCTAATGGTCATTTAGTTTTTGCAGCCCAATTTAGGCATTCCTATTAAATATCTGAAACAAAAGGAAGCTCATAAATTTAATTACAGTTATTAATTTTAGAAAAGTCTTTAACAGGTCTTCTTGATAAAAAAGAATCTGCAGGTACAAATGCAAACCGAAACAACTAAAAATTAACCCCAAATCAAAGCAACGTTTAGACACTTGACTGTCAAATAATTGTTACAGTACATTGGGACTGTTCTTTAATTGAAACCCATTGTCCTGTAATTTTCATTCATCACTTTGGGTTTCTCCCACTAGAAGAACTCCACATGTGTCTCATTTCTGCATTATCATATCTCCGTGCTTCTAGACTAAGCATGCTAATCTTTTTCAATCTTCCTCATGGAATTTAGTTTCTATGGAAACCATTTCTTGTACCCATTCTAATTTTGTCAGTGCACCTCCTCAGCCATTCAATTTACTTTTCATTGTGATGAAAAATGTAGTGGGACAACATTGTTTGCCTCAAGATCTCAAGAATTTCACTGTTCCTTTAGAACTTGTGCAATGAGGACAAAGACATACAAGACAGGAGTTTTCAAGTGTATTTGACTGAATACCCTACACTCATAGAACAGGGTTCCCCATAAGAAGGAAGCTTATTTACTTTTTCAGGTATCAGCCCTTAGAGCCATATTATTTAATTTGCAGAAACGCCAAGACACTTCTTGTTTTTAATTCTCAGATTAAAAAGATTTAATATTCTTTTCAAATATCACTGAAGTTCCCATTCTTCATTAAGGATTTGGCAAACAAAGGAATATACATGCCTTTTTAGAGTGAATGAGGAGAGTTATTCATATAATTTTTAATTTAACCAGTGTTTGTCTTATTGTAGCCATAAAGTCCCATCTTTTCCATTCCAGTCCTTTTCCTTAAAGCAAATGTACTGTGTTTCCCCGAAAATAAGCCCACCCCCGAAAATAAGCCCTCCCCCTGAAAATGAGCCCTCCCCCCAAAAATACCATTTCCTCTGGTTAAGGTTAGAGAGACAGAGCTGGAAATCAGGTAAGACGGCAAGAGGAGCCCCGTCTTGCTCCACGCACCCCAAAATAATAAGACCTCCCCCAAAATAAGGCCAATCGGGGCCTTATTTCAGGGTTCAAAAAAATAGAAGACAGGGTCTTATTTTCAGAGGAACATGGTATGTGATCGGATATATAATGAGGTTTTGGGGTCTGATTGAAACTGGCAGGGCCACATTGTTCCAATACTGCTTTCTCTCCCCATCCACCTCCCATTTTTCATCTGAGGATAATGTATGATGCTAATTATTAAAATTATTCAGTAAATTATTATTAATCTTATATTTTATCCACCTAGATTTAAGGACATGATTTACAGGTTGGATGGCAGTTTACCATCCTTCAGAATCCACAAAGCTTACAAGTAAGCCTTTAATCTTCTTTTCTTCTGTCAATTTTCTATAACCAAAATAGTGCTTTTCTGCTAAGTGATTTTTGTCCTCCCCCTCTTCTCCCAAAAAGTCTTCTAGTCTCACCCATCATCCAATAAATCCTTATTAGTGTCAATTGCTCAGTCCATGTTTAGCTGCCTGCAATATCTACCACTACTCAGCCTCTTATTTGTGTGATTGTTTGATTGATTAATTGATTGCTACCCCATTTGTTTATTTTGTACAACTCTCCTTTCTGGTGTTTTACTCGACTTCTGTCAGCATGGCATCTGCTACCACCAGCCTACCTGCAGTTCTTCCTTTTCTTATATGAATCTAAATGACAAGAAAATACTATAAACAATTTTATTTGCTTGCATGGTGCTTGCACGGATACATGTAGAGCCAATGAAATGTTATGGAATATAGCAAGTTCATTGCATATTCTCTGCCTTTTTGGAAAGTACTGTGTTTCCCTGAAAATAAGACATCCCCTGATAATAAGCCCAATCGGGCTTTTGTGTGCATCCCCCGAAAATAACACCTTCAAAAAAATAACCCCCCCCAAAAAAATACCACCCCCAAAAATATTTAAATGCATGTGCAGCCAGTCCCCACCATTTCCTCTGGTTAGGGTTAGGGAAATCAGGTAAGACGGCAAGAGGAGCCCCATCTTGCTCCATGCACCTCAAAATAATAAGACCTCCCCAAAAATAAAGCCAACCACTTATTTCAGGGTTCAAAAAATATAAGACACGGTCTTATTTTCAGGGAAACACGGTACTGGGTAAGCATCAATAATATCGAATTTTCTATAACTTTCATAGACATCATTGGTATTTGCTCTCCAGATAGCACTTTAGAGAGCAGTTCCATTTGTAGGCAGAAAGTAAAACTTAGTGTTGCATTCCTGTGTGATGCTGACCTACTGTACAAATTTATACTGTATGTAATATATTCATGTAATCTGTATTGTAATATCATTTGTAAATAGTATCATTAATTCAATTTGTTTGGATTTATATTGCGTAGTCTGCAGCTTTGCATTTTGCCCGCTGCTTCATCTGGTCTGTAGCATCAGTGGGCCAAATGCCTAGGGCTCATATGTTTTCCTGCAGGCAGTCCATCCATCATTGTCCTTGGGGCTGCTAGCTAGATTAGAGATATACTCAACGGTGGGTTGCTCCCGGTTCGGCCTGGTTCTAAGAACTGGTAGTGCCGGTTGGAGGCTCCGCCCACCCACCTGGGACTCTTCTGCACATGCGCAGAAGCATTGTGCACAAGCACGAACTGGTAGTAAAGGGTTTTAGAACCCACTACTGGATATACTGATAATATATGTAAATAGATAATATTACAAAACAAACAATAAAACCACAAAAGTTACAAATGTATTGACCTATACATGATTTCATGGAATTCTGTAATAAATACATACTGCACTAATACATGCCATTTACAAATAGCTTTGCTGTTCTTGTCTACACCAACACTTTTGAGGTGAAAAAAATCAGTTTAAATACCTATGCTTAATCACACCTACTAAGGTCATGAAACAAATATACAGTATCTAATAAGAATGCCCATCACTAGGATTGTAGAAAAGCTCGAGACTTCCGGTGGTGAAGTCATTGCGCTGCAGGGAAAAAGAACAGGGCTTTTCTGACAGAAAGCCTGTAAAGGCATTGCCGTTTCTGGATGAAGCGACGATAGAGAAGGGGAGCTTCCAAGGACCTTGGGAGTGAAACGCAATCCTCCCGAAGGTTCAGGAAACCCCCCTAATTTCTGACAAGAAAGAGGTCTGCCATTCGTGACAGGCTCAAAGCGGTGACAGCCACACAGCAGGAAGCTGAAGAGGGTGACATTATTCCATTCCAAAGTGAGAGACAAGTCCAAGAAGGAGAGAATTTGGATTTTTGGAAAAAAAGAAAAGCAAATGATCAAGACTCTAAGGTGAGAGGCAGATTCTGCCCAACAGAAAGTGGCGATTAGGAGAAGGGGAGCAATGGCAGGAAACTTCCGAAAGTCACGGTGCAGAAAGACAGACACAAGAAGAGAGAAATTCTGAGCCAAACCAGACCGTAAGTGATTAGAAGTGAACTAATTGTGAATGGAGAGTGCTGAATATACCTTTAAAAAACTTATTTTCTGATTCTGAACCTGTCAGATTACGAATGTGAGAATAAACTGTAGTATTGCTGTAAGGAGTGCATGAAGTAGAAAAGCAAGCGGACATCTTGATTAGAGTAACGGTGGATATAGCTTGTTTCTGTTCCGAAGAAATCGATTGAGGGAGGACCGATGGTGAGGTCCGGACCTGTTGCAGTGCGATCGTGACAATTGAGGCTGAAACTGTACTGAGGATTCTATGAGCTGTTAATGTACATGGCCACTTAGGACAGAGTCATATTGGATACTGACTTTTTTTTTCCCAAAAAAGACAGATTGAAGAAATCTGGGTAAAGAACAGGACTAAAAGGATTATAATTCAAAAAGAACTATAAAAAGAGAGGCATAACATTTGACTTCCCCCTTGTTGACTATCTAGAAACATTGTAACCTAAGGAAAGAGAAGTTGAAACAGTGACACAGCAAACAGGGAGAGTCACCTAGAGGCCAAAAGTGGATATAATTACAAGCTGTGTCACTGCTAGATGATGCAAGAGTACCTGGAAAAGAGGATTGTATATTAGAGTAAAGAACTGGACTGTGAATGTTTAACGGTGGAATATAAGACTATATTATTACATTATTTTATTGTTATATTATATCATAATATAATACTACATAAGAATAGTAGTAAATCTATTAACTTGAAGGTTGAATATAAGATTATATTATTACATTATCATATTGTTATATTATATCATATTATTAAGAATAGTAGCGAACCTATTAATTTATATTAACTCAAAGTAATTACTGGCTTAAAATAAGAGTATTTTGATAATTAAGAATAAAAATAGTGGAGTAGCGTTTTCTCAATGAAATTGATATGGTGTAATGATAATAGCAATACTTGAATATTTATAAAGTTAAGTAACACAAATTTGTGAATGTTAAACTGCTAATTGATATATGAATGTTTTAAACAGTGAATAAATAGAAACCTGAAGAGAGAAATTCAATCCAGAACAGATAGTTATATTTGTCTCATTTAAACTGATATTTAGAAATATAGTAACAATTGAAATATATTAAGATTCCATGTAATAAGTATATATACAGTTTAAATATAGAAGGAATATTGTAATAACTATAGTAACTATTAGAACTTAAGAATAGTATACGTAGGATAAGTACATAGAAAAAGTATACTTTTGTATGTTATTTTGGAAAAGCCTTCTTTGGGGGGGGGGGATCTACCAGCATGACAACAATTACGAGGACCACCAAGAAAACAACCCCGCAGCTTACATCAACAACATCATCCCCAAACCTCCAACGTTCAATGCTGGGATCTGAAAAATCAAGTTCAACTCAGAGTATGCAGAGTTTAAAGGCAATGCTCCAAGCGATTCAAGAATCGATGGATAGAACTCAGGAAACAATTGCAAAAAACCACGAGGAAACTAGGAAAAATCATGGAGAGATGAGACAAGATGTGGGAGAGATGAAAGGCGATATTTTTAAAAATGGACAACAAAATAGGTAGCATTCAGCAATCAATCGCTCAAAACGAACAAAGAATAAAGATAGTAAGGAACTTCTCAATTCAGAACTATCTCAAAAAATCTTGTTAGGAACAAAACTGCATAGTTTTATTTTGTGGGTGACAGATTTAGGTAAACATTTAACTAATAATGTACCGTTATCCTTATGACTGCCCACTAGGATTGTTTTAGCTTTATTACAAGGTTTATATCTCAAAAATTTGCATTATGGGCATTGAGACATAATATGAATATCATGGATATCACATAAATATCCTACAATTTGTTGGTGATAGACATTTCAAATTTCTGGGAAGATGTTTTTGATGAAAAATCTTATGATTAAATAAGGCATTGAATACAGTTCAAGTTTAAGTTTGTTAAAGGTATTAAGTGGTTAGGATAAAAGTTTATGACACAAACAATTGATTATACTGTGTTCTTGCTATTGGCAACTAAAATAATTATTCATAGCTTGTAATATTTGGAGAAGCTTTGTGGTAAAAGATGATTCAAAAAGTTCTGTTCAAGTACTGTGGTTGAAAATATTCTTTAAAAACACATTGAATAAACAAAACTGAGAAGTATCTTTTTTCAGGGTGTGGCATGGTCTTATTTGTAGCACAATCTACACATGTACTCCTTTCCAAAAAGTATCTGACAATAGAAAATATAATAGGTTTACAATATGAAGATATGTAGAGTGTAATACAGATAGTTATGTTGAACCAAATATTGTATATAAATATATTTCCTTTGCTTAAAAAAACCCATCAATAAATCAACAATTAACAATTCGAGTACTTTAGAACTGGTCCCATCAAATAATAGCAAGTCTGTTGAATAAACCCTTAAAGTTCAGACTTAATGCATACTGCAGAATATACAACTCAAGGAATTTAGGAAGATGTGTCATGATGAAGATAACATCATGAAGATTTGGCAGAAAAAGGGATTGAAGGGACATGTCTATATTATAGTTAAGTACAAAGGCTGAGGAAAGGCCTTTATTTGCTTGAAAGAAAAGCCCATGTGGGATTTTGTATAACAATGTGAAGTTATATATAAGATTATGACAGAAATATTGTTTATTTCAAATATGAGCCTGTAAAAGTAGTATGGGAGACTTACATATCCTTTCATCTTGAAAAAAAACACCTTATCTCTACTTAGGCCAATTATAAGTTCAAGAAAAGAAAGAGATTCTTTAAGCAGCTACTGGAACATAAACCACTGGTGTTTTCTGATAATAAACATAAATGACTGTAAAAGATGTCTTCAAATAGTTGAACATCTGGAACAAGGATAATTACAGAGTGCTGCATAAAATGTAGAATCAAAGGGATTCTCTGAGTCATGTACCTTTTGGAGAAAGAATTCAATTTATTGTGCTGCTCATATGCTGAAATAATTGAAACTCACTGACTGATTTACCAGAATCAAGATCATAACATTGCAGTGGAATTGTCAACAAGATGGCCTCTCAAGTAGGAATCACATATGGTAGCAACTGCTAGAAATCTGTTGGGAATTGTAAAAGCCCTCCTGCTGCATTTTTGTTGGTCTATGGCAGCAGTTAAAAGCAGAATCTCATAAGGTAGTAATTTCTGTTAACTGATGCCAGCAATTTAGCTTCATATTATCAAGACTTTTAGGATTAAATCAGTACTGCAGGGCAGATGAGACTATAGAGGAAATAAAGATAACTTTATAGCTAGGTGGTGCTTCAATTCCTTAGTCCTGCCTTCCATCTTGATTTTATTATTCCCTTCCCTCGTCCACCCCTCCCCCCCATGGATATTCCTATGACCACCTTCTCCATTTATATTTCATCCTTGGAGAAACAAGGTTGGAAAAAAACCTTGCTCTATTCAGTTAATGATATAGATTTCTAAGCATAAATGTAGGCTCAGGCAAATATTAATCCAGCAGTTATTTATAAATAAATAAATGGCATTTAAAAGAAAAAACATTTATGCAAAGAAAATAAATAGGGAAATATTATTCACTTTCCTTTAACATTGGCCAAATGATGTGAACTTTATTTGGGGAAAATGGAATATTTTAATTAATACATAAAATTAAAAATACGGCATAAATTAATAATTAAAATTACAGCAGTGTCATAGAGTTCTTTGGAATAACAATAGAAGCTTTGTAATTTTAATGTTCCATAATGTGCCAAGTCAAAGATGCAAAATTCAAAGAAAAGAAAAAATAAATAAAAATAAGTTACTTCCAATTTTATTTTACAACAGTTGTAAATATAAATATAAAATCACCTCTTACTTTATGGTTACAGTAAGCTTACAGCTTATTTTATTGTCTACATTTTTTATAATCTACTAGTTTTATACTAATCTTAAAACCATATATCATAAAATCTTTTTTTCTGTTTCCCACAAAAGTCAATAAGGGCTTTCCAATCACCATTAAATTTAAACAATGTCCTATCTCTAATTAAAGCAATCAATCTGACCATCTCATCAATTTCCATCATTTTCACTATCCATTCCTCCATTTTGGGTAAAGTTGAATCTTTGCACATTATAATACAGTAGTCTCATTGCAGTCATCATATATATAAAAACAAATTTCGATAATTTTTTCCAGCACTGAGTCTTCTTTCTAAGCAGATCTCCTTAAACTATACTGTAACTATAGATTTAGTTGACTGCTGAAATCCAGAAATAGAGAGAAACACTCTTATTTGAAATATTTTGCTTCTGGGACAGATTTATTAATTTATCTCTGAAAGAACTGGATATAAAAATATTGATTTAAATCACAATAAAATACAGTTTGAAGAACATGCATTGATTGGACTGCTTCGATACAACAGGGAAAATGCATGCCATTAAAACTACACATTTGGAAACGATGAATGAAGAAATGATGGCAAAGAAAATGTATCTCCAGATAATGGAGGAGAGGCACAAAACTATTGATAAAGGCAGTAAAGATTTTGTGATCTATCATCTTGAATATGTGCCTAATCTGCTTGGAATACAAGAAATTCCAGTGGTGTCATTAGAGGACTTGGATTTGAAAATGTTGAATGGGAGGGTGAAAGAAAGGTGATAGTGTCACACGAGAGCTACTCAAAAACTTATCCAGCATTGTTGGTTTTGTTGTTCAGTTTTAAAAGTTAGGGAGTTAGACAGGACACTCCTAAGAACATGGAGGATCAGTGATAGAGCCGTTGCTAAGAAGAAAATCAATACTTTATGCCAGATGTGTCTGTAGTTTCCCTCTACAACAGGCCCAAAGGAAAAAAAAATAAGGAAGCAGCCACTTCTTCTCTACTGCTGCCTAGTTAATGGGGGTGGGGAGTGAACACAAAGTCTGCCATATTGCCCAAGACTCTTTTAAATTTGGCAGCAACATTGCTTAAAAACATGGAGACAGAGGGAATTTAGAAGCATAGAGTTATTTAGGCCCTCTTAGTCACAAAATATCAAAGTGCTTCAGTAATGGTGAAGTTCCTCAAGCACTATCCACACCTAGGAATATAAATTTGTTCCCTGAAGGAAAAATATTAGTATGCAAAACATTTTGCTTTTAAAGTCAAGAAATGCTTTCTGTTGACAAGGTCATTGAATATGAACACTACATATTCTGTGGGCCTGCTTCCACAATATTTTCAACCCAGTCAGCCAATAGACCAGTCAGCTCTCATTACTGGCAGAATGGTACCATACAATCTCATTACAGTAGAAAGCCAATGTTTTATGCTGCCTGGCATTAATATTAAGTTCTGTAATCAACAATGTCTTGCAGGAAAGAACTGTTTTCACATGGTTTTGAAAAAACATTAACCTTGGTGTTTCTTAAATATTTAAGAAAAGATTTGAAGAGACACCACTTAATATAGTTGTATTCAGGTGACAAAACTCTTGATAGAATTCTCAATAACAGAAATCAGAAACAGAAATCTGTAACCCAGGTTTTTAGTAGTCTTGTTCTGGCATTCCCTAAAAATTAAGTTTAAGTGATCTACAGTAATTAGGAATGTACATTTATGGAATGTAGACTTTATTTGGAGAAGGAGGCTTTACTCACAGTCACTCATGCCCTTGTCACCTCTCGCTTGGACTACTGTAATGCGCTCTGCATGGGGCTACCCTTGAAAAGTATTCGGAGACTGCAACTGGTGCAAAATGCAGCTGCGTGAGCTGTGGTGGGTGTGTCAAGATACACCCACGTAACACCCATACTCCGCCAGCTGCATTGGCTGCCCATTGGTCTCCGGGTACAATTCAAGGTGTTGATCATCATCTTTAAAGCCCCACATGGCTTAGGACCAGGTTACCTCCGGGACCGCATTCTGCCTCATACTTCCCTCCGACTGGTTAGGGCCCACAGAGTGGGTCTCCTCCAGGTCCCGTCAGCCAAACAATGCCGGCTGGCGGGCCCAGGGGGAGGGCCTTCTCTGTGGGGGGCCCCATGCTCTGGAAGCAACTTCCCCCAGAGATCTGATTTATCCCCACCTTGTTGGCCTTCCGGAAAGCTATTAAGACATGGCTCTTCCTGCAGGCGGGGTGATGTGACCAATGAACACTTTAGGTCTCCCCCAGGTATAAATGTGTTGTTTGGTGTTTTTTTTAATTTTTTAATAAATTAAATGGGGTTTTTTTTTTGTTACTGTTTAATTTTGCTCTTATACTCTGTTGTACGCCGCCCTGACTCCCCAGGGAGTAGGGCGGCATATAAGAACAGCAAAAATAAATAAATAAATAAATAAAATTTGACAAATGAAGTTAGCTCTCTTTTGCTCTTAGTCCATTTTTTCAACTCCTTAATGGTGGGGTAGTGTTTGTCTGTGTGCGTTCGTGCGCACATGCACACAATCTAGGTATCTTTTTTAAAAAAATAGATTGCTATTGAGTTTGGCTCTCTCTATATTTTAACTAGATGGTTTTCTCTGTAGATAACTGTTATAGAAGCAATGGATTTTGTTCATCTCTCTGTCTCTGTCTCTGTCTCTGTCTGTCTTTCTGTCTCTCTCTCTCTGTGTCTGTCTGTCTCTCTCCCTCCGTCCCTCCCTCCCTTCCTTCCTTTCAAACTTCTCATAATTTGGAAAAGTTTGATAATTACAAGGCCATTTTTTAAAAATGGCATGCTGTTAGCATGTTTTCATTTGTACCCTATCTTGTTTTAGTACCGGGATGGGCAAGCCACATATAAAGCTTATTGCAGTTGTCCAATCTGGTGGTCATCAGGGCATTATATTTTTTTATACTTAAGAATATTTCTTAGAATTAATTTAAATATTTCAGGTGAACAAAATGGAATTAATTTTCCATCTGGAATATTCCAGATCATTTAAAAGCAATACCGCCTTTTCTGTTATAATTAATCTTCAATAACCTGCAGCACTAAAATAATATAAAAAAAGAATGGTTAATAGGCTTTTTCTTAAGACCCTCTCCAAAAGCCCTTTAAATAATACATTTTACAACAACACAGAGTTTATTTCAAAAAGTTGAGAAAGTACTTGTTCAGAAGCAAGCCAGTTTCACTGTGAGGGTCACTTTCAATTATTTTCACAATTTCCATCCAGATTCTGGTTAAAAACATTAATTAATATTCCTTCAATTAACTATTCCATTTATCCATCATAATTATCGCAGTCAATTACACTTAAAATGCACAATTCATTTTGCATGATCAGATTGTTTGTTTTTACTTTCCAAGAGATGAGAAGTGCTCATTTAAATGCTTTTACTGTTCAAGAATAAAGTATGGTGCATTCCTTTACTTTGTATGTACCTCCTAGCTAATAGGAACATAAATTGTAAGGTTGATAGCCATGTTAGTCAATGGTAGCAAAAATGTGAAGGTGTCTGGTAGCACATTTTCTGACTAATAAATTATATTAAAAGGCATAAGCTTTCATGTAAGCTCATGTAAGCTTATATCTTTTAATATAATGTGTTAGTCAGCAAAAGTGCTGCCAAACTCCTTCATACATCAGTATCTACAGTCTTGATGCTGCTCCTGGATTGTTTCTGAATCAGTTGATTTCCAGTCTTCTAGATGAGAGTTAGTACTCCTAATTTACCACCTAAAGACACAATGGAGTACTTAGGATCAAGCCAAGAGCAAGATTTAAAAAAATCTATCCACATTAGGCATACCAATTCAACAGGAGTTATGCATCGACCTAGACCACAGGTAACATGGCAAAGCAAGGCAAAACTACCTCTATTCAGAGATTTCAAGAATGATCACTAGCTAGCTAGTCCGTGTTCTCTCTCATTGCTTCCCCTTTCAAAAAATCTTTATTCTCTAAGGCCAGTGGGTGACTCCACAAGATTACCTTGACAAATCAAACACTGCTTGGTTAGCCTTCTAGACTTCAAAAAGTCTGTTAGTTCTTCCTTGATCCTGTCAAATTTCTGCCTCTTTGGAAGAGGAATTCTTTGACCAGGTATGGCATTGGACCATCTTACAGGTATGACTTAGCCATAAATCCAATTATTGTATCAATTTTATGCTAGTAGACAAACAGGGAATCAAAGTTTGGGGATCAGTAAGATAGGCATTATGCCAGTCACTCCTTTGTTCCTCGCTACAAATCCCCACCTCCATTCTTCACATCTCAGCCAAATGTCACTGCATTTACAAAAATAAAGTGGTGTACTGATGCTGATCTGATATTAAGGACCATCATAATATGCAGGAAAGTTCAAGCTGACAAGTATATTTTGCCAGCATTGTTCAATAAAGATTTTGCACTGTTCATTTCAAAGCAAAAACTTCGAAGGTAGGGAGATAAAATCTAGCCACTCCTGATTTTCCAAGGATTTTGGGATCTGCAAAAACTTATTTGGCTCAAATGTATTACAGTAGAAATAGATGTATTTGTTAAGCACCATTAATTATACCCAGCTAAAATTGAACTGTCAGAAACCATGAAGCACTCATAAGAAAAATAAAAACTACACAGTAAAAACTAGTCAACCAGAAAAAAGAAGGGTTTACTGAGTCAAAAACATTGGCTTTTTTGTGTAAGCATATATGTGAAAGCTTATAGGAATGTCATGATTACAAGGGGATCAGCATCTATTTTACCTCAGGGCTTATGAAGGCGGTCAGATTTTCAAAGACTTTTTGAATATCATCAGGCATGGGAGTCATATAAATCTCTGGGGACATTTGGCAGGCACTGCAAAAAAAATGTACATCTGCTGGATTCCAACAGTTGATGTCATTTAATCTAAGGGACTCATAGTATGCCTACTCTGCATGATCACACAGGCTGGGTGGAAACTGTGTAAAATAATTAGGCCCCATGCCTTGAAGGGTTTATAGGTGGTAGCAAGTACCTTGAATTGGACCTAGAAGCCAAATGGCAACCAGTGCAGTCATAGAAATGAAGCAGACATTCATGTTGACTGAGGCTAGAAAGAAGACAAAGCCTCCTTAGATAAATGTTCCTATATTTTCTTTCTAGCACTGCTGCTATCATCTGTATCCTTCCACCCTGCTGAAGTCATTGTAGGCATAACTAACCATCATGAGGTCAGTATTCTCCTATTGTTCTTGGAAATAATATGGCCCATTATCCCATGTCTCTGAACTTCCAAGTCACAATAGAACATTGTAGATATTTGGAATTAAAATTTCCCTCATCTCTTATTACTGACCGTAATAACTAGAACTGACCAAATGTATAGTATATCACAAACATTTTGTCAGATTACTTTCCATGTGAATTCAAATGCACAGGAGGAGAAATTTTTGGAAGCTGATGATCTGCTAGGCTTTAACCATCTTGTTACAGTGGACCCTTTATTTCTCAGCGGTTGGAAGGTTACACATTTTTGACAATTTTTTTTCTGTACTTGCCAGGGAATATGACAGCTCACTGGCACAATCTTTTTCTTAGTATACATGAGAAAACCGATCTAGTGTAAATCCAAGCTGAAGATCTACCAAGATTTGTCCATCATAAACAAAAATAAGTAAGACAGATAGTCACCCAGAAATATTTTTTCTCCCAAAATTTGAGTCCAAAATTTCTGTTGCTAAGTGAGACATTTGTTAAGTGAGTTTTGGTCCGTTTTACAACCTTTCTGACAGTAACAACTGTTACAAGTGGTTGTTACTGTTTTAGCTGTAGAATTGTATGAGAAAGGAAGGAAGGAAGGAAGGAAGAAAGGAAGGAAGGAAGGAAGGAAGGAAGGAAAGAAAGAAAGATAGAGATAGATAGATAGATAGATAGATAGATAGATAGATAGATAGATAGATAGATAGATAGATAGATAGATAGATAGATAGATAGATAGATAGATAGATAGATAGATAGATAGATAATCAGGGCATGTTTTTCCAACACGCCTGATTGAATAAACCATAATTACTGGGTTCACATCAGAGGTGGGTTCCTGCCGGAGCTGCCCAGTGCACAGCTCTGGTAGGGGGCAGCCGATTGCATAATCACTCTGGAGCCCTCTCTGCCGGTCCACCCAGCGTGTCACCATTTTTTTCGGTGATTTTGGGTCAATTTTGCTTCTGCGCATGCAGAAGCAAAATCACGCTGAAATTTCACGAGGGGAAGTGTGCACGCGTGAGATTTTGGTGAGATTTTGCCCCTGCGCATGCGTGAAAGCAAAATCACACCAAAATCTCACGCCACGTGCACGTCCCCTCGTGAGATTTTTGCACAATTTTTCTTCCGCACATGCACAGAAGCAAAATCGTGCGAGGGGGCGCGCGCGTGTAGCAAGCATGTGCATCCCTGAAGCGTGGAGATGTGCGCACATGGCTCCGGCAGCGAGGTAAGTGAGCAACCCGCCACTGGTTCACACAATATTTTCTACCATTCGCTATACTTTACAAATGCAGTGATTGCATTCTGAAACATAACAAAACACATTACTATGGGCAGCACAGTGATACATGAATCCAGCCACAGAAAGATACACTATATGAAATATCTATGAACAACTAAGACAAAAATTAAAGGGATATGAAAATTATACTTATTGTTAGACTGTTACTTCAGTCCAATGCATACTTATGAGTCTCTAATTTCACTAGGGCTGACTTTCAGGAAAGTATTACAGTACAGGAATGCAAACCCTGCCTTTTTCCAGCTGGGACAGTTACTTGTAAGTTTTGAATAACCTATTACAATACAATCTACATCTCAATTGTGATTTTCAAAAGCAAATAATACAACAAAATCCAAATAAAGTGACAAACGACTACTGTAATTCAATAAAAATTGAGAAAGAGAGGGAGGGAGGGAAGGAGGGAAGGAGGGAGAACAAATCTGTTAGATTATCCATTATTCTAAGGGTATGCACTACAGCATACATTAGCAAGCATGCTTATGACTTGTAAACAAAATCTTAAATATTATACGTATATATTATTAAAATGTTTGTGTCTGTAAAATTGATAAACTGTCCTCAGTTCATCACATACTGAAATTTTCAACAGATTGAGCTGTTCCAATCATACCCTAACTATTTTTCTAAAGGCCTTTTCAATCAATATTACTATACTCTTCTATGTACAACATTAGTTTATACCTCAGTGCATGAAGAAATTCAGCACAAATTGCCTATTGAGTTATAAAGTGTATGTTTAACTAGAACAAAATAGAATCAGGTTGCCAGGCTACAGTCTAGCTTTGTTGTGTGACTAGAATATATGGCATACAGAAAATATTGTCCAGAAGATATATGTGTAAATATCATATGATCAAACAAATTTTTAAAAAACCTACAACCACAGGGGCACTCTGACTAAAGTACACAATGGTTCCAGAAGTCAGAGTATTGAAGAGCCGTGGTGGCGCAGTGGTTAGAGTGCAGTACTGCAGGCTATTTCTGCTGATCACCAGCTGCCAGCAGTTTGGCAGATCGAATCTCACCAGGCTCAAGGTTGACTCAGCCTTCCATCCTTCCGCAGTGGGTAAAATGAGGACCCAAATTGTTGGGTGCAATATGCGGACTCTGTAAACCGCTTAGAGAGGGCTGTAAAGCACTGTGAAGTGGTATATAAGTCTAAGTGCTATTACTATTGCTATTGATTTAAAAATTTCATTAGGCCAAAAAAATATAGAAAATTAAATATTTACATAGTAATCTTAGGCAATTCTGATTGAATAAAAGTTTCAGAGTTCAGAAGACCTTCTGTTCAGCTAATTGGTTATGGTAACAAAATATAGGAAATTTCTGGGAAAGAAGGAATTCAAGAGTACCAGACTGAAAAAAAATGTTCCAAAAGGTAGTTAAAGCATCAGACTAGAAACCAGGAGAGGGTGAATTATAATTCCACCATAGGCATAAAAGCCAGCTGGATAACTTTAGGCCAGTCATGTTCTGTCAACCCAACTGTCAACTGGGTTGTTGTTGGGGGGTGGGGGAAGGAGGAGAAAAGTGTATTGGATATATTTACTGCCTTGATTTATTTATTAAAAAATAATAAAGGAGAGATTAAAAAAATTATTAGTATGAGATTACAGCTTTAACTCTGTAGGATTTTAATAGTATACCAAGTCAGTTTTCAGGAGAATTTTTATGTAATCAAACTGATATTGCCCTTATGCTTTATTTAGTGGTGGGATTCAGCTGATTCTCTGCTGTTTGGGTAAGGTTCTTACCTGTAAGAAGTCCCATCCAGAAAGCGCTGCGGCAGAGAGAAGCAGCCAGGTTGAATGCTATTTCTCTCTGTCGCAGACTGTTGTGGTCCGCCAGTGGCCTATGCAGAGTCAGACAGCGAGGAAGCTGGGGAGGAACCTAGGCCAGGCCTGGAGTCTGGAGAAGGCTTGGTGCCAGAGGCAGGGATTCAGACAAGGCCTCCAGAACCTCCAGAGGCTGACATGAGCGAGGAAGAAGAACAGGAGGAGCCTTTTCTCAATGTGCGCATGCGCAGAGCTGCCAAGAAGCAGGAATGGTTCCAAAGGAGAAGGACTACTCGTGAGTAAGTCTTGGGGATAATTGGCCCCTCCCATATGCTATTTAAGTGAAGAACATGAATGGGTGAGTTGTAGGAAGCAACTCCGTTTATTTCCAGATCTTGTCTTTGAAACTCAAGCCTCCGTCTTTGTTCCTGTTTGAACTTGGTAAAGATTCCTGCAAACTGTACCTTGGCAAAAAGAGCAAGCTGTGTGTGTTATCTGCTTTTACATGAAAAACTTTTAGTCAGACTTGTTTGATTTTGCTTGGACTTACATGGACTTACTTTACTTTATTTGAACTTTGGAAGACTGCTAATGCAAACAATTAGCAGCTGTTAACAATAAAAAGAGGTTTGTGAGACACTGTTTGTGCTGTGTGATCTTCTCAGGAAGCCTAGGTCAGAGCCCAGACCCACAGTGCTTTCTGGATGGGACTTACAGGACCCAAAGCGGCAGCTCACAGCTGCTAAATTTCGCTGTGCTGCACAAGACGCCTCCCAGCAAGAGCAGCAGAGGAGAGAAACAGCTGCCGACACATCTAGCAAACAGTAATCTCTGTAATCCAGGTAATTCCAGAGTTGGTGCCTGCCTGAGTATATTAGGAGAGCAAACCAAGGGTTCTACAGACCATTTATGTGAATCCAAGTCTTTGTTAGATATTTATTCCATCAACACTTTTGCTTTCAACTTCATCTGTAATAGTGTCTCACTATAGATTTCCTTTTTTTTTGCGAGAGACCATTACATCTGCATAATTTCTTCAGAGTTTACAAATGACACATTGTACTCAGGTGCTAATATTCTTTTTTCCCTTTTTCTTTACTCTCATTCAGTGTTTGCAGCTATTCTAGGACTGTAATTTGTTTCATCACCAGCCTTTAGCAAATGTTCTTCTAAACTCTGAGTTTATTCAGTGTTTGATTACTTTATTTCTACCCCTTCAAACCTCTGCCAAATTTTAAATTAATTGATTTCAAGAATATAAGGCTCTACCTACAGCTGAATAGAACCTTATTGTTTAAATTTAATTTGGTGTTTGCAAAGGAACTTCTTATAACTTCATCTTCCCCCATGGATGTTTTATTACATCGTTAAGAATTATTTTTCCCCTTAGAAATAAAAGTAGTACTAGGGGGGGGAAAGGTCAGAACATTTCCACAATAATCTTGCAGAATTCTTCACATATTCTTCTTTGACAGCATAACAAAAGTGGTTTGTTGTTACCTTCTTCTGGGAGGACTTTTTCAATTTCTCTCAAGATGATAAATTTAGCTTTTCCCAGTGGTCTCCCATCCAAGTACTTATTGCTATCTTGTGAGACCTCAGATGCAATCTTATTCCATTGTATACCTTGCCCTATGGAACACTGTCTCCCCAACCAAGATCTGAAAGGCCATTCTATCTTTCTAGAGAGCACTTAAAACCTGATTCTTTCCCCAGTCGTTGGGTTAGGGTAAGGCTAGGGTGGATTGAGAAAGTGAGTGAAGGCAGAAGGTATGACTTTTGCACCAGATTTTTCTGTTATTTTTATATTGGGTTTTATATTTTTTTACTGTTTTTCTACTTTGTTGTTGGCTGTAAACCTCCCAGAGTTGTTTTAAGATAGTTACCTATATAACTTTTTGGAATAACTGACTAACAAGGTCAAATCCTGTTTAGCTTTTCAAGTTCCCCAAGGTCAGTTAGGAGCTTCCCCATCTGTCTTGGTATGTGGAAATAACTTTGGGAAGTGTGGGAAAGAAAGGCTGCCTAGGGAACAATCAGATAAGATAAGTGTGTGTGTGTGTCTTGTAGTAGTAGTAGTAGTAGTAGTAGTAGTAGTAGTAGTAGTAGTAGTACCGTGTTTCCCCGAAAATAAGACAGGGGCTTATATTTTTTTGACCCCCCCCCAAAAATGCCCCTGGCCTTATTTTGGGGGGATGGCTTATTATTTTTGGGGTGCAGGCAGGCCGCGACGCACCACTTACTGAAGTTCGGCAGCTCCATGGTCTCTCGGCTAATCTGTTTAGGGGGAAAAAAATCTTGCATAGTGCAGAAACTCTTCTCGCGAGAATTAGCAAGTTCTCGAAGCGAGAAGAGTTTCTGCACTATGCAAGATTTTTCCCACTAGCTGAGGGAAAGCCCAGAGCTGTCAAACTTCAGTAAGTGGTGCGTTTCGCGGTGGGGCGGAGTTTGGAGGTTTCGGGCGAATGATGGGGCGGGGCGGGGTGGCAAGCGAGTGAGCGAGGTGGCGGCAGAAGGAAGTACCGAAGGGGCAGCAACAGGGATGGGCGCAGGCCGGCGAGTGAGCGTGTGCTCGGCTGCTTCTGCAGCTGAGCCCAGGTGGAAGTTTGGCTTCTAGCCGGGCTCAGGCAAGGAACGGGTGAGAGAGAGGGAGAGGGAGAGGGAAAGGCGGCTACGTGCACCCCCCGCGGGACTGGCTTGGCTGCTCTGGGCTTGCTCCCTCTTCCTCGCAGGCAGAAGCGCGTAGGCAGAGCCCAGAGGAGCCGAGCTAGTCCCGTGGGGGGTGCACACACCCGCCTCTCTCTTGCCTCTCTCTCGCTCTCTCTCTCTCCTGGCCAAAAAAGTGGCTGCCGCAAAAAGCAGCTTCTGGCATGTTCCCTCCCCCTCCCCTGCCTCACATACCACCCCCAAACTGTGCCCGAACGTTACCAGCGTCTGGCAGTTCACAGCTTCTCTTTTGGGGCAGGTCTTTGCAGGGAGAGAGGAGAAAGGGGGAGGCCTCTTTCCGACCGTTTTATCGGTGCCTTCCCATGATTTCTCCGCCTCGAGACCAGGCTGGTTAGAAAGAGCGTTGCTTTTTCTACAAAAAGAGCCTGGTCCCGACTTTCTCTCCTGGAAGATTGTCTGACAAAAGGATTGAAATGGAAAAGGCGAGTGCCGGTGGCTTTGTTAAAGCCGCTCGCATTGCCTTTGGAGAAGCCATTCTAGCGAATGGGGCTCTGACGGGGCGAAAGGGAAGCGCTCTGCTCTCGTTCTCTCCCAGCCTTAGCAAAGCCGGATTGCCTGCGCAGGGGACAAGGAACCCAGATGAGGGTCTCAGCTCGGGACCCCCAGGATCCCCCGAGCCCCGCTGGACCCTCAGATCTCCCCAAGGGTGGATTTCAGAGGCAGGTTCTTTCATCAAGAAACGTTTCACTTGTGCGGGTTTTGCAGGGGGAGAAAAGGCGAGCAGAAACGGTAGCTTTGGGCGCAATCCGAAGTGATCCAAATCTGAAATCTGGATATAGCACGGAAATAGAGTTCTGCAAATTTGTGCCGTTCATGCCTGTCTTTGAATCAAAGTAACAGCGGACTGGGTTTTAATAATATTAGCAATAATATAAAATAAGACAAAATAAAATAAAAGTTAAAAAAAGAGATCCACTCCTTCTAAGCATGGAACATTTATAAAGTCTACAGATTCTCACACCTGGATTGCCATGAAGATGACAACATCACACTCTTAGAAGTTTCAGAACGTATCGTATTGCTATTTGCCATTTCTGTTTCTCCAGCCCCCACCCTCTGTGCCCCAGCTGGCGCGAGAATCGCCAAATCAGGATCCCGGTGGGTCCCTGGGATACTGCTTGGTCCCCCTGAAGAAATCGGGAAGAGAGCGAGGAAAAACCATAGTTGGTTGCGAGGTTAGAATTTCCCTGCACAGAGACCTTTGGCAGGCACTCTGGTACGAAATTCAATCTCTATTTTTTATGAGAAGTAAACCTTCTAAATAAATTTTATTAGGGGCAACCAATATATTTTTCTAGTCACTCCCTTTGTTCCAGCCCTACGTGTGTGTAACAATCTAAAACCTATTTATGGTGGGAAAACATGCCGGATCCGTCATAGAAAACCCTTTACTTTGCAGGGAAAGTGATTTTTCCCAAGCACGCCCTTGTCATGGTGGAGATGTGGGGACCAGAGCGCTAAGCTGAGCCTTGTTAGGGACTTCACTTTGCCTGATCATGTGGAAAATACCTTCCATTATCCACAGAATGGCCTGACTGGCACTTTTCTGGCTGCGGAGGAGCGGGAGGGGGGCGGATAAAGTGAGGGGCGATGGAAAGGAAAACGGGGGGGGATGATGAGGGGCGGCCCGTGAGAGGCTTCTGTAAGGCTTCATCTCTGGCAGCATCAAATCTTCCTTCCCAAATCTTTGGATCGCAAAGCCGGAGAGGACCGCGGGGGTGGGGGGGAGGAACTAGGGCAAATCTGACTCTGGCAACACAAGCTGCCCTTTTTTCCTTCTCCGCTTTAGAGCCCTTGGGTTCCTTCCCTTCCTTTTCTCTTTTAGCCTCCTTTTTTCTTTTCCCAACCACTTGATCCCGCGCTTTCAACTCTCGGAAGGAATGCTTTCTCCATGGTTGGGGGGGCATGGGTGCTTGCACGGTGGGAGATAAGAGATCTCAAGGCACCCAGACATGTTTTCACACACACACACACACACACACACACACACACACACACACACACTGCAGATTAGAACCCTCCCCTCCGGAAGAATCCCCTTTTTGCGGAGAAGGAAAAAAGGGCAGCTTGGGTTGCCAGAGTCAGATTTGCCCTAGTTCCTCCCCCCCCCACCCCTGCGGTCCTCTCCGGCTTTGCGATCCAAAGATTTGGGAAGGAAGATTTGATGCTGCCAGAGATGAAGCCTTACAGAAGCCTCTCACGGGCCGCCCCTCATCATCCCCCCCGTTTTCCTTTCCATCGCCCCTCACTTTATCCGCCCCCCTCCCGCCCCTCCGCAGCCAGAAAAGTGCCAGTCAGGCCATTCTGTGGATAATGGAAGGTATTTTCCACATGATCAGGCAAAGTGAAGTCCCTAACAAGGCTCAGCTTAGCGCTCTGGTCCCCAAATCTCCACCATGACAAGGGCGTGCTTGGGAAAAATCACTTTCCCTGCAAAGTAAAGGGTTTTCTATGACGGATCCGGCATGTTTTCCCACCATAAATAGGTTTTAGATTGTTACACACACGTAGGGCTGGAACAAAGGGAGTGACTAGAAAAATATATTGGTTGCCCCTAATAAAATTTATTTAGAAGGTTTACTTCTCATAAAAATAGAGATTGAATTTCGTACCAGAGTGCCTGCCAAAGGTCTCTGTGCAGGGAAATTCTAACCTCGCAACCAACTATGGTTTTTCCTCGCTCTCTTCCCGATTTCTTCAGGGGGACCAAGCAGTATCCCAGGGACCCACCGGGATCCTGATTTGGCGATTCTCGCGCCAGCTGGGGCACAGAGGGTGGGGGCTGGAGAAACAGAAATGGCAAATAGCAATACGATACGTTCTGAAACTTCTAAGAGCGTGATGTTGTCATCTTCATGGCAATCCAGGTGTGAGAATCTGTAGACTTTATAAATGTTCCATGCTTAGAAGGAGTGGATCTCTTTTTTTTAACTTTTATTTTATTTTGTCTTATTTTATATTATTGCTAATATTATTAAAACCCAGTCCGCTGTTACTTTGATTCAAAGACAGGCATGAACGGCACAAATTTGCAGAACTCTATTTCCGTGCTATATCCAGATTTCAGATTTGGATCACTTCGGATTGCGCCCAAAGCTACAGTTTCTGCTCGCCTTTTCTCCCCCTGCAAAACCCGCACAAGTGAAACGTTTCTTGATGAAAGAACCTGCCTCTGAAATCCACCCTTGGGGAGATCTGAGGGTCCAGCGGGGCTCGGGGGATCCTGGGGGTCCCGAGCTGAGACCCTCATCTGGGTTCCTTGTCCCCTGCGCAGGCAATCCGGCTTTGCTAAGGCTGGGAGATAACGAGAGCGGAGCGCTTCCCTTTCGCCCCGTCAGAGCCCCATTCGCTAGAATGGCTTCTCCAAAGGCAATGCGAGCGGCTTTAACAAAGCCACCGGCACTCGCCTTTTCCATTTCAATCCTTTTGTCGGACAATCTTCTAGGGGAGAAAGTCGGGACCAGGCTCTTTTTATAGAAAAAGCGACGCTCTTTCTAACCAGCCTGGTCTCGAGGCGGAAAAATCACGGGAAGGCACCGATAAACTGGTCGGAAAGAGGCCTCCCCCCCTTCCTCCCCTCTCCCTGCAAAGACCTGCCCAAAAAGAGAAGCGGCGAACTGCCAGACGCTGGTAACATGTTCGGGCACAATTTGGGGGTGGTAGGTGAGGCAGGGGAGGGGGAGGGCCAGGCTGACAGACGCTTATCTTACCAGCGTCTGGCAGTTCACCGCTTCTCTTTCTCAGCAGGTCTTTGCAGGGAAACTTCTTGAGGGATCTCTCTCTCTCTCTTTCCGGGCCAAAAGAGTGCTGCCGCAAAAAGAGCGGCTCTCGGCATGTCCCCCCCCTTTCCCCGGAAGTAGTGGGGGGGCTTATTTTCGAGGGGGGGCTTATTTCAAGACATGTCCCGAAAAAGCCCTGTGGGGCTTAGTTTCGGGACAGGTCTTATTTTCGGGGAAACACGGTAGTAGTATACTGTATATACTACAGTATATACAATGAGAACTCATTGACCTAGATGTACAGCTGTTAGATCAATGAACAACTAATTTCATTTTAATATTAGATTATCAATGAATGAGTTCTGAGAAATGCTACCTATACTTTTCTCCAAATTAAAATGATCTTTTAGTATCTGAAGTTCCTTTTGTAAGTTAGCATATCAGTGTCTTCCAACATATTTCCATATTGTATGTTAAGTCATAATAGTTTTTGGGAGTTTGACAAAATGTATTTTAGAAACCATTCAGTCTTTTATTTATTTATTTATTTATTTATTTATTTATTTATTTATTTATTTATTTATTTATTTATTTATTTATTTATTTATTTATTTATTTATTTATTTATTTATTTATTTATTTATTTATTTATTTATTTATTTATTTATTTATGAGATTTATATACCGCCTCATAGTGCAAGCACTCTCTAAGCGGTTTACACCAGTAAGCAATGTATATTTACATTGGCCCCAACAATCTGGGTCCTCATTTTACCTACCTTGGAAGGATGGAAGGCTGAGTCAACATTGAGCCGGTGTGATTTGAACAGTTAAACTGCCAATCACAGTCAGCTAAAGTAGCCTGCAGTACTGCACTCTAACTGCTGTGCCACCTCGGCTCTCATATCAAGGAGGGGTGGAGAGGAATTACAAGCTGTATTAAGTCAGTGTTTGTAATTGGTTGAGAAAGCCAATATATGTCTTGAATAATATTTGCATTAGACAAGTACAGTATATATAGAATGGTAACTGTTTATTGTTAAAATGTGTGTTCCTTTTTGGTCATATATTTTTCTGTAGTATGTCATGGAAGATCTGAAGAAACCAAGAATATCTTAATATACTAACAAATCTTAGGCAAGAAAGAGAAATATTGCTGAGATAGTGACAGAGACATACTGTATTAAGGCAGAATGCACCTAACCACAGTTTCTTGACTTGCCATAGATGGCTGTGTTTGCACTAATGGTTCTTAAACCGTTTGACCCAATTACCATTTTTCCTGGTCTCAAATAATGTTAACCCACAAAAAAAATTATGAAATTGTTTTACACATGATTCTCAGTGGGTGGCAGTCCCAAATTGGATCTCGGTTCACAAACAAGCAATTGCATGTAGTTCTATGTTAACAATGGTAATTGGGAATGGAATTTCTGTTGCTAAGCAATGCTGTTGTAAAGCATTATGTCATGTCACTTAGCAATGGCAGGTCCAGCACTTCCCAGTTGCTATTATCAAGTGATTCCCATGCTATCATTAAGTGAGAACATCACATGGTCGCCATTTGCAACTTTTTCCTGGCTTCCTCGTTGACTTTACTTGTAGGAAGATGGCAATGGTTACAAAGGATAACCATGTGATTGTGGAGTACTGCAATGGCCAGATCTTTAGGAATCAGTTGTAAGTTCCACTCATTCTGTGGCATTGCATGTTTGAATGGTAGTTAAGCAAGAACCACCTATACCAGAGGTGTCAAACTTGAGTTGTCATGGCGTCATCACGGGATGTATCGTGACTTTTTCCTCCTTCGCTAAACCAGTCATGGGCGTGGCCAGTACGTGACGTATCTGGCCTGCGGGCTGCAAGTTTGACACCCCTGACCTATACAAATAGCTCTATTACATCTGGTTTAAAAACCACTGTCCTAAGCATTAACCTTGCTTCATAAACTACAATGTCACACACCGAACTTAACCACATTTGGCTTAGTGTATAGGTATAAAATCTAAAGATCCAGGGCTATATGCAGCCTCAAAGGTCCTGGGTGTTTTTCCAAGTACCTTTTTCCAAGTTGCCACTGAAGTATCATTTTTAATGTGGTACAAGTGGAAACTGGATACATGGAATGTATAATTAGACTATAATTAATTGTAATGACACATGAATTAAATCAAGGGTAGCTTTTGAACCAACTCCACCTACTTTGTGTGCTCTTTAGCCTTCTATTGGCTGAAATTAAAACATGATCATCAATATAAACAGTGGTCCAGATCCACATTATGGCTGTCAACAGAAAATACAATGTTAAAAGGTTTCATGTTTGTTTACCACAATAGCCACCAAGCACAGTAATCTAACCCGATATCATTGCATCAATAATGAATACATTCACTCTGATATCCTATAATGCAGGAACATCTTTCTCCATCCAGTGGCAATCAGAACATTGTTGTTGTTCAAAATACTTTGCACTTCTAAGTTTTTATGATACATTATATTTCTGGTACTTGCAAACTCTGAAAAGATTTTAATAATTTATTGAGGCACTGGGGAGTCACCATATGAAATAAAGATGAGGCATTATTTCTGTTACAAAGGGGGAAAGCATCTTTCTGATCCTTTCTCACTTCCCTACTGACTGCAATGGCTTTACATTTTCTATGTACAAAATGCTTCCCACCTGAGAACAACAAACTGACTTGATCAGCTGCAATCTTCAACGCGGAAGGCTGAAAAGGCAGAAGAAACACATTGTAATTTGTAGCTTCAGAAATCAGTTTCAGCTGGGAACTCCAGGTGGGCTTTGTGCTTTTATGCACAAGAAATAAATGATTATCCCAACCCAGGTAATATGTTTGGTTGCACAGTCAATCAGCTGTTTGGCTGGTTTTGGCATTTTGGTCCACCTATCAAGTCCTTCCCAAGTGATCTGGGATAGGCAGATGTTGTTCAACAATGTTAAAGGTATCATTGTAGGATATAAGCTGTTCTAAATAAAGCTGCTTTTTGCCATTGACTGACGGTTATTTTGTCAATGTCAATGGAGTTCAAGTGGTGTTCCATGTGTTTTGGGATTGCACCAAAGGCACCTATTGCTATTGCTATTATTTTTTGCTTTCTTTTGCACTGTCAATTCTGCTACAGTTTGCAAGTCTTTGTATTTTGTGATTCCTTCCACTTCTTTCTCTTCTATTTTGCGGTCTCTACTACCATCCACTACCCAGACGTTGTCTTTTTTCTTAACAATTGTTATGTCTGGGGTGCAATGTTGCAGGTGTTTCTTTAATTGAATCTAAAGTCCCAGAATACTTTAGCTTCTTCGTTTACCTTTCCTTTGTCTATTTTGAGTTCCCACCAGTTCTTTGTGCTAATGGATCATATTATAAAATTTTTATAATCAATCCTGATCATATGTAAATTCCTTTCTCAGCTTTTGCAGTTCTCCAGAAGTACTTTAGAAGTACTTCAGAAATTAATAACTTGATAAATTGAAGTGTTTTTTTATCAGGGCAACCTGATCTATCCAAATATGGGACAGAGCACACTGCTTCCGCTTTCGCCTTTCAGCCCCAATCCAGGAGCCTTCGCAGGCAGCTGCTCTTGCAACAAACTATTTTTGTGTTAAATTGTGTTAATTTGTCAGTAAATATAAATTTGATAAATTGAATTTGACAAAGTGCATGATATTGGCCTGTAGTTTCCAGTTATCACCTCATAGGTCTTTTTGAATCAGGTAAGTTTTGCCAGTTATTAACCAGTCACTGATGTCTCCTTTATGAAATAATTCATTAAGTTATTTAGCTTTAATTAGATGGAAACTAGTCAGTCAAAAGCCATGCAACTGATCATTTCCAGGAGATGTCATCTTTTACCATTTCTTCTATTATTATTAGTTCTTCCATTTGATTTTATTCATTATTTATTTATTTCTTGGTTCTTCTATGCCGCCCTACTCCCGAGGGACTCACAATATTTTCACTAAATATTGTATTATTTAGTAACATTTGTGTGTTTATTTACTTTCTAGGAAAAATATTGGCAATGTTTTTAGGGTTATTGTGCAATCTTGGAGGAAAATGTTTTAAGTAAAATTTTAAAATGTCAAATGAAGAAGAATATTTGTAGTTCAGGATTGAAATGAGAGGTCCCTGGTCAGGGGCGGGTTGCTCGCTTACCTCGCATCACCACGTTTCATGCATGCGCGCGCTCGCTACACACACGCATGCCCCCTTGTGCGATTCTGCTTCCGCGCATGTGCAGGAAGCAAAAATCATCGAAATCTTGTGAGGGAACATGCGCGTGGGTGCGATTTCGGTGATTTTTTTGCTTCCGTGCATGCGTCCCCTCGTGAGATTTTGCTTCTGCGCATGCGCAGAAAGCAAAAAAAGCCCAAAAATTCTGAAAAAAGATGCCGACGTGCGATGGACCAGTGAAGACAGCACCGGAGCCATCATGCGCAAATTGCATAATCTGCCGGCCGCTACAGGTGCGGCAGAGTCGACAGCACCAGTAGGAACCTACCACTGTCCCTGGTGCTCTCTGAGTTTGGTTGTTTTCCTGAGGACCATTTCATTACCCAAAATAGATAACATCATTAGTGGTAATAATAAAATATCTACAAGATAGCAACCAAGCTCAGAGAGCACTAAGAACCCTCATATAAAATGTCTCTTGATTGAACATTTTTTGGCAAACTCATAAGATTTCCATCATTTTAAAAGATACATTTAAAGAGATTTCGTAGATGTACATCTGGAATATCATACTGTGACTCATGGATCATAATTGTTTCCATAATACTTTTACCATTATCCTCAAGCAATATTTATTCATTTGTCTTACAAGCCGCTTTAACAGAGCCAAATCTGTGTGCTCACAGAACTTCTGTATTGTGATCAAGTCACACAGTAAATGTATAAACACACACACACACACACACACACACACACACACACACACACACACACACACACACACACACACAAATATAAGCAACTGTGAATAGCTGAGTGTGCAAGGAGATGCTGCACTCAAATCCAGACTCTGGAGCACAAATGCATATGGATGAACATTTGTGTTCACATTTTATGTATCTGTTCTGGATAATACAAGCTAAATTCATGGAACTGCAAGAAAGGAAACTTTAACAAAGTATAAAGTATGTAGAATTTGTGAGAGCAAATGTTTAAAAACTGGTGCATGCTTTAAATGTACAGAGGTTAAAAAGAGGTAAACAGAAATCCATTTTAACATTCAATTTAAATTCAATTTAAATTCAAAATTATTTATTTTAATTAATTACAAAATTAAAAGACTTGGAAAATAATCTTTAACAGAAACAATTGACATGCTCTCTAATTTTTCTTCAACTCTCGAATTTTGGGTTATTATCTATTGATTAAGCATGCCTGTGATTTAGTACTGTCACTCAATTGACTTGGGTTGCCTGTATATCATGCAATTTTTGCAAACTCTCTGGAATTACTCTTTTCTGAAGTTTCAGTAAACCTGCTCCTGACTCTAGTTGTTGTTTGATGAGTGGAAAAGACACAATCTCCTCCAGTGCCTCTTGTCTAACAAACAAACAAAATAGTGATAGGGAAAATAAATTCATTTTAGTAATTGCACCCATTTAATTCAGGGAAACAAACATGATTGAAGTTAGTGTTTTTAAAGCACTAGCCAGTTTTTCCCCCTCTACACATACTGTACGCATTTTGTAGTGCTGACGTATTTTTCACTTCTGTTGTTGCCTTCAGTTTCAGCTATTTTAATGCTAGCTTCAGCTAGAGTAAACTCCTGCACTGATTGATTGCCACTTATAGTAATTTGTATTTTATGAATTAATGGAGATTTTTTGCTCAATGCAAGAAAGGTCAGCTGCATTTAAAAGGCAGAACTAATTAACCCAAGAAACCATAATGATGTTTTATATGTTTTTATTTTTGATTTCCTATGCAGTTAATTTTTGTATTTTTACTCTTTAAATAACTTCATAATGCAGCCAGGGGGACTCAGATTATTTATCAAGTTAGAAATAGTAATAATAGTAACAAAATAAAGTTATTCTAAGTTGATTTTAATGTTTGGTAACCACTTCCATACAATTTTATTGGCAATAGTATGGAAGTGGTTTGCCATCTTCTAAAATCATCATAAATCATTAAATATAATATCTAATACAAATTCCTCAAGGGGTTGTTGCAATATTAGTATTATTGTCTGTTCACAAAAACATGAAGTCACAGCTGCCACCTCTTTAGCTGGACTTGACCTTCATATGCATCAAGTTCTTCCCAATAACCAAGATGCTGCATTGCATTGGTATAGTATATGTGTGGATCAGGGGTGGGTTCTACTTACGTTTCCCACCGGTTTGCATCGCGACGGAAGTGCATGTTTTGCGCACACACACGCATGTGTCCCTTCCCAGAAAATAAAAAAACAAAATTAGCTTCTGCACATGTGCAGAAGCAAAATCAAAGATGGCGGCACCCACAGACCTGCACCGACAGAACCGGCTCCGTGACGTCACCACCGGTTTACTAACGGTTCTAAAGAACCGGTTAGAACTGGTAGGAACCCACCTCTGGTGTGGATCCAAGCAGTTTGGCCTTTCGCAATTGGCAGATGGAAATTTTGTCAGGCCATTGTCTGTATTGAGTCTATATGACCTTGCAAGCAGCTAACTACTGTAGGTGGTCCATTAGTTCTTCAGCTTCTTTACAGGCATTTGCTGTTGGTTGCTGTCTTCTCAATTCTGGTTTTATATGCATTTGTTTTAAGGCTTTGTCTTTTTCAGCAAGAATTAACCCCTCTTTTTCTTACTTCAGTTTTCTTTCTCTTAGTCATTGTCAAGTGTTATTGTTATCTACTTTGTCTGCTAGGTTTTTTAATGTACATTTTAAAGTACATTAATGTACAATAATGTACATTTTAAAGTACATTTTTAATGTACTTTTTAATGTACACGTAATAGTTTGCCTTGCCATATCTCTTTTCTATTCTTCATATGGTCTTTCTTGTAGGCCAGTTTGGTCACTCCAGTACTCAGTAAACTATCATGGTATACTAGCTTCAGTGCATCTTCGTCACTTTCCGTCAGATATTCTGCCAATGCCTATTTTTCTTCTTCAATTGTCTCTTGTACTTTCAATATTCCTTGCTTATATATGATATTACAGTGTTGGCATCTTTTAATATGTGTGACAGCTATTTCTTTGGAACAAGTTTCATTGCAGGCAACCTTATTCTGATGTTTTTGTGCTATTCTAGATGCTCATTTATTCTTTATTTCAATTCTTCTTGTTTAGTTGAAGGTTTTTTCTTTCTGAGGAAAAGGCAAGGATAGGGTGTCCGGTTTGAGAATGAAAATTATTCAGTATCTATGCTCACTTCCTCTTCTGCTGATTCCTCATGGTTTGCCTCTACAGTCTGAGCTATATTTGGCAAGGCTTCAATTTCTTGGAGACCTTTGCATTTCTTCCATGTTCTGCTTTTGTGAATATTTTATTTCATATTATAAATAAACATTATAAATAGACATTGATCTGTTAGTCTCTGTTCATTGTTTCTGAGCCTAGAAACAACTTGCAGAAATAATGATTCTGCAAGTTCTCTCACTTCTCTCTGAAGTGGTATACATATCCTCTTTTCATTGGACTTGATTTGTAATAACATATTTGTTTTCAATCTTTATATATTTGCAAAAGGTAAACACTTTTTGTCCCAGTAAGAGCCATGGTGGCACAGTGGTTAGAATGCAGTATTGCAGGATATTTCTGCTGACTGCCAGCCGACTTCAATTTGGCAGATCGAATCTCACCAGGCTCAAAGTTGACTCAGCCTTCCATCCTTCTGAGGCCAGTAAAATGAGGACCCAGATTGTTGGGGGAAATATGCTGACTCTGTAAACCACTTAGAGAGGGCTGTAAAGCACTGTGAAGCGGTATATAAGTCTAAGTGCTATTGCTATTGCTAGTAATTCTGCAACTGCTGGTCCTGGTTGCTCAGCCAACAGTCCTGAGTTCTTAAGCCCATTTATCACCAGAATCTAGTGTGGTTCTTACTGACCTGGGCAACCACTGATCTTGTGTGAGTTTCTATAAATTAAGTTTCACCATATTTTATATGGGAGAGACATTTTTCCTTTGGTTCCTCTGATGAAATCTGTCCAGTATGGTTGGACCCCTAGTATTGCTTTCATCTTCCTCAGAACATCCGAGCCCCAAGCCCACGAGCATATCAAGGTAATGCCTAATAGAGGGATTATTATTAACTGTATTTTAATCATCACCCCTGCCATCACCAACATCGACATCTTTTTCATCATAATTTTATATAATCATATAGGGTTTTTTTTTAATCTGTGTAGTTATTTTTATCTGTTGCACCCACTATTACAATTCAAGTTCTTAATCATAGAAAAAAGTAGCACCATGACATTTCCAACATAACAACTTTCCTCTGTGTGTAGATAACATAAATTCACTTCAAGCACAGAACGTGTCTAGGCAGAAAATGTTCAGATAACCTAAAGGTATTTTATACATAACAATGGTGATCTTGCCATCCCTTGCACTCTCACGGTGCAGGTAACATAACTGAATTCATCTGAAACAAAATTAGGCATAATGTTTCAGGTTCCATTTATTTCAATGGAAGAGTTAAGAACCACTTTCTTGAATTTAATGAGACTTAAAATTGCTTAATTGTTTTGTATTCATGTCCATTCATAAGTTTGAGATCTGGTGTGGGATTATTGAGATGTGTCAATGAACTAAGAGGATTCTTATGCACAAATTCTTCTAATCCTTTCCAACTTTTGATTTCATGTATTACTTTTTGCAGCTAATATGACTTCAGCAACAGAGTGGTCAATGCCTCGAATGCACTACCTGACTCTGTTGTTACATCCTCCAACCCCCAAAACTTTAACCTTAAACTGTCTACTGTGAATCTCACCCCATTCCTAAGAAGTCTGTAAGGGGGCGTGCATAAGCGCACCAGCGTGCCTACCGTCCCTGTCCTACTGTTCACATTTATTCGTACTCGTTTCTTATGTATATACCTATACCTGTTTATACTTATATGTTAATATGTTATGTTCATACTTATACTTGCTTTCTCATACATGCTTGACAAACTAAATAAACTAAACTAAACTAAACTAAATTCTACATTAAAGAAAATAGTGTAAGGATAAAGGTTTGGTACTCAAAGGACAATTTCTACAGATGGCATTTTTCTTCTTGCAAAAGACGGAATAGAAATGCTGTCATAAATGATTCAAAGAAAAGTCAATGATGTGTTGTTTGGAAAATGTTAGCTGGCACAGCTCTACTCTTTGTTCACTGCAACCTTTTCCCCTGACACAATCACATCTAAGCACCCAGCATTCTTTTGACATTAAAAAAAATGGGGAATCACTTCATATATCAGTGTCAGAATTCCTATAAAGTGCACCCATGGAATCTTTTATTTGGAAGACAAAGCAGGATGTTTTCAGAAAACTGAGATGAATTTTACAGAAGATAATGAGTGAAAGAGAAAAGGTTCTGCCAGTCCAATCATTTAAGGGCTAGTCATCAACAGCATTGCAGTGGGCAGAGCTTGGTGCATGGGAATGGAGTCTGGCTAAAGTTCTGCACAATTGCTTTGAGGATCCTTGGACTTTTCACTAAATTGAATGACCTCCAATACAAATCAATATGAATATATTGCAGCTGTGTAGTATTTGTATTAACTTTGCTCTAAAACAGGTTACTCTTCCTGTTCACCCTTTGAGATAGACCAGACAAGAAGCTTTAACTATGAATATTAACACTATCTTTATTATAAGCTTAGGCAACAGTACAAGTTGCTTACAAGTACCTCTCCCATTTCTTCCCTTCCTCTCCAAAACTAGGGAGGATCTAATTCTGAGATGTTTTCTGCATCCCCATCCCTGCTTTAGATTCAGATTTTGTTTAGAGAACTTTGCCTAGGTTGCAGCTCTTCCTCCTGTCTCCCAAAATCATTCCCCTGTACCATTACACTTCCTGTTCTGACCTGAGTCACGCTGGCAAGGCAGATGTCAATTTAAGTCCGTTTATTACACAACTCACACAGCAACCAATGATGGGGCTGGTAAAGCTCCACTTCACTGTCCTTGTTGTGGCCCACCCACTGCTTGTGCAGCCTGGGCCTTTGGAAACTTCATTACCTCTTGGCAGTGCTGAGAAAGGAGGGGCTACTCCTTTCCTGAATGCAAGAGTATGCAGGGCTGCCAAGAGGCAGAAAGGTTTACTCTGAAGTAGGTCTACTCGGGAGTAAAACTTGGGGCTAATTGGCCACGCCCCTAGTCTATTTAAGGTAATCAGTTGCAGCTAACAAGCTGCAGAGAAAAACTTTGGAAAAACCTGTCTGATCAGAGTTTGCTTCATGATACCCGTTTATATGTTTATCCGTCGTCGTCTTGTTATCAGAGGCTGAATTCTAGGAACTTTGCCAAGCTCCGTAAGATAACTGGACTTAATTTACTCGTCATTGTTTGCGACCTCTTTGAACTAATACCAGCTATTAATGAAGTTAATTAGTAGCTGGTTGTTTGCCAACAAAGACTGTTTGTAACTTGGTGTGTGCATTCTTTACTGATAAAAGATTTATTAGTAAAAGTGTTGCATTAAACTGCTTGTGTGGTTGTGTGCTTCGTGGGGACAGAATATTCCCTGCCCCCTCAGTCAGTATCACACTGTTCCACTAACTAGGTGCAAGCCAGCCCACAAGACAAAGAGAGAAGTCACCATGCTCACAAATTCCATATCCACAAAACAGAGCCCAAGTTTCCAAAACAAAGCATAGTCTAAGAGTCTGATGTCAGAAAGCCAAGCCCAAAATCCACAAGCAATGTCCATGATTTAAGCAGAAAAAAATGTTCCAAGTTTCATGAAGCATTGTCCCTGAAACCCAGGAAATACACGTCAAAGCAAACAGGTGTTCCTGACAAACCACTTCTCCCAGCATCTGGCTAAGTCACTCTACACTCTGAGGAGAGGCAGTGCTGCTTCCTCATGAGCAACCTCACAGATCTCCTCTGCTCTGTTCTCCCCAACCATGGATCAGGTGGGGGAGGCAGCTGTTCCTTGTCAGAGGTGATCTGGAGCCTGTCATTGCCACTGGCCTTCAGCTGATCCTCTCCTGCAGGTGGCTACCTGTCTGGTCAGCCGTCCCTCCCAATGCTGGACCGGTCTGGGAATGCTCATCCTCAGCCCCTGGACTGTCAGCACATTCCAGGGAGACTGTGCCATCCCCATTGGATGGCCCTGGTTCCAACTCTCCTCCTTCTCCGAACCAGGCTCCTACAGGGCCATTACACTTCCTAAGAGGAGACACTGGAACCAGGATGGCCCTGGTTCCAACTCTCCTCCTTCTCCGAACCAGGCTCCTACAGGGCCATTACACTTCCTAAGAGGAGACACTGGAACATTACATTTACTGGCCAATGGAATATATGGCTTTTTCTAACTGAGCACATTTTCATTTATTTCCATTGTTATCTAAATTTGTCAAATGCATATTTGTCAAATGTTTGTATCCAATGGCAAAAAGAACTTTGCTCATATGAAACTCATATGACACTCAATTTTTATTGATTGTCCCACCTACCAAGCAGCAATTAGAACATGATTACTACCTGAAGACCAAATCAAATTCTAGCAAGTATGCTGGCAACTTTTATATTGAGTATAGCATTGCCCAAAATGATCAGGATATTTGCTCTGCAGATCTAAAGGTCATCATGAAGAGATGATCAGGGCCCACAGGCCTCTTAAAATTTGGAGGCAATCCTCAAGTGTTTCAATAAAGCTTGGAAGAAATGGCAGATATTTCCCCAAAGGAGGTGCATATCAGATGGGAAAACTCTAAGAGCTGGTTGGGCCCACAAATTAAAAATTCCCCATGTTTACATTAGTTATCTGGTCCCGTCACACACACACACACCCCAATTATTTTTTTAGCAACTAGAACAGTTTTGGGAAAATGTAACATATAGTAATAGAAAAGGAAAGAGAGACTGGTAAATCTTGGTTTTCTCTATTGTTTTATGAAAGTTAAGAACCTTCTGCTACTGTAAAACCATAATGCATTATTTCATAATTTTATTATGCAAATAGGTGTTGGCCTAGGAGCCAGGAGACTCTGAGTTCTAGGCCTCATTTAGGCATGAAAGATGCTAGGGGAACTTGGTCCTGTCATTCATTCTTTCAGCCCAACTCACCTCACAAGATTTTTGGGGGGGACGGGAGTAGGAGGAAACAGTATTAGGTATGCTTGTCACTTGAGTTGACCATATAAATATATAGATCCATCTATCTATCTACCCATCTATCATCTATTACCTATCAATCGTCCATCAACCTATCATCAACCGATCATCTATCTATCTTACGACATAAATCTATCATCACCTTCATCAAGGCCAAAAATTGCTCTGCATTTTCTTAGATTGGACATTCCAGTTGTCATGAATAAACCCAGATTTCTAAAGATTCTAAAATGGTCAGAAGAACATGTTAACAGTGGTGCTTTATGGCGCTCTAATCTATGTTATATGGAATGGATAGCTGTAGTTTGGAATAATATTTTTAAAAGCAACAAGGCAGTTATCTATTAAAATGCAGCAAAATAATTTTAAAATGTATACTTTCAGCTGAAAAAAAATATTTACAATGGTACCTCAGTACTCAACTGCTTTGAAACCCGTTGAATTTGGTACTCGATGCATTTTGACGCAAAAATTATGTCCTGATAGTTGTTGTTTGTTTGGTACTTGTTGGTGTCGGCTACTTCCTGATTCACTATCTTTTCCAGCTGAAACAAAAGGTCACGTGTTAGTCATGTGGTTTGTTTGGTACTTATTATTTTTAATATGTGTTGTGCCTCCCTGAACCAATTAACAATGACTGCTGAGGTATCACTGTATTTCGAAAAATTATTTCACCAAAATTTATGAACTAAAAATACAAAAACAAACAGCAATTTTAAGAACATACTACTTTATCTAAAGCAAAATCCTTATCCTTACTGCAATTGTCAATGTACCAGTTTGTCAACACTTATCAAAACACAGCCATTTTATTTTTGTTTTCCCATCATTAAATTCACTTGATCCTATTCAAAGGGGTCATAGAAAATTGTAACAAAACTTGCATATATTTATTCAGAACATTGATATCTGCTCTGAATAATAAATAATCAATGTGTGATAAAGCTGCTTTACATCAAACTAGAGAAGTATCTATAGTATATGTCTACAAATATCTTGAATTTGAAACATTTGTCACCTAGGACATATAATCAAACTGTCAAAATTTGGTGGAGCTGAGGGGATAACAGATAGTTTCTAGGCATTTCTGAAAAAAAGATACAGCTAGATCATAATTAATGCACATTCAAATAATGTGATATTCCATTCATTGCAAATTATACCATGATCCCAGGTCACATTCTCTTCTATTGATCCCAGGTCATATTTAATAATAACCAAAATTTAGTTAATGCAAGGTTGGCACATATGCAGTTGAAGTTAATGGGGTTAAATCTAATGCAGTTAGGATTATAGGTACTCCTACTTCAGTCTTCACTTGTTTATCTTCATATTGGCTTGTATAACCATTTGCCATTGTCCTTTTTAATTTTTTTTAAGAATGCCCATAAGAAAATCTACCAAAGGTTAGATTCCTTCATATACAAATACTACTACAAATGCAAAAAAGGAAGTTCCTTGTAGCATTTTTCATTGTCTATTTTCATCAATCTGGAATCAATTACCATATTTTATGTATAATATGGGAACATTTCATGGAACTCATTATCTGCACTTATGGAGACTTAGCTGTAAGCATATTGGATGTAAGCCAAGCTTTATCCAAGAAAAGGGTTTTTTCCTTAGTGTTCATAGATTCATTACCTGTTTGCATTCTTTTTAACCAGATGCTTTCCAACTGACTGACACCCTCTACTGAAAAAGGACCAAACATTTTCCCCCCTCAAAATCTGTTCATTTTCAAAACCAGTCTCTGGATGAACCCTACCAAGGTCAACTGGCTGTGGATATTGGGTTCATCTACATTTGCGGAAATTCCATCTTTAAACTTTGACGAGGTTGTATTTTTCCATTCAAGGGTGGTTCATAGTTTGAGTTTTTTCTTGTATCAATAGCTTCTGATTTGATGAGCAGGTGGCAGTTATGGCCAAGAAGGCCATTGCTCAGCTTCATTTGGTATGCCAGTTATACCCTTTCCTGGGTCAAGAAGCTCTTCAGACAGTCACTCATATCCTAGTCTCCTCATGGTTCAATTATTGCTATGATGCTGCTGCTCTTGAAGACTATTCAGGACATTCAACTGAGCCACAGTGCAGCAGCACTGGAAGTGACAAACATGCCCAGGTATTACCATATGACACCCCTACACCACCAGTTACACTGTTTGCTTCTGGGTGCTTTTCAAGGCGCTAGTCAGAGGTGGGTTCCACTTACTTTCGCCACCGGTTCGCATCGTGATGTTTTGCGTGCATGTGCTCACTCCACTCATGTGTTCCCCCATGCAATTTGGTTTCCGTGCATGTTCAGTAGCTGGAATTGGCCCGAAACACAGCTGAAGGTCAGTTTAAATCCGGAGGCGGGTGGGAGGGCTCTTTTACAAGCAGCAGAAAAGAAAAATCTTCAAAAAAGTCAAAAAAATCACAAAAAAATAAAAAAAGATGGCGGCGCCCACGGATGGGCACCAGCTGGTCCAGTTCAGTGATGTCACCAGCGGGTTGCTACTGGTTCGGGCAAGTTATGGCTTATAGAGCCCTATAGGCCCCTAGTTGTTATTTCTACTCTTGCTTGCCATACAAGGAGCAATTCCACATTATAGTCTAAGCTGTTTCTCTCCCATGGTGCATCTAGGTATTTATTAACTTTAGAAAATCCAGTCCAAATTGCTCTGCATTGATTGGTGCTCATTCTGGAGACTGCAAAACCTGACTGGTGGTTTCCTTGCTTTCTGCCTTTCCCATCCAAGCAGGGAAGGTATGCTTCCCTGACTGGGTCTTGTGCAGATCTGTCTACAGCATGTGCCCTTTTCTTTTAGGGATAGTTTCATCGTCTGTGATCCTGGTAGCCTTGTACCAATGTTTCAGTCATTGATGCCCTCACATATTGATGCTTCTTTTCCCACATCATGTCCTTCAACACTAAAACAGACCACTTCTTTTTGTTCTTCTATCCCCCTTATTGTAGCATTATTGCTCTGAATCATCAAACCAAAGGATGTTTTTTGATTTCCTCTATAGATCCATAGAAACTGTGCTATAAGGAGAGTTCAGGTTTGTAGAAATGAATTAAGTACCAACATGCTTGTGTTCCAACTGGCATATTTTTTAAAAAAAATAGTAAGAAAAATTTCACAGTACTAAATAAAGGGAGTGGGAAACTAAGGGGAGAATGTTTCATGCTGTCTGGGCGGAAACCAAAAGGGTGCCCACTGGGAGACATAAGACTTGAATGGAATGTGAGTTTCTAAGATTTATTGACTTGAGTTGGATTAACTGCAAAATTATATATATATATATATAAAGTAATAGCAACTGCCAACCAGAACAGATTACGGCAGCCTGGCAGGCCAAAATAAAATGGCTGCACAGAGCAGCAACCAGATGCTGGAGGGTAAGGGGATATCAGCTCTGCTACTAATTGATCTGGGACTACTTATAGAATGGAACTAAATGCTGTAGACCATCCATTCTAAAAGGTTTAACATGGCTCAGGTTGGAAAATCAAAATTTTGAACACTGTGGGGTGCATTTCCAATAGACTGGGACTGGAGGTGGGGGAAATGACATCATCCATTCTTACACTTAGGAAGCAGGGAATACTAAGCACAAAATGTAGGATAGAATAGGTCTATAAGGAAAGGACTTACTTAATCCGGAGTGTTAGGAGGTTCATTTGACTATTCCACAAATTTTTGTACTCAAAAAAGTTTAGCTTTGAGGTTAAACCCTGTGTTTTTTGTTCAGAATGGAGCCATTTCATGCTCAAAATACTTTGGAATTGTCAGAACAATGTTTGAAATTCCTCCAGTAAATCTGGAACATATATTTACAATTCAGCACAGGAAAAAAAACTCTCATGCAGAACTTTTCAGCTCAAAAAATACTTTAGATTTGAAATATTTTGCACATTATTAATATAAGTGTAATGATGTGAAAAGGCTGAAGTATACTTAAAAATAACAACAAAAAGTATTCTCTAATGAAGCAAATATAGTTTAACCCTACTGTTTTTCATATTGTTCTTATGCTTGCATAAAAACATAACATTTTTCAGACACTGAGTGGAATCCCATACCAATATTTACTTTCTTATATCACCTTGTCACTTAATGAAGGGAATAAAAATAACAGCTTTAAATTTAAAAAGGCGAAGAATTAGTCTTTAAATATAATTCTATGAAAATATTTAAGGAAGAAAACATTTATTTGTCTCTGCCTGCATTCTCCAAGGCAAGAGCCATACAGATATTATTTGCCTGATGATGTCATGTTGGGTTTTCCTGATTTTTTATTTTGCTATTTTCATCGACTTCCTAAATGGATCAAACCCATTTCAAATTAATGCTATTGTTGCTGTTCTAGAAAAAAACATACAAACAGGAACCTAAAAGGGGCCTGTAATTTGGTGATTAAAAATTCAAGATATAGCCCTACACTTTTCTTTGTCTTGATCTCACACAGTTTTAGAGATCAGACACCATCTTGGCACTCTACGTATAACAACTAAACCTCCCCAAAGTAGCACATCTTCCTTTTGTCCAATCATTGTAGATTGAACAGAGATCCCTGGTATAGACTCATTGTTTCAAAAGTGAAACAAGTGTTTTGAAAAGTGCTGAGGAACCATACACTTGTTTTAATATATTGCTCCTGTGCAGTGATCCACAGTCATTTTTCATACTTGACAAAGCCCAACAGAATGGTGTGGCCAGGATAGTTTCCAAATATTTTGCCTATGTCTCATTTTTGTCCGCATTGTAAGAAAAGGATTATTATAGTTCACTTAGATTATACAGCCACAATAGAACAAGGAATTCTGTTATATAAGACAATTACAGTTCTAAATTGTTGGGGTGTGGGGGAGTAAATCAGTAGAATAAGTAGAAACAGATGGCAAGCTTAGAAATCATTCTCCACAGAAGTTCACCAACTACGGTACATCAAGGGTCTACTACTCTGATTGTCATAAAAGACAACATGAGGATTAATTCATTAGCCTGAGAGCTACAACTCTGAAGCCTTTTCATAGTTGGTTACAAAAGCTTCTGGTGAGTCAAAAATTAAGAAAATTAAATGAATCACAGGATGATTAAACATTAGACATTTATTAAATAAAAACATTTACTCCAAAACAGACTGCTTTTTTCACCATTTCAGTGTTTTTTCTGCAACATGTTTTGCACTGGGTTTTATACTCTAAGATGAAACCAACTACTGTGTTGCTGGCAAATATTAATCACAAATCTGTAGCACAAATATGCTCTACAGATTTATTAATTTTCAGAGCTTAGAAAAACTGTTTGAATAAACCTCCATTGTTAGTAAGCAATGAGTAACATCAAAAATGTTTCTGGGGAATGAGATTTATAAAATTCTGTTATTCTAACAACCATATCATTTTACTTCAAGGTGGTGTTATGCTGAAATTCAACTAATTTCCTATTTCCTATTCAACATTGCCAATTTCCATAGCAAACTGGTACAGAGAAAAACTGAAATTGTAGATTAAATGCCCTCCCCCAATCATAAAATTATCCTAAGTAGCTCTCATGAACAGCTTCATAGAAGTAGTTGGGGATTTCTTCTAACTTTGGCATTAGACATGAAGAATGGCAACAGCACACTCCTCACCCAAACCTAGGCCATTTCCATGAACTGGGCTCATTCAGCCTGTCATGGCCTCCTGAACTGAACCTTCTGTCCACTTGAGGTGCCCTGGCAAAGTAGAACATCAAAGCTAATGTTGGAACCAGGGATGAGACCTAGTCCCTCTGCCACCATTGCATCTCCTCCTAGCTGTAGCTGACAGTTAAAAAGTGAGGTTGCATTTCTAGCCCCACACTGAGATGTGGTCACAAGTTAGGACTATTTCACTGCCTCTTTACCACACCTTTAGGGTGAAAGGTTCAGCCCAGATCCAAGCAGTAAACTGACAGGAGCTTTGATGTGGTGTTAAGAATCCAAATACCTCTCAGTCTTCCCCACGCAATCACTGAGACATAGTTTGATTCCTGACAGTGTAAGGAAGAATCCATCTTATTCTGTGGGATTGAAGTATACACTGCTCAAAATCAGTGGAGAGCTACAGGTGACCTATGGGCCATGAGTTGGAAAACCCTGTTCTACACATTGCTAAAGAAGAAGAACTAGCATTTTTTTCTTTATTCTTTCCCACAATCAAAAATAGTGTAGCTAACAATGCTAATGATAGAAAGACAGATCACTCTGATTATAGTTTTTCATGATTCTGATAAGTGTTATTTTCCCAAAGAAATCAGAAAGATTTGAAATTTTAAGAAGAGTATAATACATACATTCTGCATTCTTCATTTTTGTATTAACCCTTGCCTTTGTTTTTAAGATAGAAAAGGGGAAGATGAAAGCTTTCTAATCCAGCATTAAATTATGCTCATTTAATTTTACTGAAACCAATAATATAAGCATTAACATATGGTAGAGTTGCAGCCAAGGCAGTGGTGAAATCCAAAAACTTTACTACCAGTTCTGTGGGCATGGTTTGGTGGGCATAGTGTGGCTTGGTGGGCGTGGCTTGGTGGGCATGGCAGGGGAAGGATACTGCAAAATCTGCATTCCCACCCCACTCCAGGGGAAGGATACTGCAAAATCTCCATTCCCACCCCACTCTGGGGCCAGCCAGAGGTGGTATTTGCCGGTTCTCCGAACTACTCAAAATTTCTGCTACCGGTTCTCCAGAACCTGTCACAACCTGCTGGATTTTACCCCTGAGCCAAGGGACATTTGTAGGAGAATAACTCTGATTTCCAGTTAGTATTATAAATTTTATAAGCTTGGACAGAAAATCAATCACTGGAATTCAAGCAGTTAAAATAACCAAGAATTTATTAAGCAGAAACCACAACACAATGTTTCTTCACTTGAGCCTAAAATGGAAATAATCTGACAGAAACCGATGCCCAAAAAAATAATTGGCCAATAAACATCTTCCAATAGCTATACTTAGCAAGAAATATGTCAGTAAACTTTTATTTTCCTTCTACAACCAGTAAAATACAAATATGAGTGCTTAGATGGAGGTCAGAAATTGTTTACAGAGGATTCAGACAAAAGAAAGCCTGAATGGGGAAAATAGAACTTATTCAATGAAAGCTAGAAGTCTGTAAATAATATATCCATATCTGATCAAAATCTATGTGGCCACTAAGAGTCAACACCAACTTTATGGCACATAATCAGCAAGGGCCAGAACACAGGAGATTGGACCCATATTCCCTATGATCCTCTCTCTTTTATTTTCATATAAAATGGGGGGAGGGTTTGATGCATTTTTGTAAACCATGTTCTTAGTCTAGGCTTATGCCTCATTTTATGTGATTATTGCCTTGATAACAGATCCTCCTCCCTCTGTCCTTCAAAACCATTCTTTATAGTCACTACAAACACTGAAAGATCAGATCATAGAAAGTTGGTCAACAACATTGCTGCCAAGAAAGAGGTTGTCTGCAGCTCTGCCGTGATCAACATTCCACCAAATAGCTGAGTGGTTTGCTTGCTAAGAACTGATTTATGGTTCCAGCTCTGGCTGCTTCATTGCTTTCACCAGTGCCTTCTTCAATATCAGTGCCTCTCGGATCTCTGACAACAGCTCCAAGAACTACTGTCTACTCAACCAGGCCAGTGTATCAGGGAGAATTTCTGTCACCTTGTCAAAAATGCTGTTCATAAGCCTGAAAAAAAATAGAACTGGCAGAGGCTGTGCTGGTCTACTGAGAGTAGAGAAGTCTCTCCTACCTGTCCCCAAATTTTCAAAGTTACCAGACATCCGAACAACCATCTCAACCTCCTCAGTCAGCCTTACTATCTAATAAAATTGCTCCAGATCCATCACCACAATGGGAAGGGGGAAAAAGTGTCCATCTGTCTTGGTAATTGTTTTTATTTGGATTTTTTTTCTACATATGATAGAAGTTGAAATCTTCAAGAAGAAAACCTTCTGCCTAATGGGCCTCATAAACTGAATTTTTCATATATTTTCAGCACCATCTCCCAAATATATCTTGCAAGAAGTATAGAACTACAAATCAGTATGTAGTCCTGATAACAATAAGGTGACAGGAAGACGTACAGAAACTTCCTATCCTCTTCACTAGAATTCCATTTGTCAGATTAGCCTCTCCCTACAATACTTGTAAGATGAAAAACATCATACTCCTTGCAAGGCCTGCAATCAAGGAGAAAAGCAACTGAGATCTCAGGCAGGAGGCATAAATCAATCTAGGAGAGAAGTAAAGGGGGACAAGAAAAACAGATATAAGAGCACCTGCATCAAGTACAGATAGCCAGAACTGATAATTTCCAGAAACAAGATCTCTCTGCCGTTCTGTACACTGTTGATGCAAGCAGTGCTCCGAAGTAGCATTGTTTGGCCCATCCTTGCGTATTTATATATGATATCATGTGAAATTATGGGAAGCACCTTCCTTTAGCCTTTAGAGGCAAGAGCAGAAATGGCATCTAGTTAGTTCAGTTCAATTCAAGAGAACCAGCTGTTAAACTGTTCTACTCACTGGAGCATCTAAGTCAAAATCACAGTCTTTTTACATGTTAATCTAGGAAGGAAAGCCTAGGCAAACTTACAGTTATGACAGACCACACTCCAGGTTTTACAGGTAACTGGTTGGTCCAGACAGATGGAAAAAGGGCACTGGTGTTATAAGATTGGGGGGGGGGGGATGGAATTTACCTGAAGTGCTTAATAAAGAATTTAATTTCTATCAGTTCTATTAAGTGGAACTTGCTTACATAATTATGGTTTATGGATGAAAAATGTACAAAGGCAACAAGGCTCAGAATCATCTTGAGATATTTCTTTCTCTCTGTGTGTCATACATAGATGCCATTGTTCTCATCTCTCTTTTTCAAGAACTCCTTTCAATCATGACTTTCTAAATCTTTCCGTTCCTCTTGATTCGCACTTCTTTCATATATTTTCTTTGCAATTCAATTATTATTCATTCTCTCTATGTGATCAAAAACATCCCAACCTATTTCTTTTATACTCCTCTGTGATTTTTGTATTCGGTCCACGTCCATTCAGCACTAGCTCCTTCCTGATCCTGTTCTTTCTTACTTTGTCACACACATTTCTTAAGTATCCTTTTCCCATTGCATTTCACTTCCTTTCATGTTTTCTTGACATAACCAGTTCTTATTAATAATAAATGCAAGTAAATGTGGACACACTAACAAAATGTTCTAAGCCAGGAATCTGGTTACGGTGGCATGTGCTAAGACTTTTTCATAGCTGTCACATGTTCTGAATACTAAGATTAATTTTTAAGGCATGTGTGATTAGCAAGGTGACAGAACAATACTTTTTGAAACCCCTTGAAGCCTCTGAACATAGCATAGGTGTCAAACTACACACGAGCCTGTTAGGTTCAAGCCGAATGTGTTCTCACTTGGGTCAGCAGTCAAAAACTCAAGCAGAACAAGCATTTCTCACTATGTATGAAAAGTGCAAAATAAGTAGCCTTGGAAGGAGGCCATGTATGGATACCGCAGCAAAAGAAGGAAAAATTGCAGGATTTTTCTGCAAATGTTAGTCCGACTTTAGCTTCTGAGCTGTTACTGTGACAAAGAAGGAAATTTGAAAGTCAAAATACAGCCCACATTTTTAGCATTATAGCAGACTAACACTTCATAAGAAATGCAAATAAGACAATGCTTTTTCATGTACAAGCAGGGGTGTCAAACTCACGGCCCGCGGGCCGGATATGTCATGCGCTGGCAACGCTCACCCCGTTTAACAAAGGGGGGGAAGTTGTGATACATCACATGATGACAATGTGACATTGCAAATTTGACACCCGTGATGTACAGTATGTTAAGGCAAATGTGACTTTAGCTATCAATATACATACTAACTGGCCAATGTGATTATTTCTTACTCCTAATGGAGAATGTGCAACTGCTTACTCCACAAAAAGATTGGATTGGGCATATTTCCCAGTGTATATACATTTCCAAAATAACTTTGGACATTACTCAGGCATACAGTATGAATACAGTACTCTCTACTAGACCTTGTACAATAGCAAATATGAATGGCATTCTTTATACCGTCTGGTCAACACATACACATGCGCGCGCACACACAAATTAATAAGCATGTTGTCCATGAAACTTGAGCAAAAGTAAACTATATCTCGGGGTGTTTGTTTTTCTCCATATCAGTTGAATCAGATCTGTCTGTCATATTCATAGGTTGACCTGACCACAGCTTTATACATGTTTAATAACCTCCTTGTGCAATTTGATATATATGTGTCTGCCTTTGCAAAGACTTCAGAAATCTCAGATTGTTTGAGATGAGTCTATTATCACACAAACACCCTTCTTTCATACAGTTAGCACTACCAGAGCAGGAGTTGTCCATCTGGAAGAATTCTTCACATTGTTCGCAGCATATAACACATAAGGTCTTGGTGGGATTCACAATTATAAAGAAGTTCAGGCAGATCTTGAACTTCACTGGCTTCCTCATCTGTTATAAGACATAATTGGTTTTCAACTTCAGTGCCTGAAGCAGCCCAGTACTCAGCCTATTTTGAACAGGCTCACAGAGGGTTAGGCTTGTACTTATGATGAATGTGCCTGGTTCCTGAAACATGCATTACAAAGCCAGATGCTTGGTTCTTGCTTGCAAGTTGAAAACTGTGATGAAGAGGGCATTTTCTTGTTTATGGAATTACCTTCCATGGAAGATCTGCCTAATTCTTTGTTATCGGACTGATGCCAAGTTGCAGAAGTAAGATTCCTCTTTTTAATGAAAAGAGGCCACAATTGCCCAGTGAGCTTATTTCTTAAGACTTGGTTCCAACAGCCTCTTCCACCCACACCAAGATGAGTAAATGGCACATTTAATGCTGTTTCAATAAAAATCATATTTGTATTAAGTAAGGTTCTACATTTAGGCAAGAAAAACAAAATGCACAGGTACAGTATATGTGGTACCTTGCTCAACAGTAATAACTGTGAGAGGGATCTAGCAGTCCTAGTGGACAACCATTTAAATATGAGCCAGCAGTGTGCAGCAGCTGTCAAAAATGCCAACAGAGTTCTAGGCTGCATTAACAGAGGGATAGAATCAAGATCACATGAAGTGTTAATACCACTTTATAATGCCGTGGTAAGGCCACACTTGGAATACTGCATTCAGTTTTGGTTGCCACGATGTAAAAAGGATGTTGAGACTCTAGAAAGAGTGCAGAGAAGAGCAACAAAGATGATTAGGGGACTGGAGGCTAAAACATATGAAGAACGGTTGCAGGAACTGGGTATGTCTAGTTTAATGAAAAGAAGGACTAGGGGAGACATGGTAGCAGGGTAGAACAAGAAGCAATGGGTGGAAACTAATCAAGGAGAGAAGCAACTTAGAACTAAGAAGAAATTCCTGACAGTTAGAACAATTAATCAGTGGAACAGCTTGCCTCCCAAAGTTGTGAATGCTCCAACACCTTCTCCTGGTCCCGTCAGCTAGACAATGTCGGCTGGCGGGTCCGCGGGAGAGGGCCTTCTCTGTAGCGGCTCCGACTCTTTGGAACCAACTACCTCCCAAGATCCATACTATCCCCCACCTTACTGGCCTTCTGGAAAGCGTTTAAGACCTGGCTTTTCCAGCAGGCCTGGGGCCAATGACCCTAAGATGTGGTCTTGTTAGATTGGCCCATGTATGCATGTGTGAGTGAAAGTGTTTTTTAAATATTGATAGTATTTTAACATGTTTTTAAATTGCTTTTATTGATTATATGTTTCTATACCGGCTGTTAGCCGCCCAGAGTCCCCTGGGAGTTGGGCGGCATAGAAATTTAAATAAATAAATAAATAAATAAATAAATAAATAAATAAATAAATAAATAAATAAATAAACAAACAAACAAACAAACAAACAAACAAACAAACAAACAAACAAACAAACACTGGAAGTTTTTAAGAAGATGTTGTTAACCATTTGTCTGAAGCGGTTTAGGGTTTCCTGCCTAAGCAGGGGGTTGGACTAGAAGACCTCCAAGGTCCCTTCCAACTCTGTTATTCTATTCTATTCTATTCTATTCTATTCTATTCTATTCTATTCTATTCTATTCTATTCTAATAGTTCTGAGTTATCACACACACACACAATTCCCAAATCTCTGTAATCCACCTCCCCAAATTTGAAGTTTCCATTGTGATAATAAAATAAAAAGTTGGTAATTTAGTAAATTTAGTAAAATCATAGTTAAAACATTACACTAAATGTACAATGACAATTTTGTTGTTCAAATCCTATGCTCTTGCAACATTTGGAAACAGAAGGTTTTGATGATATATCCATAAATCTGGCCCATGGCAATTTAGCCCTGAGGAATAAGCATAGGCTTAATCAAAGATATGCTTTGATATATGCTTTTCCATGATATTAAATTCAACAGTTAAAAGCCAGCAAAAACCATTTGTATTTTAAGTGTGTGTATATGTTCCAATATTCTTGTTAAAAATCACCTAGAACAAGGGAACGTAGAGGAAAAGAAATGGATATGAACCAATAAGTAAAGCATTAAAAACCCTCAAAGAAACATTAAACTTGACATTTGGCAGCATGTAAAAAGCAAGGAAGCATTTCCATAAAAAATGTTTCCTTCAGTTAAACTTATTTGGTTCATGCTTTAATTCTAAGTTGTATACTGATATCTACAATTACATTTCCTTTGGTTTATCAAAGTGATATTTCACAATATTTCCTTTAGTTTATCAAAGTGATATTTCACAATATTGCCAGTGAAGCCAATCAATGAATCAATGACTGGATGGGATAGAAATTTATCATATCAATGAATCAATGATATGAATTATTTGACCCAGTTCCTTTACATTATCCATGTTTAGATATTTGTATGGTGTTTTTGATGCATCAAAATAAAATACTACCTGTTATTAAAATCAAACTAGGCATAAAATTACTTCCAGATTTAGCCTTATCACACTTAAAAACAACCACAACATAGACAACATGGAAAAGCCCAAACCCAAATCAGAACTACTACACAAACAGAAAAAGACAGATTATTTCATGGTGCCAAGGCACCAATTCATATCCTAGACCTTTATGCTAACTTTTTCTTTATGGGAAGAAGATAACAACTGGCAAGCAAATGGTCATTGGCATTCCATAGCAACTATTTGAGATATTTTTTTCATATAAAAAGCAAGACATATAAATATTTTTTAAAAGCATGCATGTCAATGGATAGCACTTTGCCTAATTCGAGTCTTACATCATCATTTTATAATTATGATTTGCTCCATTTCAACCAATACTAAATTGCTTGTCACTACTTCAGGTTTGATAGTGTCCTTAGCTAATGCTTGCAAATAGTCTGTAGCAACAGACACCTAAAATTTATTATTCTTCCCACTTATTAGGTCACAAAAAAGAATATAGACAGGAAGAGAAATCAGAGGAAAATGTAATAGGATGAGGTAAGGAGGTGGATTCCCAAGAGGGAGGGAAAATTCTAAAGGAATAAATGGAAACTCAGTCCCAATATTATATGTGAGAGAAAGAGGGTGAAGACATTTCCTGCCTAATAGTTCATAGAGTGTATTATAGATCAGATAGTAGAGTGCTCAGTCTGGAAAGATTTTCTCTATAGGTGTGAAACAATAAAGAACTCATCTTGGAAAAAATCACATGTCTTTCTTGGATTTGGGCCCAACAGAAAGAAAGACACTGTTTAAATTTCTTGGCAACTGCAACAAATAATAAGTCTATTGTCAACTTGCAAAGCATTCCTGACCTGTTCTCGAGTTGCCATAGGCAGGGGGATGGGGGATCGAACATCACAGCTGCATTGAAGAACTTGCACTTCAGTCAAAACAAAACACATTCCAGTTAGCCACGTCAAGGTCATATCCACACAGACCCACAGTGGTTGGAGGGAGGGACCTCTACAACTCACAAAATTGCTTCGTTGGAGAATGTGACTGACGACACCCCTTGGGGGGAGGGGAAACAGGGTCAGAGCCGGGACGCGAATTAAGTGAGGTCAGAGTTGGCTTCAGTTGGTCTGTGCCAACATGAAGCTCCTAATAAATAACTGGATTTCTTGTGAAGCTTGGCTTGAGGCTTATGATTTAATTAGGGCATCGGTCGCAACCCTGACATCTATAAATTCTATTATCTTCACCAAACATTCCTCTGTTGAAGGTAATGACAAGCCTTTCCACTTTTGAGCATATGATGGTCCTATTGTAGTATATATAAAAACAAAGTTCTGTGACTTTTTCCTAATTGCTCCTAATTCCATTAGTCCAAAAGAAAAGTCTCAGTTGTACTTCAACCTTTAAAAATCTTCTGAATTAATGCATCCATTTGTATCCAAAATATTTTGGCTTTTTACAACCCTTCATGTTATTTGCATTTCCAGCAGTGATTCAAAATATGTGTTTATGTGTTCTAGAAATTTCTTTTCAACAATGCATCAATTTATAAAAAGTCTCTTTAAGACTATAATATAATGTCAATGTCAATCCTTTCAACTACAGAGGTTCTCACTGGTCTATTTGTATATCCAACAGTTTTAGTCCATTTTAAAATACATTCTTTCACTTGTTCTTTTTCTGACTCATATTTCAACAAAATGTATACATTTTAGGTTCATCATTAGTACATAATTCTATTTCAAATTCACTCTTACTCTATTCAAAACCGTACAATCTTTTATCTGATTAAAACCTGTTAATTTTACATAAGAAAACCATTGATACGAATGTACTTTTATTTCACATCTTATCTTGTTTCCATTTTACAATCCCCTTTAGAAAATTCTAGTATGTCTCAGGAGGTTAGCCATTTATGTTTTCTTATCATTTCTCGTCTATAAAAAGCTTCTAGTGCTGAAAGTCACGAAGGTGTTTTCTTCTAAGTTTATATTTATTCCATATTGTTAGGAGTAGCCCGTTTGTTTCTTTTTATCCCAGATTACTACTTCTTAAAAAGCTGAAGCCATTTTGGTAAGCCCATTCTCTCATCAGGTTTTCTCCTCCTGCTTCTAAGGAAAGGTGAATTATAAATATAACAAATAAATAAATTTCTTGTCAAATATTTTATATTCCTTCTTTACCTAAAAGCACATTGCAATATAAAATTACTAGCATTCTTCCCAAACTGCTACCAGTTTGAGTCAGCTAAATAAAATGAGATCCATTGAGTTATTTATCTAACCAGAAACAAGCAACTACTTGCTATATGTCTATAGTACTATATGTCTATGCTATATTAAGTTTAAAAAAATATTTTGAATTATGCTGGGATATTTGTGTACTTTTGCAACTTCCAGTTATAATATTTACCCACAACATAAAAGGTAAAGCAAAAAAAAAACAATAGGTAATTGTAAGGTTGTAATAGAAAGCAGAATGAATGAATTAAAGATATTCAAAGATTTCAAGTTCATGAATTCATCTTATCAAACCAATAGATTATTAAATGCACTTTAATTAATTAATTATTCATTTTTATATCTGTTACTGCTGAGGATTTGAGGCAGCTCAAATTCAATAGCATAAATAAATATCTCATCTCATCTAATATAATCTAACATAAAATGCCCATGCACTTTCCAGAAGGTCTTCAAATAGTTCTTTAAGGCCAGAAGATGGAGAGCACCACTTTCCTCAGGAGGCAAAAATATGTTTGAAAACAGGAACAGCCATTTTATCGTATCGTTCTATCATAAAGTCCCTTACCTCTCACAGGGTATAAAATCTCAGTTTGTCCTCAGTTGGCCATCTCTGCGTAAGAAAGATTATGCCAAACCATGTAGGATTTTCATGGTGATAATCAGCATTTTGAAGAGGAACCAGAAGCAAATTAATAAGCAGTTCAGCAACTATATGGCAGCATAAAAAGGAATGATCAGACTTCATGCCACCCACTCTTTTTAATATTAAAGGTAATCCCCTCACAGGCTACCGCCTGGTGGTTTAATTCTGAATACCAGTTACACCTGAAATGTGCAGTCCCAGCCTATTCTGGCTATGTGGACATGAAGTAAAAGTTAAATAATTCTTTCTCAGGAGAAGATAACTGTGAGTTGATCCTAAGCAACCTTTCTTGTCCTGCCATCCTCCTATATTAAAACTTCTATCCCATCAGTCTAAACTGAATTACATGCTAATCAAGTATTATGGAAAGTGTCACATTGGATACAACCAAATTCTGAAAGGATGGGCCAGAGATTGAATTTAAATACGGGGCCAATGGAGATCTAATTATCAAGTAGATGCAATGCTTAAAGGAAACTCACTTAGAAAAAGCAGTAACCACTGGAGAGGTTTGCATATTCCATCACTATATTGCCACCTCCTTTTTTTTTAAGCTTGCCATAAACCTCAAGGGGAAGAGTCTCAGATCAGATGTAGTTCACCTGCAATTTTTTCTTTATAACATTCAAATCCCCAAAGTTCTAACCGGAAAGTTCAGTACCTCAGGATAAAAGTAGACATGGCACAAAAGCCCCATGATTAGAACTCCTCATGTCTTTTTCTGCTACAAAAAAAGCAACTGTCAGAAGAGCCCCTGCTCAGTGGCAGCGTATGTGACTTACATGCAAACAGTCCTATCTCTGGCAACTGCTGACTGATATCAGGAGAAAAATATCAGTGTAGAAAATGAACAAGGCTGTCCCTTGTTCAAATCAGTAAAAGTAGCACCTTTATTCAGGGCTCAATTAAGATTTTGCAGCAAAGAGAGAGAGAGGAAAAAAACCTTTTCCTTTGGGATCTTAGATGAAAATGTTATTATTTCCAAAGCTTTGTTCTCCCCTATCAATGTAACCAGTGGTGGGTTCCTACCAGTGCGGTCCACTCTATAGCACCAGTAGCGGCCCGCTGGTGATGTGACAGTATCAGTGTGGTCAGTCGCTGGTGCCTGGCACCGCCATTTTTAAAAAATTTTCTTCTGCGCATGCCCAGAAGCCGAGCTTTTGGCACTGCACATGTGCTGCCTTCCTACCCCACAGTGAGTCCAAGCAGGGGAGGATGGCTGAGGGAGCACGTGAGATGCTGAAAGAACGGGCGGCAGGAGCTATTCCATTCCCCTCCCTTCAGCAGTCCGAGAAGCCACGAACGTGCGGTGATGATCCTAGGCATTTTCGCACGTTTGAGGCTTCTTGAGCTGCTGAGGGGAGGGGGAACTGGCGGCAGGAGCCTAGGATCATCGAATGGGGAGAAGCATTCAGGCCGGACGGAGCCTCCTAGAAGAACCGCTGCCGCAGTCTTGCTGCTCCCGCTGTTGGGGGCTGCATTGCGGGTGGGCAATGCCCCTCCGCTTCTCCAGCCGCTGCCAAGCTCCCGAGGCCCATGCCCACCCGGTCACATGGCTGGCAGCCACGCCCACAAAATAAGCCACGCCCACAGAGTGGTAGTAAAAAAATTAGGAACCCACCCCTGAATGTAACTAAAAAAGTACTGCAATTGTTCCAGTCTGTCCAACTGCATTAAATGGCAGTTTGGGGAGAAACAGCATTTTCTATAAGAAAATGATACATTTGGAAAAACAAATGTAGCCCCTTCTTTCATTCTCTAATCCAGACTAAAATCTCTGACTATATTTTTTTTGCTCCCTCAAAAAATAAGGATACCTAAAAGCTTCAATCCTAAATTTACAATGTTTCATCTATTTTGATGGCCGAATTACATTCATACAGCCCAATTCTTTTCCAGTATATCACATACAAAGTAACTTCATCTGTGGAATGGTATGGAAAACGTACCGTAGTTTTCGGAGTATAAGACGCAGCGGAGTATAAGACGCACCTAGATTTTAGAGGAGGAAAACAAGGAAAAAAGTATTCTGAACCAAATGGTGTAGTAATATATTATTTAATAAAATACCAGTGTAGCAGAATACTTTTTACAACCAGGTATACTTTTTACAACCATGTACACTTTTTACAAACTTCAAACTTGACAGCTTTAAGACTTGTGGACTTCAACTCCCAGAATTCCTCCTCCAATCATGCTAGCTCAGGAATGGGAGTTGAAGTCCACAAGTCTTAAACTTGCCAAGTTTGAAGACCCTTGCACCCCTAACCCCTAACCCAGGGGTCTTCAAACTTGACAGCTTTAAGACTAGTGGACTTCAACTCCCAGAATTCCTCCTCCAATCATGTTAGATGGGGTAATTAGAAGGCAAAAACAGCCCAGTTTTTGCAAAAAACGGCCCATTTTTCACTGGATTTTTTTGCAAAAACAGGGCATGCAGATGGTTTGGGAAGCTTGCAGAGCACTCCTAGGGGGTGGGGAAAGGCAAAAACACCCCCATTTTTGCAAAAAATGGCCCATTTTTCAGAAAAATTGGATGCGGGGGAGGGGCTTTGGGAGGCCAAAAATTTGTTGTATTTGGTGTATAAGACGCACCAACATTTCCACCCTCTTTTTGGGGGCAAAAAGGTGTATCTTATACTCCAAAAATATGGTAAATGGGAAATTTCTAGGATATTAAATGGGATCAGAAAATGTTTTGATCACAAATATGAACAGGAAAACTTAGTCACAATAATGCAATGGTTTAAAAAGAGATACAATTATATTACATTCCAGATCTCAACCTGAGATTAAACTCAAATTCATACCCAGTACAAAGAAAAGGCCCTTCATTTTGATCAAATGCTTCAGTTGCAACACAGTGGTGCAGAGGAACTCAACTGATGCCTCATTTAGTATCACTATCACGCTAAGAATTTAGAAATGCCAAACTAGAGAACAGAGTTAGTAGGAATGTATAACTATCAACCATTCCTGGGTATTCATTCCAAGGATTTAATTTCACATTTTTCACTGGAACTAAAGTAGGTCATTCTAAATTGGTTGGATTGTTCCTGGAGAGCTGCATCTTTCTTTTTCAGAGTTCTATGTACAGCAAAAACTTTTACTATGCAAAAACTTGTTTGTAGCTATTTGCTCTTTCTTACAGCAGTTGTAATCCCTTGATCTGTACAGCAAGTCAATAAGGTGAATACCGTTCCAAGACGAAGGAGTAGATCAGATAATCTTCTTGAAACTTTTAGTCTGTAGTTGTAAAGATAAAGTAGCAATTTGTGTAAACTCCATAGACATTGTATAAATAACATTGATCCAGAAATTAAAAGCCTGGTATTTTGTTCCAAGTCAATAAGCAAAAAATGCATTCATTTTGGGGGAGGGGAGCTAATTTCATATCTAAGTAAAATTCACATTTTTAAAAAAATAGCAAGTGAAGGATTAGGTAAAATCATAGATCAAGGTCATGAAATTTTTATATAGAGGATCATGAAACTAACTATATATGTGAAATCAGAATGCAAATATTAAAATGGTGATGCCATTTTCATTTTAACAAATGTCACGGGAAATCAGCCTTCATTACTATGCATCCTTCATCAGCTGGGGCCAAAAGAGTTCAAGACTTATCTCATTTTCATTGCTTTACAGAAAGAAATTCCCTTTGGCATTTAATAACTGTATAAGATGTGCATCACACTTCATTTCTACTAATTTGATTCCATTACACTCCCCATTCATCTGTCAAATGTAAGGAAAGGAATTCTAATTGAGGAAATAATGTGTGGATATATATTTATATGTCTGAGAGGAAGAAAGAAAGATTTTTGATAAAATGAAACCAAGTTATATTTTCTGTTCTTAGCTGAAGTAGTATCCAGTTTTTCATTCAAGTGCTGAGAACTCTTCAGTTTAGGACTTTTTTTAAGAGAAGGGGGGGATGGAACTGTAAGTCTGTCATATTCAGTTGAAAGATAGTGGAGTGCCTATTAATTCAGAAATCTACTAATTCCAAGCTAAATCAGCTTTGTCTTTTAATGGTGTTGTACTCACCAAAGAGAACAGATGTACAACTTTAGGACTTTTTTTAAGAGAAGGGGGAAGAGAAGGTCCTTCTGTTGTTTCCAGAGCAAAAGGGCCTAAATTCCCATTTTTAAATAAAATATCACATCTGAAATTCTAGAAATTTCTGTATATAAACAATGCAAAACTAGATGGACCAATAATAGCTTTTAGTAAGGTAGCTAACTTTGTAGAACTCATTATACCCTACCACCACTCTAGCATAAAAGTCATTAGTATTTCTTGGAATGATTTTGAGCATCCACAGGTTAGATGGATGCTAAAATATGTCTCAGCAAATCATCCTGACATCAGAGGTTGGTGATGATCCATTTCTGAGATTTTCTTACTTAAGCAATTCCACCTGCTACAAGTATTTTTTTGAAAAAAATTCCTGCACCAATTCTGATTTTTAACAATATTTAAATTAGACAACAACTAGTTCTGATGTTAATTTGCAACTGTAAAATTATAAACAAGCAAGCAGTTGCTCTTTTGGATCCAAACTGTACATTAAATGGTACATTAATATAACCCAAAGGAGTTCCCATTAATGCAACATTGTTTGGCTAAGGTGCTTATAGTGACTGATCAAATCACTGGTTCTTATTCTAACAAATAAGTATCTGTAGCAAAACTTGCATCTGCATATGCTGTCAGATTTAACTCTTCTTTCGGTTCTAAATATAAAGCATAATTACTTGTATATTTCAAATACCGCAGAATTTTTTTAGCAGCTTTCCAATGATGCTCATTGGGTTCCGCATTATGTTTTGCTAGTTGATTAACGCTATAACTAATATCTGGTCTGGACCAGTTAGCTAAATATGAAAGACTTCCTATTAGTCCCTGATACAGCTGTTTATCTATTTTTGCTTCCTGTATCTCGCTAGGTTTAAACTCTGTACTCATTGGTGTATTTGTACCTTTACAATCTTCCATATTGTATCTTTTTAATAAATCATTTATCTTTTTTACTTGAGATATTTTAAATCCCATATCTATCTTCTTTATATCGAGACCTAAATAATTTTGTATTTCTCCTAATTCTCTGATTCTAAATTTTTCTTTTAACTTTTTATAACTTCTTTTACGTCATCCTGAGTTTTAGCAACAATTGCTATATTGTCTGTAAAAAGTAATAACAAAACAATTTTACCATTAATTTCCTTTCTAAATAAACATGGATCTCCTAATCCAGCACTAAATCCCATCTTCAATAAGACATCCCACGTGCGCATCTCCCATATGCACCCCACCCCTGCGCATGCGTGGCAGAGACCCCAAAACCAGCTGGTTGGCAGGAGGCATGCACTCACACATGCATGGCAGAGCTGAGCTGGGGCGACGGATCGCATGCCCACAGAGAGGGCTCTGCGTGCCACCTGGGCACACGTGTCATAGGTTCACCATCACAGTCCTAGGTGATTCAAATGTTAAAGCTTCCCTTAGAAGACTGATTAATGGATCCTTTTTTCCTGTTACAGTTAGTCCTTGAAAAAGTATATTGCATGCAAGAGTTTTCAGTTGACCTTGGAAAAGGTATGAAACAGCGGTGAGAAAAGGAAGAAGCATTAAACAGACTTACAAAATACAGTGATTGAAGCACGGGTGAGAAGAAAACTCAAAATAACTCTGATTTGATTTTGTTTAGCATAACATAAAGAAAATAAAACAGTGTTTCAAGATTGTTATTTTACCTTACTGCAATAAATCCCTGCTATTTCCGTTTCTTGACCTGACCTACCTATCTCACAGGGATGGTAGTTATGCTGACTGTTAATCAGAGTTTTCACAAGCTATGGATATAGTAATAGACCAAATATTGACTTTGAAGTCAATATTTCAGCTGAGAATCAGTACAATTTTGTAGAAACCCAGTCATTTGCACATAATGCTACAACAGGATTCTTTAAGAGTAATTCATGATCAAGTAAAGGACTCTATTTCATTCATAACCTTAAATTAGAGTTGGTAAAAAGTGTGCAGCCCATTTGTGGATCCCAAAGTAATGGAGCCAACAATTTGGCCCTTAGTTTTTGCTTTCTTGGGAGAGGGGAAGGAATGGAATGAGTGCCTTGAGGCTTATAAACTATCTTTAGACATAAGTAGAAAATTTATCTAATGAATATTCTATATTACCATTAAAGTAGGTCTTCTCATGTATGAGTGGATTTCTGGGCTTGAAAAAAAATGCAGTCATCCTCTGATGAATATTGGCTTCCATGAACACCTCTTCTAATTTCAGAGTTCACTTAAGATTTGTTTATGAGAACAAAACTTCAAATATACTGAAATTTCTGCAGCTCCAGCCAAAAACATTCTCCCATGTTTTTGTAGACTATTGTTTATTACATGTTTTAGGCCTTATTTACAGATAAGCTTTCCTTCAACTATCAAGTGTATGATCTCATTTATCTTGTAATAAAAGCAATTTTCCACCAGGACAGAAAAAAGTTACTTATTAAATGTCAGATTTTCCTGAAAATTTATCTGGAATGATCAAATAATTTATGGGAAATAGATTCCGCATTTTGTTGTGTTTCCCCTGAATGAGAAGATCCTGGAAACTAGCTAGTATCCAAAATATTACTTTGATGTAAGTACCCAAACACCAGTAGTGGGTTCTAAAACCCTTTACTACCGGTTCACACAGAAGTGTTCCGGGTGGGTGGGCGGAGCCTCCCAGCGCTACTGGTTCTAAGACCCGGGCCAAACCGGGAGCAACCCACCGCTGCCATACACCAAGTAAGGCAACATTTCTACAATGTACTAACCTTACAACAGATTGCTAGAAAGATCATAATCTGCCTTAACTTTCAATCGGCTCAGGGACATTGTGTTTGACTGTTGTTGTAATTTTTTTTATGTAAAATTGTTGTTCCTTTAGATTTTTAATTTATTTTTAGTCACCCATAGTCATATTTCCAAATGAACAGCCATAAAAATTATCTAAATGCTAGCTTTTTTTAAATTCATTTTTTAATTCCAATTGCAAATTATAATATCTCACTCCAAGAGTGGAAAGATGCTTACATATAATGAGAACATCTTATATTATCAGTTCTCATTAATTAAATTTAAACTGATTTCCATGGACTTTTAGTCAGACATTGAGAAGAATGCTTTCTTAAATATCTGTAGAATCAAGGAATGGAACTGTTAGATGCAACTACAGTATATATTTAGGAACTAGTGAACAGTCTGTACTTCTTTACCTATATATGTTTATAAGAGCTTCTTTAAGTGAAAATTGGAATCCTGGACCAATCAGGATCCCATCTTGCACTGAGGACCCGTATGTAGAACTGTAGGGCCAATAGTTGTATAAGTGGAATGTTCATTAATAATTAGCCACAGGCCAACATATTTATGCATATTTTAACTACTGAAGGGATTTGTAGGTATTCATTTAGTACAGAAAGAAATACAACTTTCTTCAGTGAGAGGAAATGGTGTCCCACACAGAGCCAAAACCTTGTTGTGTGTAATTACAAGTTGCTGGTAATTCTTGTGTGTAATTACAAGTTGCTGGTGCCCATAACCATCCAGATAGTTGTCCTTTATGGTGAACGTTTTATATTGCCCATTCCCTTGCTAAATGCTCAGTGAAGTGTATTATGAGTCGGTTTGCCAATATAAGCTCATCTTACATAAAATGAAATTAAAAGGGAAGAGCTACATAAAATAGTTGCATGTGGAAAATGCCAAGCTCAATTCTTGATCAATTCTGTTAATAGGGTCAGATAATAGACCTATTTTTTGCCTGAGGTCTAGCACCAAGAGACTCCAATTTTGGGTGCTAGTGAGAACATTTGGAAAATGGAGATCATGTTATGGAACTTACATAAAGTTGTGTGTCCAGAAAACAACTGTCATCATGGGTGTGGCTAGTTACAAGTAAATGAAAGCATGTTAATGAAGTTACTGCATGGTACTCCTTCTAGTTCCTCAGGCTATTCTGTACCATGCCAGGTTAATTTTTTTCTTTCTTCTTTTTCCTGAGCAAATGGACCATTTCCTATAAACATAGTACTGTGTTGAAGCCACCCCATTGGTTTTATTTTCTCAGAATGTGCATGGGAATTAATGTGGAGCTCCTAGAAGGTCTTGGAAATAAAGATGAAGCTAGAGGCTAGCACTTGGCTTTGCAACTGCCAGCTTCCCATTAAGAATTAGTAGATGTAAACTATAATAAAAGAAGTCAGATGAAATGGAGAGTGTGATGGTAATCATCCAAATATTCAAAGGACATATAGTTTAACCTTGGAAATAGCAGTTTTCTAACTTGAAAACTGATCCTGCGGTGGGGGGAAAATGTTTGGGAGAGATCTGAAAACAGCTTTGAATAAGGATTTCAGGCTGCCCTAGTTCTGTTAATATTCTAAATGGAGTTACAGAGATTATTTGCCACAAGGGAAGAGCAAGGACCAAGTCCCTTCAGAAATTTTAGGAAATGCTAATCTATCATTTTCACAGCTTTTGGGAAAGGGCTGAAGATTAATTTCTATGGATGTATCCCTTTTTAATATATTCACAAGCCTCAGAAATAAATCAATATTTTCAAAGTAATTCACTGATTAATTACTCTGATTTCTTAAATAATACTTATTCAGTTAATTAGAATTTCCAAATGAACGTTTATTTGCCCCTTTCTTTCTTTCTTCCTTCTATCTGAAATGAACAAACTATCTTAAAGAATTCTCAGTTTCAATTAAAAAATAAAAAGCAGAGATACAATATTTATCATTAATACAGGAATCATTATTTAAGACATAGAATGTATTAATTACTAATAACATTCATGCTGAATCCTCAGAAGGATATAACTTAAACAAAATACCTTGTAGAATTATATTTTATCAACTTCATTCTTCTATGTATATGTATATGTGTGTATGTATGTATGTTGTTGTTGTTGGTCACGAATTTGTGTCCGACCCATCGTGACCCCATGGACAATGTTCCTCCAGGCCTTCCTGTCCTTTACCATCCCCGGAGTCCATTTAAGCTCACGCCGACTGCTTCAGTGACTCCATCCAGCCACTTCATTCTCTGTCGTCCCCTTCTTCTTTTGCCCTCAGTCTTTCCCAGCATTAGGCTCTTTTCCAGTGAGTCCTTCTTTCTCATTAGGTGGCCAAAGTATTTGAGTTTCATCTTCAGGATCTGGCCTTCTAAAGAGCAGTCAGGGTTGATCTCCTCTAGGACTGACCGGTTTGATTGCCTTGCAGTCCAAGGGATTCGCAGGAATCTTCTTCAGCACCATAGTTCAAAGGCATCAATTCTTTGGCACTCAGCCTTCCTTATGGTCCAACTTTCACAGCCATACATTGCAACTGGGAAAACCATAGACCTGACTATACGCATTTTTGTTGGCAGGGTGATGTCTCTGCTTTTTAGTATGCATGTATATGTATATGTATACCGGTATGTATATGTATATGTGCATGTGTATGTGTATGTGTATGTGTATTTGTCAAAGTAAATGAATGTGATTTTCCCCTACTACATATGCAAAACAACTTGGCAAAAATTCAATCCCACTGGCCACCCAAAGTTAATACTTTGGGTGGCCAGTGGGATTGATTATGGTATTTTCAACAGACCACTTAAACTTTTGCATAGCAATGGTAATTCCATACTTTTGGGGCAAACTCATCTTCTGCCTCTGATTGATTGACAGAATTGAATCTGTCTCTGCCTACCTCTCTCACCACTGTCCATTCTTTAAAATGTGGGGAAGGGGTGGGTCCTGCTCCATCTTCTTTTCTTTCTGCTTTCCTGATTACAAAGGGGGACATGAAATAGGAGGTTCTAAAACTTGGCATGGGTTCTTGGCAAGGATTTCATCAACAATTCCAAATCTCCCAATTGCTTCAGTTCCAATCAGTGCATATCATTCCATTACTTAGAAGAATGAAATGAAGAGGATAAAAGAGGGGGGGAAATCAAGCAGACTTCACAGCTGCTGTAATTATCCTTTTTAAAGCTGTGATCCATAGGAAGGGAGCCCAGCATTCTTATTGGAATGTGTTTGTGATTTTCCAATATGATTTGCAGCTGCCACACCATACCTTTGATTAAAGAAAATGAGTAATTGTAAACCTGAATAGCATAAAAAGGAACTTTTACAGGAAAGGGAGGAGAATTTGGTACCATGTATTTTGCTTTTAGGTGGAAGAGTTATCATAGATCTGGTTTGCACACTCCATTTAGTACACAGAAAAGCTGTTCAAAACAGTTTGTCTGGATGGTTCTTTCTGAAATTATAGTTATTTCAATTACATTTTAAGCTCTACAAGAAGTAAAGAGAAGAATAATGGCATGTTCAACTGTAGCTCAAAAGACTTGGGTTTAAAACCACTTTATTTATTTATTTATTGTTCAATCTTATGGGCCGCCCAACTCCCAAGGGACTCTGCATACCAGTTGATGCATACCAGTTGATGTAAATGAATTGTCCCATGTGTTATTTCTTTGAAACAAGACTGGCACATAGAGAAAAATATATAGTGTATATTCCAGAAATTATTATGTTATGTTTAAACAAAACACAAATGAAAGAGACACTGTGCCATGGAATTAATAAGACCAGGGTAGAAATGGGAAAACCCTCTTGGACCTAAACACTCAGTGGATTTCTTTTTGCTCTGGTAAAATGAGTTGGGGTACACTTGAGCTCAATGACTGAAATAATAGCAGTAAATGAAATAAATGTATGATTTTTAAAATGCACACACACACATACACACACACAGACACACTGATTCAGTGGAATGTCTCAGCACAGTTTGTTTCATTGCAACATAACTGTTATTCTTGCAGAATCCAGTGAATATGGGCACTTTAGGAATAAATATCAGCCCCTGCCATCTGTTTTAATGGTTGTCCCAATACCCATATAATAGTCTATAATGGCCCCTGCTTACCATGAAGTGCTGTCCATGGGCTGGTTCGTCCTTCAGCAGCTGTGCATACAGTATTAATGGAATCTGTGCCCTGCATTATAAGAGGGTTATGTTAATTAAGAAGCTTTCTTAGACTCCTAATTTGAAATCAGATATCATGAGAATGTTGATGGGCAAATCTTACAATGACTAGAAAAAATATGTTAAGTGGCTATAAATATAATTAAAATATTATAAGTTTGCATCCAACCCCCAAAGGGCAAAACTGTGAACATTTTTTAACTGGTTTAAAATTGTTATTCTTCCTAGAAGAGAATTTGTTCTCATTCAAGAATTTATTAAATCTGAATGGGATTTTTATTCATGCACATATTTTACTCAAAATGTGAATGTGGTTTTATGCATCCAAAACATATATTGTATGGAGGTATCTTGTCCATTGCATCCAAAATTTGTTAAAGTTTGCTATACTTTCCTCTAAATTTATCTTTCAATTGTAAATTGTATTGTCATCATGACCATCCAATGCACCTTCCACACATAACAGGCATACAAATCAGGGGCGGGTTGCTTACTTACTGATACCGGTGCGCTGCGCATGCATCTCCATGTTTTGTGCGCGTGCACGCTCGCTATGCGCGCGTGCCCTCTTGCATAATTTCAGTGAGATTTTGCTTCTGCGCATGCGCGGAAGCAAAATCTCACCGAAATCGCACACACGCGTTTCCTTACAAGATTTCGGCGAGATTTTGCTTCCGCGCATGCGCAGAAGCAAAAAAGCTGAAAATTTCTTTTAAAAAGATGGTGATGCACGCGACTGTCCGGTGAAGACGGTACCGGAGTAGTCACGCGCAAATTGCATAATCGGCATGTCCCTACCGGAGTTGCGCACTGGACCGCACCGGTAGGAACGCACCCCTGGGATAAATCAAACACATGTGCTCTTTTCTACATTTTGGTCTGGCCCTAAGCAACAACAAAAAAAAAAGTTTCTTTTTTTCTTTCTTTTTTCTTTTTGCTGTCAAAAGGGAGATGAAAAAATCCCTTTGGTACAAGTTTGTAGTATCAAAAATTTCTAGCTTTAATATCTGATAAAAATAAAGCCTTTGTAATAATGTGTTGGTTTTGTAATGCTGTAATTATGCAAATTTCATCTTAAGTGACACTGTCCTCTATTTGGCTTCACCCAGCAAGATTTCAATGATTGGGTGATAGGAGTCTGTTACTGAGATGGATAACAATGAAAAGGACTCAAAAGAGGCTTTCAATGGAAATTGCAGCCATTTACATAACAAATAAAGTGTGTGTCCCCATACTTTGTATGTGTAAACTGTATCCCACTAACCGCTGAGCTTCCTTTGCTTTTCCATGTAATTTTGAGACTTTGGTTGGCTTTAAACAAACTCACATAATCCTTATTTCCGCTACCCTAACATGGTTGCTGATCCCTTATTTATCTAATCTGTTATACAAATATGCATATTCATAAATATGCTGTGATTGGTGCAGCTGACATGCTGCCATTAACTGTGTCAAGTTTCTTTCCATTCTAGTTCAAGAGGGTGTATGAATAATCCCTCTTCTTGGAAAGTACTCATAAAAACCCTCTGGGCATTGTCAGTGTTCATCAGAAGCAACTAAACAAAATTCACAGTGCCCTCAATCCCCTTGTGTCTAGAACAGTAATTAAAAAAGCATGGACATATTTTCACTCATATTCTATAAATAAATATACTCTAAAACCTATATAAATAAAAAATACCCTAATTTATAGAATGTAAGTATACTCTATAACTACTGATGCTCTACTGGGTAATTTTCTCTGCAGAATGAATTACAAATCTATCACCCTGATAGAACATGAAGTTTCTGGGCCTCTTTCAAACTATGTAGAATCAGTTTAATGTGCAGACAGGGGAAAAATGTAGTCTCCATTGCTTTAAATTTGCTTCCCTTATCACCTAATGTTTAGGTGGGTTGGTATTTTGCTTTGTCCAGACATTTTCATTTTTGGAGATCACAATGTCTTACCCTTTGGTCCATAAATTTTCTCATGGATTCTGCTTGTAATTGTTGGTTCACCATATCTTACTTATCCAATCTCTTTAGTTATTTGCTGTCCTTTGTTCCTAGACCAGTGTTGGTGAACCTTTTTGGCACCGAGTGCTGAAACGGGAGCACGCATGCGGGGGAGCACCAGAAACTGGAAGAGCAGCTCCCCAGCATGCATGTGCACACCAGGAAACTGAACTTCTAGTTTCCGGTGTGCGCATGCACGCCGGTCACCCGGTCTTCGGGTTTCTGGCATGCATGTGTGTGCGAAGACCAGCTGGCCGATGTGCATGTGCGTGCCAGAAACCGGAAGCTCAGCTTCCCAGCATGTGCATGCACATCAGGGAGCTGCTCTTCTAGTTTCTGGTGCTCCCACATGCGCAAAGACCAGCTGGGCAGAATGCATATGTGCACCAGAACCTGGAAGAGCAATGGGCGATGGCTGGCATGCCCGGAGAGATGGCTCTGTGTGCCACTTCTGGCACGTGTGCCATAGGTTCACCATCACGGTCCTAGACTTTTCTGCAACAATATTTGCAATAGATATACACAGTTCTGTAGTGGCAACATGGAAGACCATTCTTACTCCAAGGAGTTTAGTGACATATTTTGATTTCTCCTTTATATTAAGAAAGGTCTAAAAGTTTAGGGCTCATTCTGAGCTAACATGCTTGTTTTTCATTGTTGTTTGTGAAATAAAGGAGAAAGGGGAAGGGGGAATCTTCACATAGCTGCAAAGTTTTTCTTATCTGTGAAAGTCTCAGTCTTTCTGTTCCCATCCTTCATTCAAGGGCCACCTGCTCAAGGTCAGTTTCTGTAGTCCCATGAGCATAGAAGCAGGGTCATAAAGTCTTGGTGCCAAGTTTTAATAAAACTTTAGAACTGATCTTGAGGCTGGGAACTTCTGCACGGAATCTAGCATTGGGTACTGTAGAAATTTGCCACTCTTGGGATATATCTGCTGTCACTATTAAGGAGCTCCTGACCACTTGTGAGAGATTTGAGTATCATCTTGCTGGATACATACTCTTTTATGTTATGCTTTTAGATCTGTTCAATTGAATTAATAATAAAGCTTAAAATTTCTTTATTCCAGGGGTGGGTTCCAATTACCTTCATCACCGGTTCGCATCGTGACGTTTTGCACGTTCCCCTCATGCAATTTCACTTACGTGCATGCTCAGTAGCAAGTTTCAGCCCAAAACACAGCTGAGGAGCTCATCAGCTGTGCTTTGGGTGAAGAAATAAAGATCAGTATTAACCCGCGGGCGGGCAGGAGGGCTCTTTTTGAAGCCATCCAAACATGGAAAAATTCACCAAAAATTCACCAAAAAAGATGTTGGCGCCCATGGACCAGCACCGACCAAACCGGATCCGTGATGCCATCGTCACGTCACCAGTGGGTCACTAACGGTTTGGGCAATCTGGTCCGAACTGGGAGCAACCCACCCCTGCTTTATTCGTTGTGTGCTCATTGTCTCTGGAACCAAAATAATAAATTTCCTGGGCACCTGATCACTGCCCTGACATTTGGCAAAACAACAAAGTAGGTCAAGGCTGCGTTTGACTCTTCTCCTAACACCTCCAGAAACTGTCACCAAATGAAACAAAAGTGGAAAATGATTAAACAGGTGATTAAAAAGTAATCGGATATACAACTTAGATTAACATGTTAATGAAATAAGTCAAATGACATTTCTGTCCTGGACCTATTTATTCCTTTCTAGAACAGAAGAAATATGGATCAAAACTTTAACCTATTTTCTACTCAACAAAACTACCTGCAGAAAAATACTGGAATGATTGTGTGAAAAGTGTTTCATATTGGATGTTTTGGATAATCTCCAGAAAATAATCAAGTTACTCAATCAATGAAAAAAGAGAACAATGTCATATATAAAACGGGAATGTTTTGATCTTGAAAAAAAGAATAGCCTGCCAAGGACAAGACAAGGGCAGCGCACAAATCCCAGACAGGCAAACATTAAAAAGGGAAGCAATACTCTGCTCTTTCAAAATTTAATTATCTCTGAAATAGCAAGTGACATGCACTGCAATCAAATTCCCTATGCCAAGCTGAAATTGGTTTGGTGTGTACTACTACAGGCAAGTTCTTTTTTAAAATAATTCAAAAAATACAAGATTGGGGAATCGAGTGTAAAATTAAAACACTGGTGATTCTTCTAAGATTGCACAAATCTGATTGAAAAGATTTTTTAAAAAGCAACCAAAGAAAAGAATTTTCTTATATAGCAATCCCTAAAATGACCTTCTTTGAAAAAAGTGCCAGAGATATCTTTCCTTATATGTATATCAAATCTAGTAATTAAATTAGAAAAGTGTTCTTCAGACAGAACTCAATGGTTCAATACCAGCATTCATAATAAAATAATAATATACAACCAGTAGGTTGTAGGCTACACTACAACCAGAGTAGACAGTTACACTGTCTTGTAGCTGCAAATAATGGAACTCATACAACTGGTGCAATAGTATAGAATAGTATAGAGAGAAAGAGAGACAGACAATAAGAGAGAGAGAGAGAGAGAGAGAGAGAGAGAGAGACAGAGAGACAGAGAGACAGAGAGACAGAGAGACAGAGAGAGAGATGATAAGTAGATGCTTGCCTGTTTATTTCCCCTGCAGAGTCTAATTTGTTCCACCTATTGTTACAACTGCTAAGCAGAAAAGTCAGAGGGAGAAATATAAGAGCTTTCCAAAAGAATCAAGATTATTTTGGCACACATGTAATTAATCCTGCATGCAGACTTGTTTCTGCATTCCATATTCTGTAAACAGTTTGAAAGAAGATTACCAGGAGAGAAAAGAAATAAATATTGAATGGTTGGGACCAGTCAATATAATAAGTAAAACGATTCAGAATAATAAATCAATTATTACATGCTGTATAAAAGGAAAAATTAGAAGAGTAGGGTGTAAACACACACACACACACACACACACACACACACACACACACACACACACACACACACACATATACCCCCCTTCATGAAGAGATTTGTTGAAGCCAAACTAGCTCAGCCCAACATGTGCACCAGGCAGCTAGTATTGGTTCCGACAAGAGAAATCAATCTCTTACTGTGATTCGGTATGTTTGATCACTTTCCTTTTGAGAAAAATGTCATAATAATGGCACTCTGAACTTTAAATGCAGTTTCAAGGATCTTATTTTCTATAGTTTAGAACAGTATGTTCATTTATGAAACTACTGTAACTGCTTTACTTTAAAATCTTTTCATTCTCTAAAGAATGAAAAGATTTTCTTTCATTCATTCATTCATTTCTTATTTTTAAGTCCTGGGAAATTTTGTCATCTATATGACTTGCTACTATACACCACGGGATGGAAGAAATTAGGGCATTAAAAAACCTTAGTTATTAGTTTGCAATATTGTAGTAATAGTAGAATGATTTATTTGACTTATTTGGCCACCAAATTGGAAGAACTCATGGTGGCTTGTATGTTTCAATTTTATAAAAACAAAATGAAAGGAAAAGGAAAAGGATACTTTGCCCTACATTTTTAAAATACCTTTCTATAGTTTATATGGCCCAGGGGAGACTTGTTTCAGATTCCCTATGAATAGTGTTACAGATTTATTTAAGGCTAAGGAGCACTAAATCTAAATCACTAAACCTAACCGTATATCCCAAATTTCTGGGATATTTATTACACATTTAAAAGTCATATTTTCAGGACTGAAAGTCTTCTGGAAGAAATGGTGGACTAAAGAAGGTTCTTCAAAAAGAGAAGATGGTGACCATGGTAAAAAACAAAGAGTCATGAGTATTCCAGCTTTTTGGAACATCTCTGAACAAGAACAGAATGGGAGATCACCCACATGTGCTCCAAGATGGTCGTCCTCATAAGGAGATTGTAAGATTACCATCCCCATTGGGTTTTGAGCAGTGGAACATGATGGGAATAGCCATCTTGCTTGCAACAAAGGTAGGTGTCTTTAAAGGACACTAAGTTTGCAACTTTCTTTTCTAACCATGTTCAGAATTTCAGTCATAAGCTTAAAAAATTTGAAATAAACAGTAAAAAAGCTAAATAAGACTTTGATCCTATATATATATGCAAACGGCAGCAGTGTCTTCGGCTCTGCGCCGAACAACAGCTATTAACCACACCGGCAGGAACCCACCTCTGATATATCTATACACACACACACATATATACACATATATATACATATACATACATACATACATACATACATACATACATGTATGTATGTATGTATGTATATGTGTATATATGTGTATATATATATGTGTGTGTGTGTGTGTGTGTGTGTGTGTGTGTGTGTGTGTGTGTGTGTATATATATATATATATATATATAGAGAGAGAGAGAGAGAGAGAGAGAGAGAGAGAGAGAGAGAGAGAGAGAGAGAGAGAGAGAGAGAGAGAGAGAGAGAGAGAGAGAGATTTTAATTAAAGGAGAAAAATACCCAAGTTTGATTGACAATTAATTAAGTGGGACTAATTGTCAGAAAACATTATTACTTTGAAAATACTAAAGAATACTTTTGAAAAATGGAATCAGAAGTTAGTATCAACAATAGCGATACTTGCTTCTATATGTGGACCATGTCCAAAAGATGTTATGGAAGCTATGGCAGATAAGTAACAAGTTTTATTTCATATGATATATTACTTGTAGAAGCTACAAGAATGATGTGAAAGAGGATCCGTCACTGAATATATAAAATAACCTGCTTCATTTTTCAAAAAGCAAAAGCAAATAATAAACCAAGTGAGTGATTGGGATAATTTTTTTTACATTGGATTTCGGACAAAGAATAAATGAAAAGAAATCAAATTCTATGACATTTGAATGAACTAAGGGTTAAGACTTAGAAGTAAAGTCTCTTTATCTTGTAAATGAAAACATCCATTCAAGCAATTTTTTTTACTGGACCTTGTATGCCATCCAGGTTTCCCTGGACAGTTATAGCTTGTTAGTTCTTGTTGTCTCATACAGTTAAAAATGCATTTAATTTCTCATTTGCTTCAGTCTTTCCTTTAACTGTTTCTTGATATCATACCTCCTCTCAATCTTAACAACAGGATAAGCAAATTCTAAGAGTTCACAGAAAACTGTCAATTTAGTGAAAACAGTTTTTAAATTGTTTACTTCACAAAAATAACTTCAGACAGAATTTTGGATGTAAACATAGTTCTCTATGTATTTCTTAATTGAATTGGGATGTCACCCAGAGTTCCCAACTAGATTTGGGAATAATTTACCTCTTGCATAAAGCTTCACTCCATGTAGAAAGCCAGGGAAATGATCTGGGGAATAAAATTCAAACATAGGTAGAGGTAAATCAGTTGCAGAAGATGCAGGAGAATATTGCAAGAGACTCAGAGATGTACACAAAAACACATGAATCCCCTAGATATAAAAGAGGGAGAAGGCAAACACAGAAAAATTTGCAAGAAACTGTTACTGTACGCAGAGGTGGGATTCAGCAGATTCTGACCAGTTCTGGAGAACCGGTAGCGGAAATTTTGAGTAGTTTGGAGAACCGGTAAATACCACCTCTGACTGGCCCCTCCCCCATCTATTCTCTGCCTTCCGAGTCCCAGCTGATCGGGAGGAAATGGGGATTTTGCAGTAACCTTCCCCTGGAGTGGGGAGGGAATGGAGATTTTACAGTATCCTTCCCCTGGAGTGGGGTGGGAGTGGAGATCTTACAGTATCCTTCCCCTGCCATGCCCATAAAGCCATGCCCACAAAGCCACACCACGCCCACAAAGCCACGCCCACAGAACTGGTAGTTAAAAAAATTGAATCCCATCACTGTAACTGTAGCCTCTTTCTATTAAGGACTGTTCTCCATTTCCTGATCTGATCTATTCTGAAGGACTGACTTTCCCTAACTCTATAACAACATCTCCAAAGCATCCATGTTGTGAGGGGAAAAAGGAGTGAAAACAAGAAAGATGCTGTTTCCTAGATTTACATGGCATTAATATCTTCCAAAAGTCCAGGATCAGCACAAGGAATTTGATTAAATGTTATGCTCTGCAATCTTCAAATGCAGTCCACAAATTTTATTTTGCAGTTGATTGGGTAGAGAGAAATAAACTGGGCCTTAGCATATTTTAGCATTTTTCCATCATATTAGAAGTTACATTTTTTCAATAAAGATGCTGCAAGGATTAGCATAGTTTTCTTGAGGTTTCTTCCAAGACTGAAGTGAACTTTTTAAATCTCACCTGCAATTATTACACCGTAGTTATTATTCAGAGATAGGGCACTCAAAACTGGTTTAGGATACCAGCCTAAAAGATGAAAGACCTGACTTCCTAACATATGGACTGCCTTGATGGTATTCATTTTCTGTACAGGAACACATGGCTGATATCTCGTTCCATATGCTGAAACGTATTTGTACATGACAAAATTGAACATCTGGAAGGATGACTTTGCTGGTCTCACACATTCCCATTGTGGAAGCATTGTATTTGTAGGCATGTTACTGTTTTGCCCCAGTTAAGAACGTAGCAAATACACAGTTTGTTCGAACTTAATTTAATCAATAAACCACTACTAATAACTGGCTTAGTAGTGGAGACAGACACACACAAATCTAAAAGCAATCTTTTCTTGCAAAAACACAGCTGCTATTAATCGTCATTAACAGCTGGCATAAGTTCAGAAAGTCTTAAATCATAGCAATGCAATTAGTTCTTGTTATCTCATGAAGTTTCAAAGGCTTGGCAAAATGCCTAGAAGTCTTCCTCGATAAGCAAGCTGAGGCAGAAAAGCAGAGCAGAGATATTCCAGACACGAGGCACTCATGACGGATACACGATTCTCAAACGTTGTTTCCTGCAGAGGATTCAGCTGCCTCTGCTTTCCTTAAATAGACTAGGGGAGTGGCCAATTAGCCCCAAGTCTTACTCCTGAGGAGACGTCCTCCGGAATAACCATTCCTGCCTTTTGGCAGCTCTGCGTGCCCTTGCATTCAGAAGAGGAGAAGCCTCTTCTCCCTCATCACTGCTATGAGGTGCTGGAGGTTCCGAAGGCCCTGGCTGAACCTCTGCCTCTGGCACCAAGTCCTCGCCAGCCTCCTCACTGTCTGACTCAAGTGCCAGCTTCACAGGATGCTGGCGCAACACCAAGTCAGTCTCCTCTAGAACGGGATCCACTATCAGCTGCACGGGCTGCTGGCGGGCCACAACACTTACAGATTTTGTCACCCATAGATTTTGTAACTGAGAAAGTTATGGGTTGATGCCAGGGAACCACTTTTAAGGATAGGGCAGCTGGGATATTTACAAGAATATCTTTTATGTCTATAAAAGGAACAAATTATGTAAGTAAGTGTTTAGAGAGTTCTTGCATAGCTATCTTACATTTACAAATCTGTGGGAATTGCGGCAGGTTACCAAATATGACACCAGGGAAGATACTTACTTTGCATAGTGTATGGAGGTATTTCAATGGCCCACCCTTTCAAAGCCCATTGCAGCTGCAGGAGTTCCAAGCTACAAAGTTCTTGTCCTTTTATCATCATATTCATTTTTAAAGTGATTCATTAATAAGCAATGCCAATTCCTGAAGACAGTTCTTAGGTGCCGGGAAATCTTCCAGAATAACCTAATTAAGAGCCAAACCAATGGCTTGAAGGCATAATAGTCAGCAGCATGGAGCTAGATTAAGCTGAAACAAATGCATAAAAAGCTTTAGTTCTCTTTTGCTTCTCCTATGTTATCTAAAAGCCATTACATGGATTACTTAAGGGAATGTTCCATTGCAATTCTTCTACTGATTTGCAGAAAAGAAGTCACAAAAACCTCTAGAAATCCATAACATTGCCACAAAAGAAAATACAAAAAGGCTTTGAGACAGACAGCGGGGACATTTTTTTTCTTTTCTTTGAAACTCATACCTTGAATCAATTCATGTCTCTCCATCTTTAAGAAGAAGAAAAAGTGATTTAGCAAAACTCAATGCCCTGACTTTATGAAGACTTTTGCATTGTTATGTCTTGATACTTAATCAAGCATCACTGGTTCTGGTCAATTTTCAAACTCAAACTTACTCATTTTAGCTTCTCCACCACACCAACCTTATGAAACCAAACTTGAAATTTGGCGACTTCAAAATTTAGAACTCCGCCGTCTTCGATCTGACCTAAGTGTAGCTCACAAAATTATCCGCCTATTTCAGCTTCAACCATAATAATACACGAGCTCACAATAGGTACAAACTTAATGTAAACCGCTCCAGACTTGATTGCAAAAAATTCGACTTCAACAACAGAGTTGTCAATGCCTGGAACACTTTACCTGACTCAGTAGTTTCTTCCCCAAACCCCAAAAACTTCAACCTCAGATTATCTACCATCGACCTCACCCCATTCCTAAGAGGTCAGTAAGGGGTGTGCATAAGCGCACAATCGTGCCTACCGTTCCTGTCCTAATGTACACATATATTCTTACCTCTTTTACTCTTATTCATGCTTGTAATATTACATATATATTCAATCATGTTTTACTGTTTGCACTTTGCTTATAATCATATATGCTTGACAAATAAACAAATACAAATACAAATACAAGAATTTGTCCCATTCTGTTCTGTTTTCAAAGACTTAACCTGATGATGGCCAGACAGATGGTTGCACAGAATCCTGAGACTCTTTGCATAATTCATTTCCAGCATTCTGTTGGGTTGCAAAGAATAAAAACAATGCAAAAAAATCCCACCCTCTACTCAGATGAACAATGGAAAATTAATGCAAAGCTAGCCACAGAGTAGTAAGCCTGACAGAGAAAAATGCCAGCAATCCTTCTTGGCAACACCATTTCCCATACATATTGAACAAATAAGAACCCAAATGAGTGATTTAAAAGTGTAAGAAATAAATTTGATTTTGACATGCTAAGTCAATGGGAACATTTAGCTTTGTTTAGCATATTTTATATCCTGGTTATTTGGGACTCTACAGTGCATATAGCTTCCAGCTGAAATACTTTGTATTGTGTTTTATTTCCAGAGTCTTAAAGAGCCTAGAAGTAAAGTTCTACTTGCAAAAAAGTGGGCATAAACTGATACAATTTCTGTGATGTTTCTGAAATAGGAGGGAGCATAAAAAGACTATAGCTCATGTAATTTAGTAGGAATATAAAGAAGCAATATTTATTGTATTTATTTATTAAACAAATTTATATAGCTGTCCAACTGACACACAGGGACTCCAGGCACTATACAACATTTAAAATTCGCAGTTAAAAGCCACAGTTTAACTCTCTTCTTCCCCCCCCCCCCCCATGGCAGTAACAAGAGAATCAGACAAACCACTTGATTGACTCCAAATCGGGTCCCCAAACTTTGAAAACCACATTTTCAAAGACTTGCAAAGAAGCAAGAAGATGGGAGCCAATCTTATCTCTGGGGGAATGATGTTCCAATATGCTTTTAAACAGCTAAATTGTAAAACAGCTGAATTCTTAGCTGAACAGCTAAGAAACTAACACTATTTTTTTAAAAATGGAAGAAAAATTATATACTGCATTGTCTCTTTGTCCATTGCCACTTATGAACCACCCACCATTTTTGAATATAGGAACTAATAATGTTGTTCTCCATCCAGGACCAACCCACCATAAATGCATCTCTGATTCTGCTTCAAATGCACATTTCCAGCCTGAGCTGCCTTAACATTTCCATATTTTTAGACTATCGTACTTCATTACACTTTAACAATAACCACACTATCATGGGCGGGTTTCACTTACCTCGCTACAGGTACGGTGCCATGTTGCGTGCATGTGCATGCTCGCTACGCGCATGCCCCCCTCGCATGATTTTGCTTCCTGCGCATCTGTGGAAGCAAAATCTCGCTAAAATCTTGCGAGGTGACACGTGTGCACGTGCGATTTTGGCAATTTCTTGCTTCTGCACATGCGCAGAAACTAAATCTCGCCGAAATCTTGCACGCATGCAAGATTTTGGTGAGATTTCGCTTCCGCGCATGTGCGGAAGCAAAAAATCGCCAAAAATTTCCCCAAAAAAGATGGCGACACACATCAGACCGGAGAAGACGGTATCGGAGCCAGAGTGTGCAAATTGGGCAATCGGCGGGTCCCTACCGGAGCTGCGCACTGGACCGCACTGGTAGGAACTCACCCCTGCACACTATCATTGTCTGCTGTGATTAGAATGACTTTCTCTTCCTGGGTCTGACTGGTGCCTTGTACAGTTATTGCATCCTGGCTACAAACTGTTATACAAGTCATTTTTGAGTTATGGCAGTTCACTTAGCGACCATTCGTAGTTATGACATTAACCCCCCCAAAGTTCTTACAGTACCGAAGTTATGAATGTTGCAGCACCACGGCAGTCATTCACCCTTACGAACGACCACAGAGACACTGTAACATTTGCCGTGCCTATTTCCCCACCCCCTCCGGCCAGGTCTCCAGAGGCACTGGGATATCTAATGATCCTTCAGTTTCTTGGCCTGCTTCGGTGCTTCAGGCCTTTGGTGCGTTTGCAGAGAATGGAGGCCTAAAGTACCATGAGATCACATGAGTCCCATGGTGAGTTGGCAATGTCAAGTTGGCTGCAGCAAATTGACTGTGGCAAGATGGCCATGGCGAGTTGGCTACAGTGAGTTGCCCCATAACTTCCTTACAATCTGTTAATTCCATTAAATCTTCTTGCCGCCAGTTTTTTCACCTCTTCTTCTAGTACATCTGTCCTACATTTACATCTCTGTGAGCATCCTTTTAATATTTTGCAGTCTAAGAGCTGTGGCACACCAAGAAACCCCTTTGCACTTGCCAGAGCATAGGATCTTTGTGCCATGCTGTTAGGGGCTTTCTGGGATGCAGTAGATTTGTGCTGTGCTACTGGGCCAGATTGGGGTGGCTAAGGCTTCTAGGAGTGGCTGCCTCTTTCTACTGCACTGAAAAGCCCCAGAACCACAGCATATATTTTTCTCCAGCCTTCCTGTACTTGTACACATGCATGCACATACCCCTCCATATTCTCTTACCCTGGCCTCCTTAAAATCACACTGTAGTAACCCCACACACAAGCACAAAACTCACACATGCCTTGCACCAGGCTTTCCAGGGCTCCCTCTGCTGTGACATTCCACATTTCTTATCTGACACTTCCCACTTCCAGCTTCTGTTTCCTGCTTCCCATTTAACAACCTGCACATCTGAAGTTACAAGGGCAATTGGGGTGCGAGGGTCCACCTATCCCCTTCCAGTCAGGTTTATTGTTTTATATGTCTTGGTAGCGAATTGTGTTTAATTTTCTTTTTTTATATCTCCCTGACCAAGGGTCGCACCCTCTGTTTCACTTCTCTCTCTCTTTAGAGGCTTGATTTTACTTTTACAATATCTCTATGCTCTGCAGGATTGTTTAAGATTCGCTTTATGTGAGAAATAGACAGACGTTGACACATTTCTTGAACAAACCAGAAAACAGTTTATTTAAATACAACTTCTCAGTAATTGTCAAGTGAATTTGTTACAGCCACAACCAGCTATTTAATTCTTTCTTTTCTCTTCTTCCCCTCAAGAGACTCTCCTTGATTTCCTGACTAAATCTAAGCAAATCCAATTCTTCTTTGTTTCTAGGCCTATAGATAAGAGCATGTTTCACCATTTATCTCTATCTACAAATAACACAATATATCAGTCAATAAAGTTCCCTGACCCTGGCACCTGCTTCCCACAGAACTGCCTAGGGCCTATCTTCTCTCCTGTCAACTTCCCTCTTGGACAGTTAAACTCAGGCAGAGATTCACTATGAACCTTCCCTCTTTGGAAGTTACCACAAAACAGAGCTCTTCACAGCTTTTCTTACTAAACCTTCCGTCCTGGAAGTTACACACACAGACTGAGAGCTCTCCTCAGCTCTTCTTACTTAACCTTCCCTCTTTGGAACTTACCACACAACAGAGCTTCCCTCAGCTCTTCCAACTAGGCCTTTTATAGTTCCTGGCCCTGCTATCTATGATCCGATTGGCTGTCTCTTATGATGTAATCTATCCCCCCTCCCTTCTGGAGCACTGGGATAAACACATCCCCCTTTCTACTTACTATACATTTAAAAGCTGTTTGGCTCTATACTTACTTGTTTAAACAGTTCCTTTTAACCACATTTTAACTTTATACAACAAGTTACTATTTTACATTCAGTACCTGTATGTGGGCACCACATGGGGCATCATGCTTTACAACTGCATAACTTAGCAACAGAAATTCCAGTTCTGTTCATTCAGCCAGTACTTCATTCAGCCAGTATGATAAAGTATTTATATGGTGACTGTTGTGTGTAGTTTTTATATGTAGATTATATGTAGATTAGGATGGTTGGTGGAAGGACTTAATAGCCAGCCATCAACACTCCAATCTACATCTAAAACACACAACAACAACCATCTAAACACCACACACAGAACAGCCCAGAGCACACAGAGAAGTTCCATGAGGATGGACTCCAGCATGAATCAGAAATCTCAGAAGATAAAACCTCTGGGCCCAATGCCTGACGTAGATTGGATCCTGCAACACTATCTTGGAACACGAATATTCATCTTCAATCTAGAGCATTGTCATATTGCAGTTGGATGTTCATCACACACATGTACACTTTATAAAGAGTTTTCTCACATGGGGACACTGAGGAACATATGTAAAAGCAACAGCCACTATGATTCACAGATCCTGGGAAAAGAAAAGAAAAATCCTGAACAAGTTACAAAATAGTATTTATGGGCTCAGATAAGCAGGAAGTGCTTGGAATGAAAAACTGAATCAACTGTTGCTTTATGCAGCGTTCCCACAAAGCAAATCCGAGCCCTGTTCATATACCAGATGTTAGTATAAGAAAAAGACATATGTTTTAATTTATCTTGATTATATATTATGTGGTATAAGGATGAAAAGAGAGTCAAGAAAAAAATCAGTCAAAAGTTGCCCTCTGATCTACAGGACAATACATATCTGTAGCACAAGTTTGTCAAGAACTAACTTGGCTGTACAAACCGATATTGCATTTTAAGAAGAAAGAGCCAAGAAAGAGCCAATTATGCACAGGGACAATAAAGTTGAATTCCGATTTCCAAAGCAGAGAAAGTTATTTCACATAGAAAGTACTTTGATATCAAGTATCATTATGTGTGAAGTATATAGCACAATGGGCTGGCTGAGCTGAAGTGCTTTCTTCCTTTCCATAGAAATGATAGAAGATATACTTTGAATAAACTAATATTCTCGGGGGGTTTCGTCACAGTTCCTCTCTGCCTTGCTCTTCAGATCTGATCTATGCAGTTCAAGTATTTACCTACTAGCTCTCTTTCCATAATAGAGGAGAACACATTATAGTTCTTAGCTATAATACTAAAGTGGGGGTCGGCAACCTGTGGCTCCGGAGCCACATGCAGCTCTTTGGGCCCTCTGTTCCGGCTCCCTGCCACAATGTCATGGCGGAGGGATGAAAGAGCCATCATCCTGCCATGGATGGTCAGAGCCTTAGTGTGGGAGCGAAGCACCCCTGCACTTGCCTTTACGTGGCAACAGCATTCTGCCTTCATCGTGGTACATTTGCTGTTGCCACCAGCAAAGAGGGCTGGGAGAGAAGGCGGAGGCGGATCTCACAGGGTGGGGGCCATCCCCCAAGCTTGGCCTTTCTCCTCCATCAGTGAGGCCAAGAGAAAGAAGGGGGCGGCATGGGGAAGCGCTCCCCTCCATGGCAAAGTGCCAAGCACAAAATCCCAGCAGGAGGGGGGATAGCTCAGCAGAAGCACTCCCATAGGCGAGTCGGACGGTGGAGCGGCCTGGCCCAGCTCTCACAGCGGGACACTGTTCAACACCTCCAGATGCGAGCTGCCGCTTTTGAAATGAGGCATGCCTTTGAAGAAGCCAGGCAGGGATGGCTTGGCCGTGGGGGGGGGGAGCAGAGGCATCAGGGATGCTCTCCTGCCTCCTCAGCAAGCTGGGCCTGGAGGAGGGCAGAGAGTTGTGAGCTGAGTGCCAGAGGGTCAGAAGGCGCCCTTCCACATTGCCCCAACAGACGATTCCAGCGCATGCTGCTCTGTCCTGAAGTGGGATTGAGTGGGAGGTAGAAGGAAGGGAGCAGAGAGCAGAGAGCAGGGGGAAGGGTAGGAGAGGCTTCCTATGCCCAGGCACAATACCAAAGGAGAAGCAGCGGCTGAACGTGTGTGTTCACAGCTTTTCCTCTTCGATCCACTCCCCCGCTTCCCATTCTTGCTGTGCTTTTTCTTCCATCTGTGGCATGTGCGTGAACAGTTGTCAGGATTCCCAGAGGTAGATCACAACCCCTGACAGGTGGGCTTGTCACCTCCTATTGCACAGGCTGTGGGGAAGGCCCTCAAAAGCAAGTATGCCCAAGCTGGCTTTGCCTGCCTTTTTGCTAATGTCTCTGAAACTGAAGCCCAGCTGGCTTTCCTTTTGGCATGGGGCAGAGGGAAGACATAATACCCCCCTCCATGGCCTGCCCACTGCTCTCGCAGCAGCACAGTGAAAGCATGCTTCACAATGGGGGAGACTGGGTCCCCTCCTCCTCCTGGAGCCCATTTTCTGACCCACTCGCCCCTGGCAGCTCTCTCTCTTGGGGCAGAGAGCAGGTCACGCATCCAGCACCAACAAACCCCAAAGTAGCCGCTCGCCATTTCCTGCCAGTCAGGGAGGGAGGTGGGAGGGAGGGGGAGGGAGATAGGGAGAGGGAGAGGGAGAGATTTGGCTCAATTCGGCCCTCACCAAAGACGCTCACCCATCAGCCAGTCTCCCTCTGTGTGTGTGTGTGTGTGTGTGTGTGTGTGTGTGTCTATGCCTGTGTGTGTGAGAGAGAATGTGTGTATATCTCTCGCTCTCTGTCTCTGTGTCTCTTCTCAGTCTCTAGAAAAGCCCTGCGTGCTCTCCTTGGGGCTTTTCGCTACCCATTTTTCTTTCTCCTTTTGGAAATCCGGGCTGGCTGAGGAATGAGCGAACCCGAGAGAGAGAGAAAGAGAGAAAGAGAGAAAGAGAGAGAGAGAGAGAGAGAGAGAGAGAGAGAGAGAGAGAGAGAGAGAGAGAGAGAGAGAGAGAGAGAGAGAGAGAGAGAGAGAGAGAGAGAGAGAGAGAGAGAGAGAGAAAGAGAAAGAGAAAGAGAAAGAGAAAGAGAAATGAGAGAGGGATGACAGGGAGAGGGAGATAGAGAGAGGGTGATAGGGAGATAGAGAGAAAAAGAAAGACAGAGATGAGAGAAAGAGAAAGATGAGAGGGAGAGGGAGATAGAGGAAAAATAGAAAGAAAGATGAGAGAGAGAGAGAGAGAGAGAGAGAGAGAGAGAGATGAGAGAGAGGGAGGGAGGGAGGGAGAGAGATGGGAGAGGGAGAGAGACAGAGAAAGGGAGCTTTCCCATAGAAAAGAAGACTATTTCCTCCTTTTCTGTATTTTCCCTATTTCCCATAGAAAAACTATTTCCCCTATTTCCCATAGAAAAGAAAACACAGGGAGCCACAAAACCTAGGTAGGCATGGCTGATGGGGGTCATATGACTGGGTGGGAGTGAGTGATGTCGAGTTGGCCAAGCCCACCCAGGTTTTGTGGCTCCCAGTGTTTTGTTTTCTGTGGGAAATGGGCCCAAGTGGCTCTTCGAGTGTTTAACATTGCAGACCCCTGTACTAAAGGTATGTACTCGGGTTTTCCTATCTCTGTATTGTTGCCTAAATAAAACTTATCTTTTTCTTTCACATAACCACCAGTCTCACTAATACTTCTTTTAAAAGTTATATGCCTAACTGTCTCCTCACATTCCTTCTGCTACATATAATTAATTATCTGCTATCTAAAAATAGAATTACATATTCTCTGCGACTGTAATTTCATTACTATCCTCGTGGTTTTATGAGGAAAGCAGGTCTGTTTTTGTTACAGATTGGCCTAATCAAATTTAATTATCCTTAGCCATCCAAACTATGTCTATGTCTACCTCTCTGTCTATGCATTGGGAATGCAACCATTTCATGCAAGGAAAATTGATGTGCTTTACCATAACCCAAAATTCATGGAAACAAGGCAAAAACCAGAAATATTATATTTTCTTCTTCTATTGTAATTCATGTAGAACTATACATTCTGCCTCATACTTCCCTCCGACCAGTTAGGGCCCAGAGAGTTGGCCTCCTCCAGGTCCCGTCGGCCAAGCAATGCCGGCTGGCGGGCCCTAGGGGGAGAGGCTTCTCTGTGGCCGGCCCCGTGCTCTGGGACCAACTACCCCCAGAGACCCGGACCATCCCCACTCTGCTGGCCTTCCGAAAAGCCATTAAGACATGGCTTTTCCTGCAGGTGGGGGGGACAGCTTAATCCACTCGAGCTCCCCCCCCCAAGTATGTATGGTGTTGAATGGATGTTGTTGTTTTAATACTGTTTTTAAATTTTGTATTTGTTTTTTTAATTATATGTAATTTTGATTATTCTTGTATCTTTCCCTGTTGTACGCCGCCCTGAGTCCTTCGGGAGTTGGGTGGCATATAAGAATAACAAAATAAATAAATAAATAAATAAAATGTGTTTTAAGGACCATAAAACCGAAACCTCTGATCTTAGGCTCAGCTGGATCTACACTGGGGAAAATAAACTTAATTATTACAGGTTTTTCAGCAGAAAAAAAAATTCCATGAAACTCCATACAAGAGATTTATCTCTTGTATGGAGATCAAATACAGTTCAAAAATGACTCCATAATTTTTTTCTGTACTCTTAGCATTCATTTCATTAATCTATTAAAAAATATAATGTATTTGACAGCTATCTTTGGAATTGCTACTATAAGTGGTCAGCAAAAAGACCAGTTTTAAGAATTGTTAATCCTCCTGTGACTGTTGAGTCATCAACCTGCACACCATAACATAAAGACTTGTTTAAAGGTCACTGGCAGTCATACAAGCTCCTTATTTTTAGCTTTTTAGTGAAATTAAAGTCCCCTTTGCTTCAAGAAGTAAAGAAAATTGGATATTTGGGGGGAGGGGGTCTTAATACTTTACTACTGATGTATTTTTGCCTTACAGTTCTTCTATATTTTTGCATCCTTAAGGCTTGGTGGTTGGGGTGGGGGACTTGCGTTTCTCAATACAAAATTCAAAAATCCCAGGGCATTATTGTTAACCTGCAAGATTATTGTATAGTTTCTCACTATAAGCAAATAACCTGAAGCACTCTGTAAATGGCTATTCTCCCTAGTGGGTGGAGCTAACCTCCAAGAATGGGTTAAACCTGCCCTCTAGCCAATCAGGACTGAAATTACAAAAGCCTTCATTGTGCTTCGATACCCCCTCTTTTTACTCAGTCCTTAGCCATAAAAGGACACCTGCCTTCTGCTCCCATCCTGAAGGTGTTCCAGTTATTAACCTTCTCTGAGGTGAATTCTTCGCATCAAGGAAAATTACCTGCAGTGAGTTCCTCCCCAGTGACAGCTGGCTCGATCCCTGCGTTGAGGGTGGCGAAGGGCTTAGGCCCAGCCTTTGCCGGGACTCCAGCCGATGAACTTAACATTTAAGAGCTTTGCTCTTCCATTCCGGCTGTTTAGAGTTTTATTAATATGGCCCTTTGCCTCAAATTGGCGCTTGTAAAACTGCTCGGGCCTGATATATTTCAAAGGCCTACCAACTGCTCATAGGGAGAGATGATCCTGTTCGTGAGGACTTCAAGCCGCAGTAGTCAAGCACTTGAGCGGCTGCCGTTCCTCTCCCTCCGGCTGGGGCCTGTGCCCCGATAGCCGGGCCGGCAATTTAAACTCCTGCAGAGAAGAATGATATTTGAGCAGTTTCTATAAGCAAATAACCTGAAGCCCTCTGTAAATGGCTATTCCCTGTGTCTAAAGCATCAAGGTATCAGAGCTGTGCAAACATTTTGAAAAAGGCTCTTCAGAATATACGGGAGCCTGTATTAAGAAGTGCTTCTTTTCAAATGATTGAAGTAGCTACATGTTTTTCCAAGCATCTATGCCAGTGATGATGAACCTATGGCACGCGTGGCACGCAGAGCCATATCTAAGGGCACGCGAGGCATTGCCCTATGTCAGCTCCAGCATACATGTGCGCGCTGGCCAGCTGATTTTTGGCCTTCTTTTCGGCCGGTTTCGCTCTGAAGCCGGTTTCCTTGAAGCCATTTGGGACGTTTTTCGCCGTCCCCAGGCTTCAGGAGTCTGGAGGCTTCAGTGAGGCCTGTGCGCATGTGCGGGGGGGGGGCAGTGTGGGGGGGTTTGTGCGCATGCACGGGGGTAGCGCAGGGGTTGTGCACATGCATGCACACCCTTTTGGCCAAAAAAGGTTTGCCATCACTGATCTATGCTGTCTCAGGAGGCTGCTCCTGACTGTCCCTGCATGCATGTGGCTTGGAAACAGCTTTGTTAAAAGAATTTGCAGTCATAGAAGACACATACATTTAAATTGGCTGACTAGAATTCTGAAAAGGGAAAATGCCACGCCTAAGGCATTTCCACTACCATTAAGTACTGTATTTATTTTAAAAACTGTATTGCTTTCCTAAGCAGAAAGAAAGGGGGAAAGATGCAAAAACAGATTATAAAACATATAAAAGACAAGCCAGTTTTTAACATAGCTATAAACTATGAGCATAGGGAATAATATTGATCAAATTTTCTATTATATCAATTAAGAACCAAGTTCATAAACAGAATGTGGTCACATATCATCAGTCAAAGTTTTAAATCCAGGACCCAGGAATCCCATCATAAAACTATTTTTAAATATCCCATGCTAAATAAATCCAGTCCCTCAAATATTGATATACTCCAAAATGTTGGTATACAGTTCAAAATCATATTCATGACTTTATATTACTCTTCCTAAAATCGTATTAACAGAAAGTGTAAAATTATACTTCTATCCCAACAACATCCATATATGACTTGCAGTCTGTAATGCTGGAAATCCAATTCAATTTTGACTAAGAAAAAGAACCAAATCCCTGCCAAGATATAGAAGGTTATGGCTCTGCTTTCTAATTATGCTATTGTGGTTACTGAAGTTAAGCCCTTGGGTCTCACAGAGAAACAAAGGTCAAAATGAAGATATTTTCCATATTCAATATTTTCTTTTCCTGTCCAGTGAGACCACCACTGGCAATTTTAATTTTTCTGAATATATCATTAAAATATCAATTATTGTGTACTCTAATACATTAGAAATTTGTTGTCCTGTTGTGAAGCCAAATTGTTTGGGAGGGTCAGTAAAAAAAACCAGTATCATTTGCCAGGACAATCTACATGTCAGGATAATCATTTAAAAGGAAAAATTTCCATAATCAGCACTCTTTCCCAGAATTCAAAATTAATAAACCACATTAAACAAAGCTGGAGAAGCTTTATTCAGGCAAGATAAAGAAGCAAGACTGGGAATTCTTTTCAATTCTTTATATTAGCTGTGCTCCAAGTATCAATTTATATGTGCTCAGAAACTTGCTGATTGTTCCATTCTCAGCTCCCCTCCCTTTCCCCCTTATGCACTGGGATGCACTGGGGGAGGGGATTTTGGACACATTCTGTACTTTAGCTCATTTGAAGTACCTTGGATCAAATTGTTGCTTTAGGAAGTATCATTTTGCACAGTTAAAGGTCATGATGAGAGTTTTAGTAGTATATAGATAAAGACAGCCTTGCTAAGATCAATGCGAATATTACTAAAGTGCTAGAGATTTTAAAACTGTGCTACAATCAAAGTTGTCAAGATTAAGTGACCTCATTACAGAGTCCACTTGTAATGATTTATGGTTCTTAAGCATTCCTTATAATACTGAACTAAAAAAAGTCTCTTTAACAGTCTTTGTGGAAGAAGTGTATGTACTTACATTTAGTACAGTTGTAGCACAATCTTGAATTGAAACTTTATTCTGAAGGGATCCATTTTATCCCTTTCCATTTCCATTGAATACAAAAATCTTGCCCTCTTTCAAAAATCTATAGAACAGCCTACTATTTCCAATCAGATTATTTCTAGTTTCCTGTGAATCAATCACTAAGGATTTTAATTATTTTCTGATTGTTAAATTCAAATCTAAGACTGCAAATGATTGGTACTTTTACAGTGGTAAGCAACTCTATAGAACTCTTTTCCTCTATTACTTTGGACCAGGAATAAATTCAGCAGAAGCTAAAGCTCATAATTGTTTATTTTATTCAGAAATTCTCATTTTCTTTAGATCCATAATTTATTACAACAGAGTAATTTAAACAAAGACAAAATAACTTTTCTGCTAAGCAATTACCCATATTTTTCGGAGTATAAGACGCACCGGAGTATAAGACACACCTAGATTTTAGAGGAGGAAAACAAGGAAAAAAGTATTCTGAACCAAATGGTGTAGTAATATATTATTTAATAAAATACCAGTATAGCAGAATACTTTTTACAACCATGTACACTTTTTACAACCTTCAAACTTGACAGCTTTGAGACTTGTGGACTTCAACTCCCAGAATTCCTCCTCCAATCATGCTAGCTCAGGAATGGGAGTTGAAGTCCACAAGTCTTAAACTTGCCAAGTTTGAAGACCCTTGCACCCCTAACCCCTAGCCCAGGCATCTTCAAACTTGACTTTAGGACTAGTGGACTTCAACTCCCAGAATTCCTCCTCCAATCATGCTAGCTGGGGTAATTAGAAGGCAAACACCCTTTTTGCTAAAAACTGCCCATTTTTGTGCAAAAACGAGGCATGCAGAGGGTTTGGGAAGCCTGCAGAGCACTCCTAGGGGGTGGTGGAAGGCAAAAATACCTCCGTTTTTCGGAAAAATGGGATGCAGCGGCGGAGCTTTGGGAGGCCAAAAATGGCTGTATTCGGTGTATAAGATGCACTGACATTTCCACCCTCTTTTGGGGGGCAAAAAGGTCTGAAAAATACGGTAATTAAAAAAAACAAAGATATAAACCCTGGGATAGAACAGAGTTCATTGATTTGTCATCATATCAAGTAAAGTTAATTATCTTTTATCAGCCCCAATAACAAGGCCTTCTAGGTGGATTATTAAATTATTAACAGAATAAAGTACCAAAATTTGAAGACTTCTTACTGCACTCTGTACTTTTGCACTATACACTCCCCATTTACAACCATACTATTTTTTTTTTTCTGATCTTGGCAGAAAATCCTTTATCCAATATCTAGTTTTTAAGAATGATTTTAAGTCCTTTTCTCCCTCAGATCTGATGTGCTGAAGCTGGTTTGTTAGAATTTATGAATTGCTTTGCAGTTTGAAGACTAGCACCTATCTTGTTTTTCTTCTGCATCATACCGGATCAAGATTCATCTTAACACCTCCCTCCAGCTAGTCCCTGCTGCTTGTCTTTTTAGGAGGGCGTGGTTTGAGAACTAGAGCTTAGTATATAGGTCAGACACAATCAAGCAAATTCAAAATTCTGATTCAAAAAATAAAACTCTAGATACCAACAAACAGCTAAGTTTTTTTTCCTTAACTTTGTCCATGCAGAACATCCTACTTGATTTCTACTCGACTAATCCTAACAGTAAACCTAGTTGCCCTTCTCAATTTATTACATATTTGCATCTCGTCCTCCATTCTTCTGAAATGAAAGCAACTTGTCCTTTTCACCTTCCAAAATCCTGTGTGCAACTAACCAAAACAGCTGTCTTGTGTGCTATACAGATATTTTTTAAAGTATACCATCCACTGTATGTATTGTCTATTGCTTTTCCCAGCTGGAGCAATCTTAATTGTTGCTGCAAACAACTTTTGATTAAAGATCCAAGTATGTGCCTTTAGATACAAACGTTTTAGAAAAGAGTGTGTGCTAAACCGCTTCAAATAGATGTGATCTGAGCGCATCTGCATATTTTGTTTTATTTTTCAAGACCAATTTTAATGATTATAACATTGAATGGGAATAGCAGAATGAAATGCTTGATGCTACAGCAGAAGCCAGAAAGAAATGAGCCACACACAGGAATTCATAGGAGGCTGAAATGATATGACATTGAGTAACTTCAGCATTAATCCAATGGCAGAAATTAATCTCCAAAACTATTGCATGTTTCAAAAATGTACTGTAATTTTTGCTGCTGGATTACTTGAAATTCTTTATTATGACTTGTGTTCCCAAACTATTAAGCTAACAAATGATGGAAGCTTCTCTATTGGCAGGGTTCACACATTTTGCTAATCCACCATTTAATTAACTTTGATTTAAATGAACAAAATATTTACCAGAAGTTAAGTAATATGCTAAATAAATCGCATTTCAGTTTAGCATTATGTTTGAACTAAATCTAAGTCTTTTGGACAGAAATGTTAGAAACTCAGATTAAGAAATGAGGAGGAACAACACAGGACATGGCGAACTATAACATGTAGCATGACCAGAAAAAAATAATAATCTCAGCATTTCTTCATTTCTTCTATATGACTCAATATTTTAAATTAGAAATCTGTGAGCAGAACCAGTTATATAATTACCGCTTCTGGATAGTATCTAGTCAATCAAGTTAGTTGGTAGCTCCTATGATCTATCATAGGCTAGAGATTAATGCACCAATCTCCAAAGTCCTTCAGTTTATATAATTTTTTTCTAAATAACAACTTATTTCATTTTAGTCTTTATTGCAGGTTGCAGACTCACCAAGTATATCAAAGTAAAATACAATAAAATACAGCCCTCCTATCCCCTTAATATAACCAGTAATCAATCCCCAGTTAATTTGCTTTTTAGCAAATGATGTGTTCTATAGGCTAAGGAACTAATTAACTAAGAAATCTGTTTTACGCCAACGATAGGAAGTAGAAACAAAATCAGGCGGATAGTATCAAAGTTTATTTACTTACATTTAGTCTTCATAAGAAATATATTAATTGCATTTTTAATTAAAGAAGAATAAGGAAGAGGCATAAATCAAGTATCCCCCATAAGATGCTCTCACAGTGAATTGTATAATAAAACCCCATCATCTGCAATATTAAGGATACCAGCCAGAGGAAGTCTGGTACAAAGCCTCGCAATATAGAAGAAAAGAGAAGAAACAGTAATAATAATCAACTGTCTGAATCTGCAAGAATCAAGACTACTTTCATCTTAGCAATCAAGTGTTTTGGAAATTATCTAATACAGAATTAGCATAACATTTCAAGTTGTTCTAAAAATGAAAGAGCTGCTTCTTTCTCCTTCTAGCTGAAATTGTTTCTTTTTTGCTTCAGAAGGTAAATCATTTCAGCAGGGAATTCACAGCTTTGCATATTCTTGGAATATCATCCCCAGTTTCTGGCTCAGCATGATGTTTCCTTTAACTTTTAGCTTACCAGTGATGAATGCCTGTAAGTAGGAAGAGGAAAGAAAAACAATTAAAATGTGCCTGAAAGTGGCACCTTAGAAACAGTTAAAACAGACTAAGACCAAATTTGCACAATAACCACAATTATGCACATACTTCAACTGCAACCAAAGAAAAGAAATAAAACCCAATGACACAATGACTATTTTCAATATCCAACGTGGTCACCTTCATTAGATAACTTGCCAAGATTATGGAGAAGACATAAGAAGTAGAAGAAAAGTAATAGAGAGGGAAGAGTTGTTCCTTTTCTTCATTGTGCTTAGAACCCTTTATGTACATATAGTTTTTACTGTAACAATAGATCTAGAAATGAAAAACTTGCCTTCATTTTGAAAATCTGAAAATAATTTCATCTAGGCTTTAAATATTATGCTTTACAGCCTTATTATCCAGCAAGTCAAACCACTGTCATGAAACCCCTGTGAAGTTTCCGAAAGATGCCTTAATTAATTCATGAGCCACGAGCCAAACTTCAAAAGAAATATAGCAATTTATTAGGAGCGACATTTCGGCAATACGCCGATGCAGTCAGAACTGAGATCACGTAGGTACGTGCCCTCATGACCCTGCTTCCCCCCTCCTCACTGGACATGTCATAAATCACATTCTCCAATGAATCACATTGGCGGGCTGTGAAACCCCACACCCCTCCTTCTGACTCCGGTAACCTAGGACACAATCAGTAAAAGAAACATTTGTGGAATGTAGTTTCAGTTAGTACAATCAGCCACTCCGTCAGCTCTCCCTCCTCCATCTTATGGCAACTTGAAAGCTTTGTAAGTTGACAACTCCTATAATTGCAATGTTTTAATATTGTATTCAAGAAATCAGTAATGCTTCCAATACCTCTAAACACACTACTAAAAACTAAATTCCACAATTTTAAGAAAAAAGGCTGAAATCTGGAAACGCTGAAATCTCAACTGATGTGTAATTCTTGGCCAAGTTTATTTTTAAGATGGCTTTGATATCTGAGCTACTGTGCTTGAAAATATTTCAAAATTGATGCACATCACATGTGAACACAACCCCCCTACGAGAGGGAAGAATTCAGGGGGGGAAATGAGACTTGTTGCATATGTGGAACACTTGCAAGTTTAGGCGTACCAAATTATATGAGGTTAACAAGAGACTTCCATATATATTCCTCTTTGCACAGTGAAAACAGTCCTTTTTCAGTTAAAAGAACATGAATGTATTGCTCCCTCCTTCCATTTCCTCCCCAAATAAAAATCCTGGAAGGTAGTTTAGGCTGAAAGAAAATGATTTGGCCTAAAATTGTGTATTTTTTTCCCTACTTATCTTTCTTTTTCTTTTTTCATTTATTCCCACTTTGCAAGTGGATGTCACGCGGGCCACATGGCCGTGGACATGTGACTGGCTCAACAGCCCATGAAACGAAAATGAGCACCACTTTCTACAGTCTGGAATGACTAGGTGACTAAAATTTGCAGGGACTCCTTTACTTTACCATTTTGCAAAAACAGGTAGTTCTCGACTTACAATCATTCATTTAGTGACCATTCAAAGTTACAACGGCACTGGAAAAAAGTGACTTGTGGCCATTTTCGCACTTAGGAACATTGCAGCATCCCAGTGGTCACATGATCAAAATTGAGACACTTGGCAACTGGCATGTATTTATGCCGGTTGCAGTGTCCCTGGGTCATGGGATCCCTCTGGCAACTTTCTGACAAACAAAGTCAATGGAGAAGCCAGATTCATTTAACAACTGATTTACTAACTTAGAAACTACAGCGTTTAGCTTAACAACTGTGGCAAGAAATGCCGTAAAATAAGGCAAAATTCACTGAACAATTGTCTCACTTTTCAATAGAAATGTTGGGCTCAATTGTGGTCATAAGTTGAGGATTACCTATACATCCAAAGCAGGGGCGGGTTCCTCTTACCTGCCTACCGGTGTGCTCCGCGTGCATCATCACATTTCATGCGTGCACACGCTCGCTACACGCGCACGCGTCCCCTCACACGATTTTGCTTACGCGCATGTGCGGGAATCAAAAAATCACTGAAATCTTGCAAGGGGATGCGCGCGCACGATTTCAGCTATTTTTTGCTTCTGCGCATGCGCAGAAGCAAAAAATCACCAAAATCTCAAGCATGTGTGCATCTCCTTGCAAGATTTTGCTTCCACGCATGCGCAGGAAGCAAAAAAAGGCCAAAAATTCAGAAAAAAAGATGGCGCCGAGCGACGGACCAGCGAAGATGGCACCGGAGCCGTCGCACGCAAATTGTGCAAGCGGCGGGCCGCTACCGGAACGATAGAATGGACCGCACCAGTAGGAACTCACCACTGATCCAAAGTTGGATCATATAATTTAAAACAGACTTAACATTATTGCAGAGTACACTATGACTAATAAAATGTTGGTCTCATAGCTGCAGCTAAGTGTAAATGCATTTTAATACTGATGTTGTACATAATAAGTCAGAGCTTGCTGCAAACATTTGTATGTATACCTTTTGTGCATTGATCTTGCCTAGTATTAAGTTCATGAAATCTTCATCTGACACAGTGAAAATAGTATCAGCTTTTCCACGGGCAGGTCCTTGGTATATCTCTCCAGAGCCATTCTTTAAGTCTATGGCTGGTGGCAAAAAAGATACCAAAAAGAAACATTAAGAGAAGGAAGAAATGTGGACTTAATTATTTAAAACTATATGTAGTAGCATTGGAGGGAAAAAAGTTAATGAAGAAAATCAAAGGAAAAACTGCATGCTTCCTGGGAAACATATTTTTCTACCCAAAAACTTTAGTTCAAGATGGGTGCTATAGTAGATGATAGAATACTAGCAACTAAAGAAAATGAGTTTAATTTATAAATTGAATTAGTCTTAACCGATTTTTAAAAACTAAACATTAAATAGGAAATAATATAGTTACAGAAATTATGAAAACCACTCTCTTACCACTTAGTTTAAAACTTCTAACCATAGACTTCTAAAATTAATTTGATAAAGCACAGAAGTAATAACATATACCTAATTATGTGCATCCCATGCAATCATTCTAGCCATTAATCATTCTAGTTTCTGTATTAATGTGCTAACAGAATGGTTGGAGTTAAGGGACAAATGCAAAGCTTTCTATACTGACTTTTCCCCAGGTACTCGAGCCCATTCATCTCATTCAGATCATGATATGCTGTTTAAATCTCCAATTTCCCAGAGACTATCTTCGATTAAGTATCTCAATGAAGATATTGTACATATGCTTTAACAGCTATTTATTCAAGAAAACTTTCAGAAAAAGCACTGGCATGTTCTAAACTGAGTTAAGACAGATATTGGGAACGTTTAAGGCATTTTGTTTCCTAACCAATCTGAGATATGGGATGAGCTGTTATTGGTATCTTTTATCCAACTGGAACTTGAATCAATTCAAATAGAATCTTGTCATCTTTCAATATGAATCACAAATTCCAACTGAACCTTGGATCACTTTCTAATATGAAATTTGAATAGCATCTTGGCTGATGTATCCATTCATGGGATATGCATCATATTATGACATAACATATTCTTCTTCTTCTGTAATCCTCTAATCCAGTGGTTCCCAAAGTGGGTGGTACCGCCCCCCAGGGGCGGTGGGAACCCTTAGGGGGGCAGTGAGAGGCAAGGTTGGTGACAGGGGGGCGGTGAGAGGGGCCAGGGGGGCGGTAGGTGGTTTGCCATGCTTTTGCACTTGAAGCTCCCTCGCGTTCCTCGCTCTTGTGTGCAGGGCAACCCATTCTGAAAGAAAACTCAAGATGTTTTCTTACAGAATGGGCTGCCCTGCACACAAGAGCATGGAATGCGACATAGTTACAAGTGCTAGGTATGATGCCCGTCTCGCGGCCCACCCAGCCCCCGCCCAGGCTCCGCTCTGCCCCACCCCGTGGGACTGGTCACCCCAAACTGCGTCCCACCATGCGACGGGCGTCCTACCTAGCACTTGAAGCTCTCTCGCATTCCTTGCTCTTGTGTGCAGGGCAGCCCATTCTGAAAGAAAACGCGAGATGTTTTCTTTCAGAATGGGCTGCCCTGCACGCAAGAGTGTGGAATGCGACAGAGTTACAAGTGCTAGGTACTGAGCGCGGCACAGCAACGAGGGAAGCTGACCGCTCCCAAAGCTGCTCGGGCGAGCGCTCGCAGACCCACGGGAAGGCCCCACTGCGGAACCTGTGCATTCACGGACTTTCCCGCCCGGCGTCCCCGGCGCCTAGCAACCTGGCACACGCAATTCGGCAGGCTCCCCTCCAGCATGGCGCACCCGCAGATCTCAGCCCAGCTGCCCCCCGACATCGACCCCACCAAGGCGCCTGTAGCCTTCGGCCACCGAGGCCTCCCCAAGCTCAATGAAGAGCTGCAGCACCCCGAGCTGCTGACGCGGCAGCCGGCTTTGATGGTGCTCTGCGACCTGGTGCACAATCCGGAGAACGCTTACCAAGCCATCGGCCTGGGTGAGCGGCGGCGGCGGCCTGGCCACGGCTGGTGGGAGGGAAGAAGGAAAGAAAAAGGAAAGAAAGAAAGAGAGAGGGAGGAAGGAAGGAAGGAAGACAGAAAGAAAGAAAGAAAGAGAAAGAACAATGGTAGGTAGGTAGGTAGGTAGGTAGGTAGGTAGGTAGGAAGGAAGGAAGGAAGGAAGGAAGGAAGGAAGGAAGGAAGGAAGGAAGGAAGGAAGATAGACAGAAAAAGAAAGGAGGGAGGGAAGAAGGAAAGAAAGAAAAAGAAAGAAAGATGGTAGGAAGGAAGGAAGACAGAAAAAGAAAGGAGGGAGGGAAGGGAAGAAGGAAAGAAAGAAATAAAGAAAGAGAGAGAGAGAGGGAGGGAGGGAGGGAGGGAGGAAGGAAGGAAGGAAGACATAAAGAAAAAGAAAGATGGTAGGAAGGAAGGAAGATAGACAAAAAGAAAGGAGGAAGGGAAGAAGGAAAGAAAAAGAAAGAGAAAGAAAGATTGTAAGTAGGGAGGGAGGTAGGTAGGAAGGGAGGAAGGAAGGAAGTTGGTAGGAAGGAAGGAAGACAGACAGAAAAAGAAAGGAGGGAGGGAAGAAGGAAAGAAAAAGGAAAGGAAGAAAAAAGAAAGGAAGGAAGAAAGCGGGAAGGAGGAAGACGACAGGAAGAAAGAAAGATGGTAGGAAGGAAGGAAGGAAGACAGACAGAAAAAGAAAGAAGGGAGGGAAGGGAAGGGAGGAAAGAAGGAAAGAAAGAGGAAAGAAAGAGGGAGGGAGGAAGAAAGAAAGAAAGATGATAGGAAGGAAGGAAGACAGAAAGAAAGAAAAAGATGGTAGGTAGGTAGGAAGACAGACAGACAGAAAGAAAGAAAGAAAAGATGGTAGGAAGGAAGGAAGACAGACAGAAAGAAAGAAAAGAAAGAAAGAAAAAGAAAGATGGTAGGAAGAAAGACAGAAAGAAAAAGAAAGAAAGAAGGGGGAAGGTAGAGAAGAAAGAAAGAACGAAAGAAAGACTTATGACCACAATTGAGCCTAACATTTTGGTTGCCAAGCAAGAGCGTTGTTAAGTGAGTCTCACCACACTTTACAAGTTGGCCACGCCCACCTGGTCACTTGACCACTAAGCCACGCCCACCTGAGGGGGTGGGGTGGGGGCGGTGAGGATGAGTTTGTAGCACCAAGGGGGCGGTGGACTGAAAAAGTTTGGGAACCACTGCTCTAATCAGTGAAAGTAACCAAATGTAAATAGTAAATGAACTGGACAGGCTTTTTAAGAAATTACGTTCAATGTCTGCCTAAAATCCTTAAATGTGACTGTTCCTCATTGAGTATGCACTGACTACAGCTTCCAATTAAGTAAGTAAATGAAAAATGCCTCAAAGAGAGGACCCATGAAATTCATAAAAAAGATTGTGTTTTGGATTACGATTAATAACTGTAATCAAATAAACAGCTAAACAGATCTTCCAGGTCAATATGCCAATATCAACTACTTCAAGAACAACAGTCATGGAAAGTCATCTGACTCGACCTGCAAGGGCAGAATTTAATTTAATTTAATTTAATTTAATTTAATAGATTTGTATGCCGCCCAACTCCCGAGGGACTCTGGGCGGCTAACAACATATAAAACCATTGTTACATAAAAACATCTAATTAAAAAATTATAAAAATTAAAAAAAACATCTGACATTCATAAACCAAGGGGGAGACCCAAATGTAATATAATTAGTCTCACTTTCACCCCACCTGCCGGAAGAGCCAAGTTTTTATTGCTTTACGGAAGGCCAGCAGAGTGGGGATAGTTCTAATCTCTGGAGGGAGTTGGTTCCAAAGGGAGGGGGCTCCCACAGAGAAGGCTCTCCCCCTCGGCCCCGCCAACCGGCATTGTTTGGTCGATGGGACCTGGAGGAGACCAACTCTGTGGGATCTAACCGGTCGTAGGGAGGTATGCGGCAGGATGCGGTCCCGAAGGTACCCTGGCCCTGAGCCATGTAGGGCTTTAAAGGTCAAAACCAACACCTTAAATTGGATCCAGAGACTAATGGGCAGCCAATGCAGCTGGCGGAGAATGGGTGTTACGTGGGTGTACCTAGGCACACCCACCACAGCTCGCGCAGCTGCATTTTGCACCAACTGTAGTCTCCAGATACTCTTCAAGGGTAGCCCCATGTAGAGCCCGTTGCAGTAATCCAGCCGGGAGGTGATAAGGGCGTGAGTGACTGTGAGTAGAGCCTCCCTCTCCAAGTAGGGTCGCAATTGGTGCACCAGGCGAACCTGTGCAAAGGTCCCCCTAGCCACAGCTGAAAGATGTTGCTCCAATTTTAGCTGTGGATCTAGGAGGACACCCAAATTGCGAACCCGTTCTGAGGGAGTTAATTTCTTCCCCCCAAGAACCAAGGAGGGACAATTGACACAATCCTTGGGAGGCAGTATCCATAGCCACTTGGTCTTGTCAGGGTTGAGTTTTAGCCGGTTCATCCCCATCCAGACCCTAACATCGTCCAGGCAGCGGCACATTACGTCAACAGCTTCCCTGAATTGAGATGGGGTGGAGATGTACAACTGGGTATCATCAGCATACTGCTGATACCTCACCCCGTGTCGTCGGATGATCTCACCCAGCGGTTTCATGTAGATGTTAAACAGGATGGGTGAGAGGACCGAGCCCTGCGGAACCCCACAAAGTAGGGGCCTAGGGCTTGACCTCTGCCCCCTGTCAACACCGACTGCGTCCTGTCAGAGAGGTAGGAGGAGAATCACTGTAAAACAGTGCCGCCCACTCCCACCTCGCCGAGACGACGCAGAAGGATACCATGGTCAATGGTATCGAAAGCCACTGAGAGGTCAAGTAGCACCAGGATGGAGGACTTAGGACAAAGCCCAACCCATACCATAGCTTCTTTGTACCTCCAAGAAGCAAGTGCTTTTATTTAAATTTATTTTATTTTAAAATGTTATTCTTCTTCATGAGCTATTTTTGCTGGCACTTTTCTAGATTATCTAGATTAATTATTTCTAGTTACAAATGGGCTTGAAGAGGAGCCCTTCTATTCTATCACCTCTTATTATATTTGACAACAGTATCAGCAGTAGAGTCCTTCACGTTTTTGTACTCTATAATCTCCCAGGATTGGAAATGGACACCCAACATTAGAACCATCATTAAAAAGGCACAACAAAGAATGGTCTTCCTGCATCAACTTCAGACTGCCCTAGGAGTTGTTGATACAGTTTTACAGAGTAATTGTTTAATGTGTCTGTAATTTGTACTTCTATAACTGTCTGGTTTGGTATAGCAACCAAACAGGACAGGTACATCCTCCAACGGATAGTTAGGATTGCAGAAAGAATAATTGCAACCAGCCTGTCTTCCATAGAAGATCTGTATATTGCGCAGACCAGAAGGTTGGGAAAATAGCTCAACAGATTCCTCACATCCAGGACATAAATTGTTTTAAGTCCTCACCTCGGGATGCCGCTATACAACTGCAACTACAAACAGGGACAGTTTTTTCCTTTGTGCATCACTCTGCTGAACACCTAACTCTCACAGTATTGTCTAATCTCTATGCCTATTTACCCATGCTGTATGCCTGTAATATTACTATTATTATTCTTATCTTCTTTACTACCCCGTCTTATTGAATAGAATAGAATATAATTTTATTGGCCAAGTATGATTGGACATACAAGGAATTTGTCTTGGTGTATATGCTCTCAGTGTACATAAAAGAAAAGATACGCTCACCAAGAATCATAAGGCACAACACTTAATGATAGTCCGGGTACAAATAAGCAATCAAATCATATTAGGAAACAGTCAATATAAATCATAAGGATACAAGCAACAAAGTTACACTCATACAGTCATTAGTGGGAGGAGATGGGTGATAGGAACGATGAGAAGATTAATAGTAGTGCAGACTTAGTAAATAGTTTGACAGTGTGGAGGGAATTATTTGTTTAGCAGAGTGATGGCGTTCGGGAAAAAACTGTTCTTGTTTTCTAGTTGTTCTGGTGTGCAGTGCTCTATAGCGTCGTTTTGAGGGTAGGAGTTGAAACAGTTTATGTCCAGGATGTGAGGGATCTGTAAATATTTTCACAGCCCTCTTTTTGACTCATGCGGTATACAGGTCTTCAATGGAAGGCAGGTTGGTAGCAATTGTTTTTTCTGCAGTTCTAATTATCCTCTGTCTGAAGTCTGTTATTGGTATTCTGGTATTCTGTTGCTTGGCATGTACATTGGTATTGGTAATCTGTTGCTTTGCATGTACACTGAGAGTTTCTGCACCAGAGACAAATTCCTTGGGTGTCTAATCACACTTGGCCAAATAAAGCATTCTAATTCTAATTCTAATTGTGGTGGTACAGTGGTTAGAATGCAGTATTGCAGACTAACTCTATCCATAGCTAGGAGTTCAATCTTGACCGGCTCAAGGTTGACTCAGCCTTCCCTTCTGCCGAGGTCGGTAAAATGAGGAACCAGATTGTTGGGGGTAATACGCTGACACTTTAAACTGCTTAGAGAGGGCTGTAAAACATTATGAAATGATATATGTCTAAATGCTATTGCTATTGCTATTCTAATTGGTGTTCACATGTCCTGTGAAACTGCAGAGTAGAAAAGAAATACACAAAGGAATTTGTTCAGATAGCGGGCATAAACTACTCAATATTAAATCTTACATTTGAAAGAGAGAGACATGGCTCTACAACTTATTAAATATTTTAATCATTCAGCCTCATGGAAATATGCTGGATTTTCTTCACTGCATTCTTACTGAAAAAGACATAACCATCCAAGACTCTAATCAAATAGCATATTTAATAAGTGTTTTTTCACGGTTGTGATTGGGAAAAACAGAAAGCAGCATACATTTATCCTTTTATAAATATTTAAGAAATTGTTATTTAATTCTGATTTCCTAAACTCCTGTATATTACAGACTTTCTTCAGTGAACACACATGCAATAAAGCAGTGTTTTTTGCAGTTGTTTTTTCTTTAAAACAATCAGTTTCACGAGTATCCTGAATCTCAGCCAAGTATATCTCCTTTCTTCAAGGAATACCACTATTTCTCAAAGTGTCTGATTTTCAAAGTCCTATTTCCTGCACAAGATGCACTGCCAAAATGATCTACTGCAAGGTACCTAAGTTGTCAGGTATCATGATGTTAGCAATGGAGAATGTTATGACAAAATTGTGTTCTGTCAATTCATTTTCATGACTTGCAGATTTCCAGAGCTATTTTTTCTCTCAGCCCATGTGAGGAGTGCAAAAGCAAAGACAGTGTCAATTATTATTCTTGTATGGACCTGGCAGATTTAATTATGACGTTGTGGCAATCTTGCCATCATAAGGCAACAATTTGGAAGCTGTTTTACTCTCTTACTACAAGTAATATTTTTATCTAAATGAATTTGATTTAACTGTAGAATAGTTTTACATTTACCAATGCACATGAAAAATCTGCTTTCACCTGGTTGATTAGTTTGTTTAAAACCTGCTCCATTTTACAATTGCATAATACATGCACTGAAAGGGTTAAGTCATGTTACTCATTTTGAAGAACAGAGCTTGATCAAGGTTAACGAAACAGAAAACATTTTTTATAGAATGATTTTGTTAGAGGATGTATGGGTAGAAATACTGAAACTTAGCTGAAAACAAAATGTCTATGACAAGTGCATATTAATATGTTAATGTATTGGACAAGAGTATAAACAACGGTCCAAACACTATTGAGTAGTATTGAGTTTCAGGATTTAGTGACTGTGGTCCAGACTTCGTGAAGTTTCACCAGCAATTTTAACTACGCAGACCACACTGAACAGTTTGGTACAGATTGGTGAGGACTATCTCCGATTGGTTCTTTGTGCCTGATCTTGATTGGTCATTTTAATGGTGTTTATACCTGATTTGTCCATTGTTCATGCTGGTTGGTTAATTTTACCTGCCCCAATTGGAAACTAACTCAACTAAAGATCAGTCAAAAGTTAAATTACAGTTTCTGCTCAGTTGCCTGTGGTCTGTGTAGAGACCACCTTGCCTCTGAAAATGCCAGCCACCCTTGCCTGTGAAAAATCAGAAAAACTACTGTCCAGATAAACCTGGAAGTTCAACACTGCCCAACAGATACCAGCCATGAAAGTCTACACCAATACATATTCAGGAAATCCTAGATTCACATTTTACTTTACCCACAAAAACACTAAGTGACTTGCTCTCTGCTAATGATAAGCAGAGACTATAGTTTATACATATCCCAACTATACATAGTTTCTGTTTAATTGAATTTACAATGCATATGTATAGGTCTGGTTTATTGGTGTTCATATACACAAAGTTCTGGACACTTGAAAGATGCTGCATAAATATAAATGCTAAACAGCCTCACAAAGCTAGTTCATCAGGGGAGGAAAATGGTCCTGATTTAAACAGGGTATGCCTGTTTGGGGGAGGAGGGAGGGAGGTGGCGACAAGGAATTGTCCTGATATATCAAACGCATTTCTGTGCAGCCTGCAAATAAAATCTTGTTATTATTAAAATAAGGGGCTAAAAGTTTCACAGTGAAGAATTCCCACTCCCATTGCAAATATTAATTCTAGTTCACATACTCCAGCCGCTAAGGGACACTAATGAAATGAAGAGGTTGGCGTGATATGAGGGAGGAGGCTACAGACAATTGCACAAAGCAATAAAAGCTTTTTTGGCAGTCATGAATTTGGGAAGAATAAAAGCATTGGCCATGTCAACCAGAACTGCAAATCATTTCCTTAAGGGCTTTCTCTCCCCCATCCCCTTCCTGACATGCAGCCCAAGGACATCAGGCAAGTTGCCAGAGTTTCAATCACCGCCCACAACAGCTACAAACTGCAGGGTCTCTGAAGGTAGACAGAGCTGTCAGCAGCCACAGGGTCCAGAACAGCAGAAGGCCAGGGAACGGTGACAAGGTAAAGCCAAGGTAGGCTGCAACGCATGGTTAACGATACAAACAAACCTAGCAGGTCAGGCAGGAAAAGAGAAAGTGCCAGAAGCTAACATCTGTAGTTAAATTTCAGTTTTGCCAGTTATTAACAACAGAGGACCCAAGAAGAAAGGTTGTGGGGCGTGACAAAGACTCTGGGAAGTAAAAACAAGCAAGCAAGCAAGCATTAACCAAAGTTAACAAACAAAAATGGAGGGAGAAAATTACACCCAGGTTTGTTGTCATAAAAATGCCACTCTGAAAGGGTAAATTATAGCTAAAATTAAGCTTAGCCAACTGCTTTTTCCAATTGCTGCATAAATTATCCTTGGATATTCAGTGTGAAAGAAATGCAGAATTTAGACATAATAATGTTTGGGTCAATCAATCTCATGTCTGAATTGAAATATCAACTAGCCAGAACCTATGCAGTTGTTTTTTCCCCCATCTTCCTCAGACAGATGTTGACCTAGAGGCTTCGGCATACGAAGCTTTGCCTTTTAAAATGAAATGGAACTGCTCAAAAGCCAAGAGTGGTTCCAGAAACATTTCTGCTTTGGACCTAAAGACAAGGGAGGTCAATTCCCTATGCACTTACTATTTTTGCTCTCATAGAATATTCTATAGAGACTGTTTTATTTTTCTTCTTAAAGGTAACTTCTGAATTTAAATCTTGGCCACATATAAAATATATAATAATAATATTAAATGTTTATGATCTTGTGGCACACATTACTAGTTGTCCAGGGACACATCAATCAATTATTAATATTATTATACCTTGGTTAAAAGCAGGTTTTAAGCAAGTCAGAATCTACTTAATGTGAGGACTGCCAGTATACAACATAGCCCTGGAAAAGAAATTATGATAACAGCAACACAAAACATGGCATTCATTCAATTATTAGATTGAAATGCTGCCTTTCCTTCATAAGTTCAAGGTTGCACAAACCTTGTCACATTTCCATTTCCCCCCTCCCCTGCAACAAATCTATGTGACAAGTTGAGCCAAGAGATAACAACTGGCTCAAACTTATGAATGTCCATGGCCGACAAAGGCACAATTACAATTACAATTGTCAGTTCTAGGAGAAGTGAACAGTATGTTGCTGCTTTTCACATAGCAGGATTTAGAAACAAGATTCACTAATTCCATTAGAGGACATAATAAGACACTCCATTAATTAATCTTGCAACTTACTCCACTGCACTGCAGGCTTGTTATCCTTATTGATGTTCCACTGAAATACAGCATTTATTTTCTTCACCAGCTCATTTCCAACTTCTTTGATACGGCGACCAATTTCTTCAAAAATAAGATTGCTCTGCAACTCTGTTGCCTAGCATATAAATTGAACGTTCTCTGAGAGATATTGAGGTAACCAAATCACCCAAGCCCCCCTCACATCCATATTATTTAAATCAGCCACTTTTCTATAACATTATAGAACAAAACTGAAAGAGAAATGAGATCAACATGCTGCTATTCACTAAATCAGGGAACAGTTAAGTCATTCACAACCTGGACATCTTGTGGCATTACCTATAAAGCCTTATATGGCATAGGATACAGCTACTTTGAGGCACTGTCTATCTTCCCTAATATCTGCCTGTCTACTTGGGTGCAACGGGATTTCTGTGCTCTTTCCTTCAATTGAACAATGCCATCTGGAAGTGCACCTTCTCTGTCGCAGTTCCTGTCCTGTGAAATGAGGTTCCTCCTGAGATCCAGGTAACTCTCATAGTACTAATGTCTTAGAGGGCCTTGAAGACTTGACTCTTTGCCCAGGACTTTGGTTAGGAAGTGCATAGCCTCTTCTGAGGAGTAGGTATGTGATTTGTTTCTGCCTAGTTTTTTCATCCATGCTTTTTCCATTTTGTTATTTATTGCTGTATTGTTTTATAATTCTAATATTTTCTTATGATCAGCTCAACATTGGCAGTTGAGCAGTGTACGAAATAGAAAGATGTAAGAGAGTAGTAGAAACATATCAGATTTTAAGGTAAATCATTATGGAAAACTACTAGGTAAATAAAACTTTTTTTCGTATCGTAGAGTTTATAAAGACAGAGTATTTTTAAACGTAGCAACCAAATATATTGGTTAACTTATAGAATGGCACCTATCAATAGAATGCATTCTTCATATTTTTGTCATGAGTCTATATACGTCTAGGATTGAGGTATATGCAGGGTGTGTAGATATCTACCGATAAGTCTATTTCACTAATTGTAATGCTCTGATACACTTTGGGATGTAGCCCATTTAAATGATATGAAACAATTTTAAAGTCTTTTTTTAAACCTGAAATATTCAGATTATCCTCCCTTCCAATTTATGTTCTCAATCTCTCATTCACCAAAGAAAATGCCAAGTGAATGCCAATACTATTGGATTAAGAATACAGCGTTCTGATATGTTTGAATATTATTAATAAGCCTTGATGCTCAGATGTAGAAAGGGTTCAATTCAGAGCACACAAGAGTTGACCACATAACTAGCAAGAAGAATATGAGTGGCTAAATGAAAGTGGCCTCAACAGCTTAAATAAATCTCTTTTTTCTCTAATGCAGAGGCAGAATTCTCACAGAGCAAATAAACAGATGTTGGCTACACGTAAACAGGCAATAACAATTTGGGTTTTTTTGTGGAAGTGTAAATGCTATATACAAAAGCTATTGCTATTGCTATTTCTGACGGAAAGCAGACATAAGAAAACATAAATCTGGAAGCCATCATACCAGAGGCTACTCGTGTTTTTCCTACCTTAGGCTCCTTAGCCGAAGGCTGCAGAGAAGATGACACTAGATCCACATAAGCTCCTACAATTGCAACATTCCCAGTTTCTTTGACCTGTAGAAGGAAAAAAAATGGAAGTGGGTTTTTCATCTCCATGACATCACAATTATAAACAGGGTTAATTGTTATGCTTTATGTCAATTAAGAAATCCTCTCCATTCCTTTCATTGCACAATTTAGGTCAACAAACGAAGCAACAGTATGAGGGGAATGAAAAAGTGAAATAATTAGAAATCATAAAAAAGCAAACCTTCCTAAACATAAAAACAATTGTTCTTGCAACTATTCATTATGATAATTCAAATATCAGTTAATGAAAGAAAATCTACAACTCCTGACCCAATTATGGATAAAACCCGCATGCACAGAAAAGAATCACTTTTAGTATTAAATGTAGATTTATAAAGAGCAGGCTGCATATTTTAAGCAAACTGCAAATGGAACAACAAGCTTCTAGCATTTAATAAACTGCAGCCATTTAACTTGGAATCTGTTTTGTTTGTTTCAATAAAATACACTTCACGTTTTTCAAAATCTTTATTTACTTCAACAGCTCTACAGCAATAGCTCTTCTCCGTTTGCTGTGGGCTTTTTACGAAAATACAGGCAGGAAATGTGTTTTAGAAAAATAGGGATGAATGAAAAATAAAAGTTGGAGGGAGTGGTTGATGCCAAGAGACTCCAAGCCAGGGGCGGTATCAACAAAGCCTATTTACATGGATCTTTTTTTAAAGGCCAACAAAGTCTGAGTGCAGCTTTTAAGAGAAAATAGATTCAAGCACATGAAACAGGAGCTTTTAAAAGCAATTCTAATTCCCCCCCTCCCCAATTTTTAATGTAAGTTTAAAAGACAAGTTAAACTCTTCAAAGCAATGGCACTTAAATTGTTATATCAAGTCCTATGAAGAGAAAAAGAGAAGTGAAGGAGATTATCTAGCAATATGGCAGAACACATAAGGGTTTATATGGCCAAAATCCTAGTTTCTGGTATTTCCAGTTAAAAATAAGGATTGGGGAAGTGATCAGAAAAACTTTCTTTAAACCTCAGATTGCTCCCGCCAGCTAGGCAGGAATAAGGTCAAGTATCTTACGATATAAAGTAACTCTAAATTCTCCATTCCTATGTTTGCCCATGGCCTAACACAAATTGTGCCTAAGAATAAATGTCATCAGCCTTCCATCCTTCTGAGGTCGGTAAAATGAGGACCCAGATTGTTGGGGGCAATATGCTGAACTCTGTAAACCGCTTAGAGAGGGCTGTAAAGCACTATGAAGCGGTATATAAGTCTAAGTGCTAAGTGCTATTATGGCTCCAACCCAATTTTATCAATGACCATACATGCATCTAGACATTTATTTTAATCTCAAACATTGCTTCTCTAGCTCACAAGCAACAGCAGCTTCACAGTCAGGAATAGAGAGGACTGTCTAGAATGCCAGAGATATGAAACTATTCACTTTTGAAACATGGTACCTAGACATATGCTGGGCAATTCACACTATTCTTGGTCATGATGATTGGAATTGTAGCACAGCACACCCAGAAGACAAAGTGTAGGGTTAAAACAGGTTTCAAAATGGAAAAATGGAAGAGGGGTTATTGTAGGATATACAGTAAATGCTGGTAATTAAAGGGGAATGTTCAGGGAATGAGAAATCTTCATTATATTCTAAAAGTATTTTTATTTATGTTAGTATTGATTATCTAAAAACAAGATATGAATAATATGAACATGTATCAAAATCTATAGGCCGAATTTAAATATATGCCTACATGATTTAGCCTTCCACTTTTCATCAAAATATTCCTTATGCCGTAACTAGAATTCTCCACATGCAGTTTTAAACAGGTTTAGACATTAAAAGTTTATGTTTATATGTTTAAGAAGTCAGCATTCAAAAAGAAGCATGTTAGTTTATTCTGTTTATTCCCCAATGAAATCACTGAGACTTGTACAAAGACTATTTTGAGATTCTGACCTTGGTTTGAATGTGAATTCTATTTCCTTCTTTCCACATTTCTGTTTGCAAAGTTTGCCCTGGGAAAACTGGTTTTGCAAAACGAATCTATCATAAGAAAAAAAATCAAAGAAATTAAATAGAGATAAAACATAATTGCATAACACAAACATTAACCTTTGCAACTTCCCTCACTTTTGCTACAAGAAGTCACATGTAAGAAAGAAAGAACCAAAATGCAGACAACTTTGTTGTGAAGATCCTGCATAACTTCATCAAGCCAGTAGTATGGGCATCTAAGGTGTTCTAGATTAGGCATTATCTGTGCCATGCGGAGATATGGCTAGGACAATTGGCAGAGACTATCCTATTGCTAACGACCTCCTCTTTTTTAATACAATAACAGAATATCAGCATGCAGATCAAAACTGAAAACAGCTTTATGGAAACTGTTCATAAGGCACCCTGGAGAGTGTAAACTGTATTTAAGAGTTAATGAAAAGCAAAAAAAAAAGTATATTATTAACTGTTATAAAAGAAAACATGATTGGTGCATATTTGTACATTTGAGGCAGGTTTGGAAATTTAATATTAAGAAAAGCGTACAAAAGTTGTGAAACTATTATCAAAATTAAGTCTCACTGTGGAATACCACATTTTTCGAACTATAAGACAAACTGGTGTATAAGACGCACCAAGATTTCGAAGAGATAAATAAGAAAAAAAAAGTTTTTGCCCTCCCCCAGCCCCCAGGAGCACTCTGCAGACCTCCCAAACCCTCTGCACACCCCATTTTTGTGAAAAATGGGGCTTTTTTGCCCGTTTTTCACAAAAATGGGGGTGTTTTTGCCCTTCCCCAGCCTCCAGGAGCACTCTGCAGACCTCCCAAACCCTCTGCACACCCATTTTTGTGTGGGGCGGGGCTTCAGGAGACCAAAAATGGCTGCATTCGGTGTATAGGACACACCAATTTTTCCACCCTCTTTTAGGGGGAGAAAAAAGTGCGTCTTATACTCCGAAAAATATGGTAATTGCCATGATTGGATATTATAATAAGCTAGAACCATAGAGTCTTGAATTATCAAGAAATCCACTTGTTCCTTCCTTCAGTCAGAAGAACTTCAAAAGTCATTACAGTTCGATTCTTGCTTTATCACCGCAGGAGTGGAAAATGTATGTTCCCCAGAGCCTGCTGAATGACATCTCAATGAAGGATCAGCCAGCGTGGCCCACGATAAAGGGTGCTGGCAGTGATAAGTCAGAAACATCTTACGAGCCGTAGGTTCCCCATAGGATGTACCAAACTGGAAATTGAGCCTTGTTTAAAAAAAATAGTAACTTAAAAACCAAACAACGGCTTACATTTCTGACTTGTTCGAACAGCACAGCATACCACTTTTGTAATTTTAAGAACTGTATTTAAGAAAAGTAATCTTCTATACTTAACGAAAACACAAACACATACAGACCTTAACTGCCTTGAATTTGGTCACATCGTTATTAGCAAAGTGTTTCAAAACATGCCTGGCAGCAAATCCCAAAGTACAAAGTCCATGCAATATGGGTTTCTCAAATCCTATTAGGAGAACACAATTTTTTTCTAAGAATTTATTTCTCATTTACATTCCTCTGTTTAAACTCTAGGGATCATGACTATTTATTGTTTTACAAGCCTATTGATATGCACACACTCACACAGAGTTAGAATCTGCCCGCCAGCAAAAATCCTGAAATTAGTGCAGATGGCTACATGAAATAATTGCAATATAACACATTGCTGGCTAAAGGACTGTAATCCGGTCACTATCCAAAGCCTCAACTGGTGCATAACACAGCAGCCAATTTGCTAACTGGGATTCACAGTCTGGAACTGGAGAGAACAAAGGATATATATCCTCAGATCAAAGCCTGCCTTGTGCAGTTTTTCGATCCATGAAGATACCAACAGAAAGCTAATAAACAGGCCATAAGTATAATAGCACTGCTTGTGGTTTCCAACAGTTGCATATATTGTAATATATAGTCTTGTAACTAGGACTCAGAAACAGCTTTATCCTATATGAATTTGCCCAATCTCCCTTTAAAGCCATCTGAGGTTAAAGCTGGCAATATATCTTGCAGTAGTAAATTCCCTTTATTTTTCTGAGAAATAAAAGGTACTGTGCAGAGTTAATTCTGGTTGTATTTAAATGCTGTGATCTATAAATGTTTTGACCTCCAGTGTATGAAGGACAATATTCTCTTTTAGGAAATTTCCTCTTTATCACATTCTACTTCCAGGGTGTTCCCATCTAGTAGGGAAGCCAAAAAAGTGACTAAAAATATCTGCTTGGTGACTCCCTGTTTATGGAACATCTTTTCCAATAATGCAGTGTTCCTTTTTTTTTGTTCTTTTGGTACTAGATAAAAATAGTCATTTCTCCCACCCTTCAACGTTTCATTGTTTTAATCACTACCAGTTAATTTTAGATAAATTTAGTTTTCTCAATGCACTCAATATTTCTTTTGATGGCTGTCTCTAATCTTGAAGAATAAAAAAACTTTTTTTTTCAAACGGTTAATACTGTTGTACATTTGAAACATTCTTTCATGCCTCTAAAAACAGCACCGTATGGAAAAACAAAAGCAATTTACAGCCATTTTATACCAGGGAAAGAACACTGTTTGCTACAATTCAAACATTCTCACACTTAATTATATATATTTTTTTAAAAAAAGCAATAGTCATCCATTTTTGGGGAGAAGCTATTCAAACTCACCTCCAAGGGCCGCAAACCCAGGCTCAATGTGCAAAGGATTCCAATCGCCACTAAGCCGATACAAGGCAGCCTACAGAACAAAAATCATTGGAAAAACATGGTCAACAAATAAATAGAACTTTACTTTTTTCTTCTTCTTGTGACTAAGAGCAGAATCTGCTCCAATATGCATTCATTTGCAATGCAGTCTACAGTTTGCCTTTCCATACTGATGGGCAATAAAACAAAAGTTGTTAAAAACACACAACAACAAATTTCAAGAAACAGAAGCTAAGCAGGAGGTGTCTGCCACAAGCCACATCACTGGTGCTGTAACGTAACCAAACAGGCTCAATTCAGTTGCATTTCTTGGCACAACAATCAAGCCAGAATGAACACAGAATGGAAAATCTTCTGTGTTTTCATCCTCCAGAACAGATTGATGCAGTGTGCGGAGTGTATGTCTCCTGATTCGGCTCAACGGGCTGGGATAGTACATAGAATGAGAGATGGAAAGGTTTCTATACAACTTTATTTTGAATCAATTACCCAACCACAACAATTTGTAAACAAAGAAACAAACAAACAAACAAACTGAAGCATGTCATTTGAGCTACCAATTACAGTGTCAAAATCTGAGAGGAAGTTAGTTCCAGTTCTGTTTCACTACTACTACTGCTATCAATATGAAATAAAATGCTGTTGGGGTGTGATGCTAGTTCTTCTCCTCGTGGTGCACCCTGGATAGCACGGTAGTGTGAACCAAATGACTAGCAACAATCGGCAGCCAGACTACATTGAAGAATTGGCAGTTAACGACAGTTGGCAGTCAGACATCTTTGTAGAACTCCTGGCTCTCTAAATACGAGGGTGAGTCAAAAGTAATGCCATTTTCTTTATTTCAGGTGAAGTTTTTGATAAAAATACCTGAAATTTTTCCCAGTTATAAATGATTATATCATTTACGTTCTGAAATATTTTGTTTCTTAATTTTCAGGTTTTTAGACTCGCAAGGAAAATTCAAAATGGCTGCCCCTTAGAGTTGCATCAAAAACAAAGAACAGTGATTGAATTCCTTGTTGCTGAGGGGGAAACCCCTGTGAACATTCACGGATGATTACAAAATGTGTTTGAGGACAATACTTTAGATTATAGCCTCATGAAAGAGGGTTTGATAGGCAAACATTATTCCAGTGACGAGGAAGTGAAAACTGCAGTGAAGAAGTGGCTCAAAGAACAGTCAACAAAATTTTACGAGGCAGGGATACATGCTCTCATTCGAAGGTGGAACATTGCTATTGAGAGAAACGGTGACTATGTTGAGAAGTAGGGATGTGATCCACAGAGGACCAACTTCATTTTGATGTATGCTACATGTTCCTGTGTTGGTAATTATACCTGTCCTAAAGAAAATGGCATTACTTTTTGACTCACCCTCGTACAGGGCAACGGGTAAACAAAACGGGCCTTCTAAAGCCCCAAGGAGGAAAGAACACTCAACTACCATCAAGAAAGCGTTCTCAGCCTTTCGATGGTCGGCTCCATCACACTCTGAATTCACCCATCCTGGACATTAATATCTAAACCACTATAAGTCCATGTATTCGCCATATGCTAAATAAATAAATAAAATGCTGCTGGAATGTTTTATTTAACATTTCAGCTAAGCCAACTATGCCATTTTGCAAGACTCTTCCAAATGCTCTATTTGACTTTTCTTCTTCTTCTTCTTCACAATTTCTAGCGAGGTGATAGCGCCTATCTGACCTGAACTAGGTTCAGGGAAAAAAGAAAAGCAGGCAAGTAGAACCAGTTAATACTGTACTTAGATGATTGCTCTCAAATCCTCGGGCTTTTTTGCTAGAGCAAGAAGTTTCAAATCTTAGAACAAGGCAACATCAAGCCACTTCTGCATTATTGCCATGAAACCACATAGTAAACGTCATGAGATTGCTAACCGTGAATCTCTGTTTGAAAGAATCTTTGCTTTTGGTTTCATAATAATGAGGAACCATCTCATGTCCAAGGAGAATGATTAGTATTCATTGAATTTAGATTTGAAGAAGAGACCAAATGTTATTTGGAGTATTACAAACCTTAAGATTTCCTAAGCCTTCAGATATCTGTCTTGTGTGTAATTAGTTTTTTTTGTTTTTTGCTATAGGGGCTGGCACCTGGAAAATGAGTTTTCTATTGTTGCACACACAAACACATGTTTGTGGCACACACAAACACACGTGGGTGTCTGTGTGAGGGTGTGTGTGTGTGGGTGGTGTTTATGTGGGTGGAGATATATAGTTGTAATTAATTCATATTTAGATTTTGACACTTAAAAATCAAGAGGGATGCTCTAAATATAACCAACAGCAACATTTTGGATTCTTTTTCTTCCATGAAAACATTTAGCGTTTATGCCACTCTTTATTTCTTTTCCATCTTTAGACTGACCCTCTGGGCAGAGAATATTCTTTAAGCATATATTAACATTCTTTTTCCATAAGCTACTGTATATGTGCAATTGAACAAACCTTAAATTTATGCATGTTTCTTCCTGATAATCCAAATGCTGTTTGTTACTGCATATTTATATCTTTTCAGCTTAAGAAGTGCTATTAATTTTGGAAAACTAAGATTCTGGTTTTGCTGTATAAATTTTTGACAAGATGACTGACACATGAAAGAACTCAATGGAATCAAATCTGCAATGCTGTTAAGCTGTGAGGATCCAGAGGAATCACTTAGGTTCTTGCATGTGATTCTCCACAGTTTATTTAAAAAAATCCATATTACATTACATTAAGGTCATCTGCGTCAGGACATATATTTATTAAATTCCTCATCTGAATAAAATAATTAATAGTAAATACAGTGACATAGTAACCTAGTCCAAAGAGACATATTTGGTCTATGCCTTTGGTCTACAAACTGCACTGCCATTCAATGGAGGAAAATGGCAGTCCACCATATCTGGAGGTTGACGAAGGCTGATGTACAGTTGGAGTGAACCTGTTCATCTGTTAGTATATGTTACTTTGCCATATAAATGAGACATTTAGGATTGATGGGGACCAGGCAGCAATCAGATGTTTCTTAAGGTAGAACTAGAGTGTATAAGAATGCAGAACTGTTCCAGAATCACACAACTCGCTTTTTATAAATTGCTATATGCAACTTGGCTTCATTTGTTTGTTTATATCCTGCCTTTATTATTTTTGTAAATAACTCAACATACTGGTACCTAATACTCCTCCCTTCTCATATTTTCCCCATTAAAACAACCCTGTTAAAAGTCACCTAGCTGGTTTTCATGCCTAAGGTAGGACTAGAAATCACAGTCTCCAGCTATCTAGCCTAGTACCTTCCACAGGACCAAACTGGCTCTCAAATTTGCTGCTTGCTTAGTTTATGTTCATACTTCCAAAAATCACTTTGCCATGGTGAATGAGCCTTTCAAATTCTGTCTTAGTTAAAAGTAATTTAAAGCACAGATAAAATTGGTGAAAGAGAAATGAAAAACAAAAGAAAGAAAACTCCCAGCAACTTTTGCATGCCCGCAACAATGGTATTTCCTTTCATTTTCAATATCATGTAAAAATGGATCCCTCTCTGGACCATGACAAAAATCAAATCATTAGGAGCAACAGACTGAAGTCAGTTGTGATATGGTTGGAGTGTTCTCCAATTAATAACAGAAACTGTCAAATTTTATTTCCTAACAATTTAGACGTTCTGCCAGATCAAAAGTGGAAAGACAATATCCAGCCTGTCTGTAGTAATTTTTCAATATTGCTAGCTGTCAACAATAAAGGTTACATGCAAAACTAACATAAATTGAAGCCAACAATACCATCATGCATTATTTTATGAATGAGAGAAAATGAACCAGTCTCACCCTCTCTCTCAAGTAAAAAATTATTTCAATCAAATATACTTTCAGATCTAGAATAAAGCAAACAATCGTAGTGGCATAGTATAGATGAATAATTAACAAAGCTAAATTGGAAGCTATGTAGATCCACAACTGATTTTCTTATCTCATTCCACTTTGATAAAGAGTGGTTCTGCCCCTATCTGGTGGAGGATTACAGTTCTCAAAAGAAGAAAACAGTGAACACTTTTTCTTGCAGTGTTTTTTTTTTACAAAAGCACTGAAAATTCTTCTCTTCTCTTAATTACAAAATATAACACATTATAGCAAATCAAGTGTACACGTGGCATTTTATAGAGCTCTTCATAATAAAAACTGAAAGAAGCTATGTGGATGGGAGTATCAAGTGCACATTTCCCCCCGTTTATCTATTCCTGTGTGAACACCTGCACAGAACTCGGTTCTCGTTAACCTCTTGCTATCAATCTAAAACATACCTGTGAAAGGCTACATTTACTGTAGCCAAATTCAAGCTGGTCCTGACTAAAACGATTAGGACTGTTTATTTGACTTTCTGCTTCAACACCAAATAGATTCAAAAATATTTATAGTGAAGAAGAAAACGTGTGAAAACTGATCTTTCTACTACATTCATAAAATAATACATATAAATGTCGTGAAAGTATCAAATATTTAACATTTAAAATAAAGCTCTTGAAAGTTTGACTTTTTATGTAAGCAAAATATGTTGTACAAGAGAATGTACATATGGAGAGAAAAACTATCCATAGCTTTACACACACACACACACACACACACACACACACACACACACACACACGAATGTTTGCTCTGAAAATTGATATAACAAGGGATGCTATAAAGATAAATTCCCTTGTCAAATATTAAACATTTGTGTAAGGGGGAGAAAAGCAATGGTCTGACAAATCCCTTAAGCTACAGTTTTATCCTCTATCATCTAGAAATCAACACACTGACCAAAGGACACTTAAAAAAAACCCTCTAAGCTAGAATTAGGTCTGCCCTTCTGCAAGATTAATCCCTTACAAGATTATTTTCTATAATAACAAACAGCAGCACTGTGAATTAAGGCCAGCCCTCTTGTTTAACTCCATAACCCTATCAAAGAGCAGCTGAAATAGCAAGGGAAGAAAAACAGAAATAAAAGAACACTGAAGCATCCAAGAATGTGTAATTTGTGGAGTAAAAAATCAATCTATGGCAGAAACAATATACATACATTTGCGGCATGTCATGTTACCAAATTAAAAGCAAATATTACAAAGACCCACAGGTTTCACTTTGAGAATGAATCTCCCTCGCCTTCCTTGAAGTTCAGCAAAACCTTGAGATATGGAAGGATAGGAGGAAGAAAATTAAACTAAAGATGAGGTAATGAAACCGATGTTCAAATAATGCACATACATCCACGTTCTGAGATGCTTTTGTTTTCCTGAATCACAGAGGCTGTTACAAGTATCCTTTTAAAATATTTAACAGGCACATATTTCTGTTCATAAATTTCTCCTGTAAGATATATAGTCCTGGGATGCAGGTGCTGCTGCTATTGAGTTGGCAAAAGACCCGTTTGGTCTGTTAAGTCCTTTGAAATCTCCCTTCCTTTTATGTGACTAGGCTGCTGTCTGGATTCTTGGCTTTGCTGTTTATTGCTATGCTATTCCACTGCTTGTTTATGTTTACTACAAGAGTTGAAAACAAAGAGACCACCATATGTAGAGCTGAAGTTTCCCACCTCCCCCAATCTTTAATAATATACTTTATGTAGCGTTTTAATATCCAGCACAATTCAGTAGTAAGAGACGTAATAACAGAGGCCAAACGGACCCCAGATTAGGAACAGTATGAATTGTACAGGTCACCAATAAAGCCTAGAGGTAGGAACATTTAACTGGCTGAAGAATGGTACCTACTAGTGGAACCTTCTATACAAGGTAAATGTAAATGTAAAGCGCTCCAAACTCGACTGCAGAAAATATGACTTCAGCAACAGAGTGATCAATGCCTGGAATGCACTACCTGACTCTGTGGTTTCTTCCCCAAACCCCAAAAACTTGTCAAATATTAACCTTAGACTGTCTACAGTCGACCTCTCCTCGTTTCTAAGAGGTCTGTAAGGGGCGTGCATAAGCGTATCACTGTGCCTACCGTCCCTGTCATACTGTCCTATTGTCCTCTTTTATCGCTACTTTTTACTTATGTTTATACAAATTACTACTATCCTATACATGTTTGACAAATAAATAAATAAATAAATAAATAAATAAATAAATAAATAAATAAATAAATAAATATCTCATGGTTCTTCTCTAAGCATGGGTTCAGTGGCAGTGCAAAGGTGTTCTTGTGTTCCTCAAACAGAGAAATTCTCTGCATGTACCCTTGTCTCAGTAAAGGTCCCTTTCACATTGTCACAAAGACGTAGTTCTATATGTCCATCCCATTAAATATATAGAGGTGCAGCTATTGATAGATACTTTCAATCTCTTTCATAATCTTCTCCACTATGAATCATTTTAAAACTATTGCAATGCTGGGTTTGAATTGCTCTATTGTAGAGAGTAAAGAAGATGGCTTTGAAGAAGAGATGGGAAAACCATTCCCAAGGGCATGAGAAGGAAATTTTAGATTGAATCTGTGACATGTAGAAAGTGTACACAAATGTCTCAGCCACCTTCCCTATTTACACTGTTATAAAAAAAGGAAGGAGAAGCGCAATCAACTTGCAAGATGATGTTACTATAGCCAGTCTAAATAAAAATAGTTTTTAGTTTTGTGTTAAGTTTATTTCTTGATCTTCTCTGCCTTGTAGCGTTGACATCTATGCTGAATTATTATACAAATCTGTATTCAATCTTAAGAACAGCATCCAGTATGACAGGATATTTGGACCATCCTGATGGGGGAGGTGCTCCACCTTTAGTCCTGAGGGGAGGTTGGACTGCCCTCTTTAGGGCTGGTGCACAATTTGAGGAATGGCGAACCTATGGCACACGCCCCCCACACGTGCCACACCCCAATGCGCGCATGGCCCCCACACACGTGCCCCACCCCTACGGGTTTCCGCACATGCCCTTCCCCCACACATGGCCCTCCGCGCATGCGCGGCAGAGACCCGACGACTAAGTGGCTGGCGGGTGGCACGTGTGCATGCGCGGTGGAGCTGAACTAGGGCGATGGCTCGCATGCCCACAGAGAGGACACTGCGTGCCTCCTGTGGCACATGTGCCATAGGTTCACCATCACGGGTCTAGAGGAAAACAACCAAACTCAGAAAACACCAAGGACCCCACAGTTCAATTCTGAGCTACACATATTCTTTTCTAGTGGTTTATAGTACATATTGAGAAAATACTGTAAGCTTAATAAAATGCCTTTTTAGGTACTAGCTTCAACCAGCTTTAGGAAGGTTGTATATATTCCAATATATTTGTACAATTACAGCAGCTGAATTACAATTAATTATTAAACATGAATAGAGATACATATTTTATCAATCAACACTTATTAGGTCAATTTACAATATTTGCACAATAAGTGGTGAAGGAATCAAACAGAAAATAATTCAAAAACAACATATGAAAACTGAGAATATATCATTGTTACATCCAGGATTAATACCGGATGTATTCTGCATTCTGAGGAAAATAATAAAATTAAAACTCCATTAGGTTAACCTTGGAGAAATACAGAATATTACATGTGTTACCAATGACACAACTGTTGTCCCAAATGGCTGCCTGTGGCCCTTGCTGTTATACTTTGCCACCATTTGTTTTCTCCTCACTGACTTCCAGTGATAAGAGTTTCTGAAAATTGATTTATTAACCCTTTTCCGAAAGCCATCACAGACAGATCAAGAGATGACTCCCAATAGGGAAACGAATCCCTTGACAAAATATTTATCTTTTCATTGATTTAAAACCTCATTCTGATAATTGGCAGTACTGAGAAGCAGCTTTTAAATTCTGTAGTCAGAGCATCCCCTTGTGGGACTGAAATGGGTATGTTCATCGGTCCACAAATTGTTAACAATTAAATGCTTTTAGATTTAGTTTAATCTTCTGTCAACACTTTTGCTTGATGCAAAGATTAAACAGAAGAAAACACACTTGAAAGAAGCTCACGTTACAAAGAAGCAACGGGAAGGGCAGGGAAAAAAGGCAGCATTTGCTCTTCATGGCTGAAAAAAAATTTCTTTTTTTAAATTTATGTTGAAACTTTTTGAATACATTAGTTAATTCATCCAGAATCAAAGCCTGATATTACAGATCACTATATATATTCTAATGACAAGCTATTAGTGTTCTTCTCCCTCCTCCTTCACTGTTTTAAGGCAGAGAGCCTCAAATCATGGGGCTGCTAGAGAAGATGGGAGACTTAGAAATATTTGCTCTCTTGCACTTTGATGTATGGAAGAAGTTATAAAACAATCTCTTTTGGTTACCCTCAGCTCATTAAATTCTTTCCTTCAGTAGCCCCCCTCACAGTCAAGGAAATGAGCCTAGTGTTGCACTGCTGGTCCTATTCTCCTTGGTCAGCCTTGATTCACAGGCCAAAAGCCTGACTTTAGCAGATTAGGGGCAAAGTCAGTCACTCTGTGCAAAAGCAGATGGAAAGGGAAGAATATCCACTATATGCTTCAAAGGCCAAGAGAGAGAGAGAGAGATAAAGAAAAGGACCTCAGGCTTCTGATGTGACTACCTCCATCACTCCTGTCTTCATGCTTTCCAATGCCAGTCGTGACAGATGATGGGGATTTTCAGTATGGAGTGAATGCAAGAAAGGTTTTGACAATGACACAAACATCTGCCTGAGAACATTTCCTTCATCCTCTGACTCCTTCTGTCTCTCTGTGTATGACTGAGGCAAAGAGAGAAAGACTAATTCCTGCCAACAGTCATTCAGCCGTATATTAGAAAAGTGCACTGTGAATAGTTAAAAGACTCTGCTGTTTAGTTCAATGCCATGCATAAAATATGGTGCAGATGAAACCCTAGATTTTCCAAATTCAGAGTTGTTGGAATGAGCTGGTATCTTCTCTCATTCCTGGGGGGTTCAAATTCACTCTCCTTCCTGGAAGATCGCTCTATGACTTTGGGTCCAGCCTACCCCAGAGGGTTGTTTCTGATGCACTTATTAAATAAAGGAGATTGTTAGATCTGTATCCCACATCAAGCTTCTGGGGAAAAGTGGTATACTAATCTAAAAAATAAATAAATAATGCAACCATATTGTTTTTTAAAATGAGCGAGTCCTTAAATGACACATTGCAGTGCATCAACAAAAATGTCTGGATGTGCAGGTAGTTCTCGACTTACAACAGCTCATTTAGCGACTGGTCAAAATTATAATGGCACAGAAAAATGTGACTTATGGCCACATTTTTCACAGTTACTAAGTTTTGCAGCATCCCCATGAACCTGTGATCAAGATTCAGATGCTTGGCAAGTGGTTCATATTTATGACCTTTGCTGTGTTCCAAGGTCATGCGATCCCCTTTTGTGACCTTCTGACAAGCAAAGCCAATGTGGAAGCCAGATTCACTTAACAACCAGATTACAAACTTATCAACTGCAGTGATTCACTTAATCAAGAAAGGTCGTAAATTGGGGCAAAACTAACTAATATCTCATTTAACAACAGAATTTTTAGGCTGAATCGTGGTCGTAAGTTGAGGACTACCTGTACTTTATGTATGGACATACCCTAAGTAGGACTCTCTTAAATGTGGATATTTTTATTTCAAGACCAGAGTTCTTTTTTTATATAATTTTTATTAAATTTTTAAAACATTAAAAAAACATATATACATATTCACGTTTTTCATTCCTGTGACATCAGTTCAAAGTCACTATACATATATATATAGTTCCGTCATATTGTCATTTTATGTAGTATTTACATTTGCAATCATTTAGAAATTTTTTTGTTCTTTCTATCGGTAATTTGTAGCAAATCGTAGAATTTTTTCCACACTACGTAAAATTCTTTCTCTTCACGATTTAAGAACAAAGTTCTATTAATGGATGTTTAAGGCATGTTTAAAAAATGGGGAAGGGGGATGTTTGCAGTAGAATACAAGACCTAAGTTAGTCCAAGACCCAAATGGATTCAAGCAGTTAGCTACCAACTGGTAACTGCTCATAAACTCTGTATTGCAAAATTCTAAAAATCATTGATCAATTTCTCTAATTTTAGTAGCAACTTAGTATTTGTAAAAAATGTGAACTGAGACTCGTCATAAGAAATTGCACAGATGAAACTTTTCACTAAGAAGTAAAGTATTTACCTGATCTACTGTAGTGGCATCAGTGATTACAACATCTGGGGGCCTCTTGGGGGCCTCCACTGTGACCTAAAAGAGAGGAATGAATAAATGGATATAGAAGAAAGAAAGAAAGAAAAAGAAACATTTTTCTTTATGAAATGTTGGATGTTTGATAGTATTACACAAATTGGGGAACTCTAAAGTTTTAACTAGAATGGACAATTTCTCAGGTAGCTGGCTTGTACTGAAAATTATAAGAGGTAGTACTTAGAATATAGATTGCAGAGGGCAACCAACTGTTCATGAGGTACACTGCAAAATCTTAAGCTGAGGTGATAATACATCAAAGTAAAATTAGTTCAAAGATCAGCAACCTGACCACCCTCCCTAAATAGCAAATGTTGCCAGGGAGTTTACTTGCAGTGCCCTACCATCAGCCCTACTTAGCACAACCAATGAAATAGATACGTTTTGAGAGGCTGATGGTAGGGAACATATTATGAGCTGAATGGAACTTAGCGTTGAAAAAAAATCAACTTCCAATTGAGTGAACTGAATTCAGGGAGTAATTACTTTTATGACTGTTAAGTAATTGGCAGTACATTTGAAATTCAGTAGCCTAACACAAAACTCATTTTACCTTGGCTTTCTCAGATGATCGCTTTCCACCAAATCCTCCAGCTCCAATAGCAAAGACAGAGAACTGATTATAGCACAAAAGATCCTTTCCATGGTATGTGTGTACTAGACAGGAAGAGAAAGCCAAAAAAGATGCCTTTTGAAATTTTAATTTTAACCTTGTTTTTTAAAAAATCAAAATCAAAATGAATAGAGTGGCTTGGCTGTAATACACTTTTCAAAGGTAGAAACCTGAAATCATTGGGAGAGAATTAACTTCGCTGAAGGTTCAATCTGGAAACTGAAATATTCACATGGTTTGAGCTTGAATTATTATTCTATATTGTTTTGAAATGGATATAACTATGACACTAAAATGATGGATGCTTCTTAGAGATGCTTTTGATATCCTGGACTCTTATCACTGGCATATGAAATATATCATCATGACTAGAGCTATGAATGAACTGAGTATTTGGGTGAGCTAGATATAAAACACTAGAAGGGGAAGATTGGCTTCTGTTTTACAACACTGGTAGGCATAAATCCGGCTTATGGCTCAGGAATTCTGGGAGATGAAGTCCATATGTCATAAAAGGGCCATCATTCCCCACCCCTGGCATAAGTAATGTATATAGCAGATGCTGGTTCATTGTTGTATTGTATTATATACCGTATTTTTCAGAGTATAAGATGCACCTTCCCCCCCCCAAAAGAGGCTGAAAATTTGGGTGCGTCTTATACTCCGAATGTAGCTTTTTTCGAAGCTTTTTTTTCAGCCCTAACAAGGTGCTAACGATCTTCCCGGCTCTTCCAGGCTTGTTTTCATTGCTACTCTCTCCGAAAAAGTTTTTTCCAGCCCTAACGAGGTTCTAACGATAATCCCGGCTTGCAGGATTTTTTCATTGCTGCTCTCTCCAAAGAAGTTTTTTTCCAGCCCTAAGTCTTTGCAGGCTTGTTTTCATTGCTACTCCCTCCGAAGATGATTTTTTCAGCCCTAACAAGGGGACAAAATAATGTGCTGAAGCTGACCAGACTAAGGACGCTAGCCAGATGAATACCTGGTAGGTATATTTTTCTCCCTATTTTCCTCCCCAAAAACTAAGGTGCGTCTTATACTCCGGTGCGTCTTATACTCCAAAAATACAGTACATAATTTTTTTTAGTTCAGTGAAGGGGAGAAGAATGAACTAGAATTATTTCTCTGTCCTCAGAGGGAAGATAAGGAGGACATGACTGTTCTGGCAATGTCCAGTGCAAGGACTGGACTAGGACAAATCAGAATTATTATAGGTTTAGTTTCAATTTAATAGGATTTTTAACCAAAGTCACTTTGTTTTTCTGATACTCCCAGGATCTTATTTATTGACTCCATCAAGCTGGAAATGATAAATTTCACCCCATTCATTTCATTTGATGACAACCTCAACTTAGAACCACAATTAAGCCCAAAATTTCTGTTGCTAAACAAGACATTTTTCAAGTGAGCTTTGCCCCGTTTTACCACCTTTCTTGCCACATTTGTTAAGTGAATCACTGCAGATGTTAAGTGAGCAACAATGCGTGAATCTGGTTTCCCTATTGACTTTGCTTGTCAAAAGGTCGCCAAAGATGATCACATGACCTTGGGATACTGCAACTGTCATAAATATGAGACAGTTGCCAAGCATCTGAATTTTGATCATGTGACCACACGGATGCTGCAATGGTCGTGTGAAAACTGGTTGTAAGTCACTTTTTTCAGTGCTGTTATAACTTTGAACAGTCACTAAATGGACTGTTGTAAATCAAGGACTATCTTTATTACTCTATTTCTAGCTCTTACGTCAAGGGTTGGCAGGTTCAATTAAAGCCCTACAGAGCTAATACTTTGGGATAGCTGAACATCCTTAGCACATCTAGAGGAATTTAAGTTACATGAGGCTTTTCCATATGCTCTTATCACTTTCCCCTCTGAAATCAGGAAACTAGCTACTGGTGAATATACAATTTTGTCTGATGCCAGCTCTATATCATTTTTGGTTTTGAATTTTTTTATTTTATTCTGGTCTGACTATTTAATCAACTGGATTGAGACTTTATTCTACCCATTTGTTAAAATTTGTAGTTTGTTTTCATTGCTCATTTTAAGATTGCAACAAGCTATTATAGGAACAGCCAAAAGGAATTGTAAAGGTATTTTAAAACAGTACAGCAGATGACTTTTAAAATATATCTATGAATAGGGTTATAAGTGAAAACAAGAAGAATGTTTGGTTGGGGTAAGAAGAGCGAGGCTTCAATATGCCTTCTAAAAATTTGGATTTCATTAACTGTAAGTTTTCCAGTTTTATATGAACACATACATCATTATTTTTTTCAGATTATTACCTAGCATTGTAAAATTGGAAGAGCCACAATATTACATTGTGGAAATGGAACGCTATGGAAATTGTTTGGAAAAGCCAGGCAAAACTGAAGCTTCTGATAAAACGGAGTGTTTCCAATTCACTTTATACAACTTTCCCCTGAGATGGCTTCCGGGCTTCCAAGTTATCATCAATGAGTTTCTATCCCAACCCTCCAGCTATTTATCCATCACAAAATCCAAGAGAATTACCATCTAAGAGTATAACAGCTCCTGAGCCTTTATCAAGAATGTCAGCAATAGTGGCTTGTGAAGTCACTTTTCCTAAAATGTAAAACAAAATTAATAATAATTAATATAACAATAATTAAACAAAGTTGGATGACAAATAAAGTTGGATGACAAATAATGACAAATAAGTACTCAAAAAAAACCCCATATATTTTCTGTTTTTTTTACAGAGTATCAATTATTATTATTAATACAGCACAGAATAGGTTTTAAACAATATAACTTTATATGAACCAAGGACATTTGAGGGCAACAACCAAATACAGCCAAGAGGGCAAGTGCAACCATGTGACTGAAGCCCCAATACTTTTTCACTTCCATTGTGATATATATAAAAAGGAGGCAGGGTTTCAACTGGAGAGTTGTGGCAATGATTTGAAGAGTTTGTCCCCCTTGCATGCAAAAGGAGTATCCTTCTGCACAAAAACACTAACTCATCCTACAAAAAGGTAGTCTTCAGAAACATTGGGAGTTTTCACTTCCATTATTCCTAGGTGGCACTGATTATTTGAACCTTAACCAATTTGGAGACACTAAGTTGAAGATTACAATATTGAATACTTGCTCTGCTCTTTGATGCATGATAGTACTTAGAACATCTCCCCTTAAGGGCAGGAAGAAAAGATATATCTTAGATATAACTCTATAGTATTCAAAAGTGGTTCTATTCCAGTGGAACTCCTATTCATATAACTACAGAGAGAGAAAAACAATAACTAGAAGAGAAGAAGAGAAATAGTGTGGTACGTTTATGGGAATACAATATATTTCCTAATGGAGCTAATTAGATATGTAAGTGTCTCACCTGATGTAGGAAACGGTTTGTACAACTCCAAATATTGTTCACCATGTAAAACCTAAGGGAAAAAAATATTTTTCACAGAATATAGAACTACTTCACTGAAATATATACCAAACTATTTTCTTAAATACATTACCAGTTTAATTTGGCAAAGTGGGAGGGAAAAAGAGGACTAAGGTTCACATTGAGGATTTTCCCAATAAAAGGCATTACTTTTTTATCCGTTGAAAAGTAATGAAAGTAATGAGGCATTACTATTTTATGGCCTTGCAAATCTTCAGTGTCTGGAAGTGAATATGCCATTAGATGCAAAATATCCTTATCTCTTCCAAGGGTCCAATTTAAAAAGTAGTTTTCATTTAATTCACTTCCTTTTTTTCCTTTCACTAAACTTTCAGTGACTTGGGTATTTTTTTTTAAAATCATATTATCAGTATCCCTCGTAGTTTGTTTATTTCTTTCTTTCTTCTGAAAGTAGAAATTAAAGTGTAAAATACCTCAAGCTCATTAGTACTTCAATCTGGCTTCAAAGAAGCATTGAAAAAACACCTACATGAAATGTCTAGCAAAGCATATCCAATTATTTTGTTATTCCATCCCAATAAAATTATTGTGATGGCAATTGGACTGCTGTGATATTGATATAAATCCTACAGAATTGAGTACATCCGACTTCCAAACTTCCACGTTATCTTGGACACTGAGGAAAAATGGGAAGC